>VZQC01005655.1:0-119569 GCA_009823505.1 Rhizomys pruinosus | reverse complement strand
TCTCTCTCTCTCTCTCTCTCTCTCTCTCTCTCTCTCTCTCTCTCTCTCTCCCCCTCTTCTGTCTTCTGTGCTCTCTTCTTTCTCTCTCCGATTTTCTTCCTCTCAGCCTTACTCCACCATTTTAAATCCAGCAAGACTTGCAGGCTCTCGATGGGTTCCCAAGTCTTCCCCACTGTCCAGACCCTCCCTGCACTTTCGGGACTCCTAGGCTGCAGGCCTCAGCTGTACCTTTCTGAGACTGACTCCCCCTGCACTCTCTGGATGCAGGGTCCTTTCAAATACTCCTGAGTTTAAGAAAGGATGTTTGCTTCCTTAATTCTCAGAAGTATTTCTAAGGCTGAGTTTTTCTAAACTGTTCTCCCTGTTCCTCAACTCTTTGCTTCCCTCCCCCACCCCACCTGCCTAGAACTGGCTCTGATCTCTCTCACCCGTTCTCTCTCTGTCTCTCCCTCTCTCCTGACCTCTGTGCAACCTTAAGAGATTTCTGCAGTAAAGAAGGGAACCTTAAATCCAGGCTTTTTCTCTCTCTCTCTCTCTCTCTTTTTTGACCAGCTGGGCAATGCCAGTGCTAGACCACACCCACACCTTCCCAGCCACCATCTTAGTAACCACACCGTGCATAGATACATTTACTGTTTCCATGGCAGCTAGACCACACCCACTCTTTCTCTGCCATCTTGATCCGTCATGTGGCATGGATACTAATACCTTACCTGGAACTGTTACATTTGCATTGGATCCTACTAGCTTATAACAACTAATTGCATGTTCTAATCCTTTTACAATTTATTTAATGGCATGGTCTGATCCTTTAACAATTTATTTTGGCTTTTGGGGTTTTATATTGAATTATTATAAAAAAAAAAAAGCAAATGAGTCTAAATTAAATGCATTTTTATGTCAGATTAGCAAAGTTGTCCTGAGTCCCCACCATTGGAGTTTGTTTTACTGGCTTTTTCATTTGTTTCCAATTAAAATCATTTTTACTTTTGTATGGGTATAGTTAATGTTTTTTACAGGATTACTGCTTAAGATTTTTAAGTTATCTACTGGCTTTTAACAAACACTGTATTTTTTAAATAGTTTTGTTTACAAGACTTTTACCTATTTTTAAGGGATTATTTCAGATTTTGCATTTCGACCAAGCTCCCCGCTTCGTCAGTGTTCTCCATAAATCCCAGTTAATTCAGCAATCCATTTTTTTTTTCTGCTCTGGATACAAGCATCTGTATCTTAAATTAAGAAGGTGTGTCAGGGGCTGGAGAAATGGCTCAGTGGTTAAGAGGACCCACGTTCCATTCCCAGCACGCACATGGTGGCTAAGAACTGTCTTTAAGCCAGGCATGGTGGCGCACACCTTTAATCTGAGCACTCGGGAGGCAGAGGCAGGCGGATCTCTGAGTTCAAGGCCAGCCTGATCTACAGAGTGAGTTCCAGCCAGCTGGGGCTAAAGGGAGACCCCGTCTTAAACAAAAACAAAAACGGAACAAAAAAAAAAAAAAAAAAAAAAAAAAAAAATGAATAAAATAAAATGGAGTTCTTTATAAAATTGGAAATAGGAGAGAAAGAAAGAGAAAGAAAGAAAGAAAGAAAGAAAGAAAGAAAGAAAGAAAGAAAGAAAGAAAGAAAGAAAAGGAAGGAAGGAAGGAAGGAAGGAAGGAAGGAAGGAAGGAAGGAAGGAAGGAAGGAAGGAAGAATGTGTCCATCAAACTCCGTCCTGGCTGGCTTTGGGAACCTACCTCAGGCAGCAGGATTTAACTCAGGATTTTACTCAGCCACCTCTCCTTAAGGAAAGGACTTTTGATTTTCCACTAACAATAAATTTATTATCATTAAATTAGCAGGTAAACCCAGCACCTCTTAGAGACAGGCAAATCATGCTGTGTGTGCCAGATCAGCACCCACCTCCCATCATAGTAAGACAGATGCCAGGCAGCTGTCCCTACTTGAGAGGACTGTTAGTTTAGGTAGAACAGGCATTTAGTGAAATCAACCCATTTTAAGTACAACAGTAATTTAATGAAGTTAACAATAAAAAAAAGTCTAAATGATCGTGTGTGAATGTGACAATCAAAAATTAATGGTTCCAGGACTGGAGAGATGGCTCAGTGGTTAAGAGCACCAACTGCTCTTGCAGAGGACCCAGGTTTGATTCCCAGCACCCACATGGCAGCTGAGAACCATCTTTAACTCCAGTTCCAGAGGAATCTGATGCCCTCTTCTGACCTCCGTGGCATTGCATGACACGGGTGTACCAACCTACATGCAGACAGTACACTCATACACATAAAATAAATAATAAATAAAATTTTTTTTAATTTTTTAAATTAATGGTTCCACAGCCCTGCACAACCATGGACAACTTTAGACTAAGGTATCCAGCAGGTCAGGGAACTTAGACCATTCTGTGCCTTGACATCGTTATTCTGGGCACGGACACTTAGCTATGAGTTTTTAGAAATAAGGGATCTGCCATTGTCCAGATTTAAAGGATGCAATTAAGTCATGTGTCTGTCCAACCTGTCTGTGTGTTAACCATGCTCCCATGTATCTGAGATTTATGTCAAGTGTCTATCATGTGTTCAAGTTTTTTTGTATTGGTTTCTGTCAAAAAGTGGCCACTTCAAGGTTCTTTCATTCTATGTTGTGAAAAAAAAAAACATTATGGCATGCCTTTTTTTTTTTTGGTCTTTTCGAGACAGGGTCTCCCTGTAGCCCCAGCTGTCCTGTAACTCACTTTGTAGACCAGGCTGACCTTGAACTCACAGAGATCTGCCTGTCTCTGCCTCCCAAGTGCTAGAATTAAAGGTGTGCACCACCACGCTCAGCATGACACATCTCTTAAACTTTTTCAAAGGCCTAATTTGAACCCAGGTTCCTAAGTTCCTACACTGGTTATCTAAAGATTTTATTTGTCATCTGTTAGACTGAATTTGATCTCCAAATTAAACTGTTTCAAGGTGATTTTGTTTGTTTACAAGTATTCTAACTTCAGTTTCCTTTCAGGTTGTTTTCCTTGTTTTCAGACCCCTGGAAACATGATTTTTCTGAACATTATAGGTTCACTAATAGGCTTTTTTGTTTTTCTTTTCTTCTAAACAGGCTTCTGACAGCTGTGCCACTGTCCCTCTAACCAGAAACCAATTTCAAATCCCCGGATTCATTCATACTCTGGCACTTGGGCAGTGGCACATGGCTTCCCCTGGATACCTATAAACTGCAATCTCTTCCCTCCAATGAAACAGCCTAAAAATGATTTTGGTATTGTCAACTGCTGAATTGTCTTGGTTTTGTACTACCTTGGAAGGACTGAATGTCTCCTGACACCTCATTCTTTAGCTTCTCCCTTGGTGAACTGTGTTTAATTATTGTATTATAAATTGAGTTATGGCTAACCCTCAGTACAAATTGAATATATAATCCTGTTTTCCATCGCTTGTTAAAATATTTCAATAAGTTCATAGTTTTGAAACTAAAGGTGCAAGACATCAATGGCAGCATGATAAGGAAACTATATTAGCCTTCTCAGCCTTGGGAGTGCAATTAGGGCTGCATGCTTTAAAGGACATTTCTTTTTTTTTTTTGGTCTTTTCGAGACAGGGTCTCCCTGTAGCCCCAGCTGTCCTGGAACTCACTCTGTAGACCAGGCAGGCCTTGAACTCAAAAAGATCCACATGCCTCTGCCTCCCGAGTGCTAGGATTAAAGGAGTGCACCACCACGCCCAGCTAAAGGACATTTCTAAAGGTGTTTTCTCCAAATGAAAGCATTTATGTCTGTATATGATAGCAATGTATGTGCCTCTCCTCAGTACAACCTTTATAAACTGCCATCACCAAAATTAATTATTAGAACATTATGTATGAGTGTATGTATGAAGTATTGTTTACTTTTAAGATGGCACACGCCTTTAATCCTAGCACTTGGGAGGCAGAGGCAGGCGGATCTTTGTGAGTTCAAGGCCAGCCTGGTCTACAGAGTGAGTTCCAGGACAGCTGGGGCTACAGGGAGAGATACCTGTATAGAAAAGTAAAAAAAAAAAAAAAAAAAAAAAAGAACTCTATAGTGTAGTTATAGCACAAGAAATTGTGTTCCACAGCTGGAGATTCTCAGTACTGTGCAACCTGTGTACAGTCTATAAAAATTAATTTTACACTGGGCATGGTGGCGCACGACTTTAATCCTAGCACTCGGGAGGCAGAGGCAGGCAGGCGGATCTTTGTGAGTTCGAGGCCAGCCTGATCTACAGAGTGAGTTCCAGGACAGCTGGGACTACAGGGAGACCTTGTCTCGAAAAGACCAAAAAAAAAGATAATAAGAAACCAGAGCAGGAACCAAAACCACCTTCTGGCATTTCTGGTCTCCAGCCAGGACAAAACAAAAACAAAGGATATTTCTAGCCAAGAACAAGAATTAAGGTCCCTGTCCCAAAACTGCTTGACCAGTTTCTATCTCCTGTTCTCCTCACCACAATGCTCCATTGCCCAGTTATGTAGTTCTGGGTCTCAAACCCTGGGCCTCATGCATACTAGGCAAGCACTCTACCAGCCGAGCTTCATCCCTGCCCTAGTACTTATATCTTAAAATGAGAACATACCTTTCCAGGAAATTATCAACTTTTCAGCATTTAGTTCTTGCTTGTTAATAGTTTTTATAGTTTATAATTAATATACCATGCAGTTAATTAAGTTAAAGTATACTATTTATTTAGTTACTGGGTTTTTTTGTTGTTTTTTGTTGTTGTTGTCGTTGTTGTCTTTGTTTTTGAGGGGTAGGGTCTCCCTGTAGCCCCAGCTGGTCTGGAACTTGCCATGTAAACCAGGCTGGCCTCAGTCACAGAGATACACCTGTCTCTGCCTCTTGAGTTCTGGGGTTAAAGGCATGCGCCACAACACCTACTTCAATTTAATGTTTTTTGCTATATTCAGTTAAATGAGTTTTACTGTTTTGTTTGTTTGTTTTTATGTGTATGAATGTACTGCCTGAATGTAGGTTGGTGCACCCCGTGTGATGCAATGCCGTGGGGGGCAGAAGACGGAGCCGGATTCTCCTGGAACTGGAGTTAAAGACGGTTCTTAGCCTCCATGTGGGTGCTGGGAATCGAACCCCGGTCCTCTGCAAGAACAGTTGGCACTCTTAACCGCTGAGCCATCTCTCCAGCCCCACTGTTTTTTGTTTGTTTGTTTGTTTTTCTAAAGGCGTGCGCCACCACGCCTGGCTTTTTTTTTTTTTCTGTATGTGTATGAATGTACTGTCTGCATGCAGGTCTGTGTACCCGTGTCGTGCAATGCCGCGGAGGTCAGAAGAGGGTGTCGGATTCCCCTGGAACTGGAGCTCTCCTGGAATTGGAGTTTCAGACGGTTGTTTGTTTTTATAAATCATCTTCAAAGGGCTTGTTAAATTTTTGCTGAATTTCATGCACTCAGAAAGTCTCCCCCACCCCATGTTTCTTCACTTTTAATAAAATTCTGGAAGAATTCTAAGCCAAAACTGATCCATTCTGAACTTCGCCATGGCTGGTGCAGAAGGGTCCCTTGGCATGGGACATTTTGCTCATAACACTGCTTGACGGATTCTTTCCAATACAGACCATGTATTGAATGAATACAGATGTATTCTTTCCAATACATGATACAGGCCATGTCAGAAAACTAAGGCATCAGCAGGTCTCAGCAAGAAAAGGAACTCCCTTGGCAGCTAACTGGGGAGAATGAGGGACTGGGAGTTAGCAGATTCCTGCCAGGCAGATGGGGAAAGGGCCACTGATAAGCAACAGATGACGAACTTCTGGCTTCTTCCTCACCCAAGACAAGGGCCTGGAGGGGTTTTTTCTCATTTCAGCAAGGCTCCCCTTCCAGGTGACTGATTCAGATTGGTCCCAATAAGTCCAAGGCTGGTACTGAACATATCTCAGCTTGGAACTGTGAACCTCTCAGCCCTCTCTTCTTTAAGTTGATCAATCCAAAATTAGGGGTGGAGATCCCACCCTATCCACCAAGAACACTTAAAACACAAAGAAGGTCAGAGGACAGCCCCGGATACCTGCCAAGCCATCTAATTGCTTAAAAAAAGAAAAATAAATTAAAGGTATGGTACACGCCTCAGGAGGCAGAGGCAGGCAGATCTCTGTGAGTTCAAGGCCAGCCTGGTCTACAGAGTGAGTTCCAGAACAGCTGGGACTAAAGGGAGACCCTGTCTCAAAAAGACCAAAAATAAATAGATAAATAAATACATAAAGGAGCAGGGCATGGTGGCACACGCCTTTAATCCTAGCACTTGGGAGGCAGAGGCAGGTGGATTTCTGTGAATTCAAGGCCAGCCTGGTCTACAGAGTGAGCTCCAGGCTACTAGCTGAGACTAAAGGGAAACCCTGTCTCAAAAATACAAAAAAATAAAAAAGGAAAATATCATGGTTGCCCAGTTTAGAATTTGAAACACCATGTAAAAGAGAAAGGAAGCATCAGAATTACACCTGCTTGACATTTCAGATACTGTAAGGGAGTAAAGTAGAGGTGGCAGAGCTTTGTTAAGTTCCATTAAAGGAAAGCAGAGTCCTCCTGATAAGCCATAGTATTTGCTTCTTTCTTATTTTCTTTAATCCTCTTTAATCTATGCTCTTGATATTTGGTTCAAAGAATGAGATCGGAGTTGTATCACTCACTGCCTCTGGGCAGAGACATGACATTCTAAACTGCCTCAAACACTGTACGATTACAAAGACACACTGGGTCTTCTCCCTTAAGAGTTCATCCAACTGGGCCTGTCAGTCACCTGGGCAAGAGACCACCCCCTCAGGAAAGCTAATAGGCCTGAAAACACGTTAAAGTAGAGGAATAAGTATCCCCTGGACGAGCCCCAGGCACTGATGCATTTGCTTACAGACCCTCACTGCTAAGCTTGCCTGTTTTCTGAGTTCTATCCAAAACACATCCCCACCCCCACCGCCCACCCCATTTCTTCTTTGAATACCGTTAGAAATCAGATGCAGGTCACAGTGGCAGGTTTAGGAAAAGGGCTGACACAAAATTGCCCTTCCAAATGAGCTTTATTAAAAGAGAGAGCTTCAAGATTATGGTGGGGCAAGGGAAGGGGGCATGGTCCCTCCCCTGACTGCACAAGTACCACAGAATCACTTCTCCAAATGAGCCAAGGGGACAGGTATGATCTGACACCCTCTTCTGACCTCTGAGGGCATTGCGCAACACAGATGCATCTTCCTACATTCTGGCAAGACACTCGTAGACATAAAATAAAAATAATAAATTAAAAGAAAAGAAAAATGATCGGTCTCAGTAGATTGCCTCAGCCTCCCCCCAATTTCTACCCTAAGATTTCTACCACTGGGCAGGGCCCCTCCCACCCTTGGGAATTTTCCTCATTTGCCCTCATTAAACCTGTGTTTTCTCTATTCACTCCTTGTCCATGCTCCGTGACTCTTCTTGGGTGTTAGGCAACAAACTTGGAAGCCACTATCTTAGGTGACTTCGGTAACTGTTAACTGTTGATGATCTGACACCTTAACTCCCTGAGTTAAACTTACCAGTAATCAGTGCAGACTCCATCAAACTCAAAGAAGCCATATACTTTGTCGAAAGCCAAAGGGGGACTATTTGGGGCAAGAAGGGGATCAAAAAAGGGAGGTCAGTGGAAGAGTCAATATGAACAAGATACAGTGATGCAATGATATGGTATGTAAGTATAGATACGGTATAATTGATATATGAAAATGTCAATTAAATCCACTATTTTGTTTGGGGGTTTTTTTTTTTGCTTTTTTTTGTGGGGGGGGGTCTTTTTGAGACAGGATCTCCCTGTAGCTCCAGCTGTCCTGTAGATCAGGCTGGCCTTGAACTCACAAAGATCCACCTGTCTCTGCCTCCCAAGTGCTAGAATTAAAGGCATTTAAGCCACCATGCCCGGCTTAAAACTAAAGTTTTTAAAATAGATTTTTCTGCTTTGTACTCTCCAATCACAACTCTCAGGTCTCTGCACCATGAGTGATATTCCCATGTTCTTCTGACTAATGTGACACCATCATAGAGAATTATGGGTAACAATGGAGAATGTTTCTAGCTATCAAGTGCTAAAAAGCAGAGGAAGTTAAGCTTCCTCTAATTAGTGCTGCCCCTAACTTCTGAAAAGATAAGATGCAGTTTTAAAATGCAAATTCTTAGACCCCATCTCTAACCCCCAAGCAGAATTTGCTGGAGAGGCAAAAAAAAAAAATGTGCCTCAGGAGACTATCTAGAAAAGCTTTTTCCTTTTATTAAAATGCAGACACTGTGTTAATGGAGATTCATTTGGCTTAATAGAGCACAATGAAAGAAGAAGAGATTGGGGAAGGGGGAGGAAGAACCTAGACTTGGCCTTTAACCACTCTCTAGGTGTTAGTGCACACCTTTAGTCCAAGGACTCAGACAGAGGGAGGTGTATCTCTGTATGAAACACTTGCACACTTGTAGGAAACACTTGTATGAAGCCGCAGCAACAAAGCACCTCTCACTCGTCTTCTCAAAGCGGTTTATTCAGGCAGGCAGGTCTTGTCAGAACAGTTTATTCAGGCACATCTTTTCTCCTTCTCCAAGCTTCTCCCTCTAAGCCTCAGGTCTTTCCCTCTAAGCCTTCTTCCTTCTCCAAGCCTTCTCCTTCCTCAGGCAAGCAAGCTTCTCTCCTAAGACTAGAAAGGAGAGAGTCCCTCTATCTAGAAAGTCCCTCTATTTATCCACCTTCCCAGCCCAGGTTGCGTGGCCTCAGTCTATTGGTATCATCTGGCCTGATCTTGTATACAGGGTGCACCTGCACAGCTCAAACGGTGAGCGTGGCTTTACTTAGAGGTAGGAGGGAATCAGGTGTTAGTCATAAGACTCAGGTGTTAGTCATAAGATTTTGCTAAAGTCTCGGGTGCCTTCTTAGGACTGTCGCCACACCCGCTCCCCACATATCTCTGTGTGTTCAAGGCCATCCTAGGCTACATAGCCAGTTCCAGACCAGCAGGGCTACACAGTGAGACCCTGTCTCAGAAAGGCAACAAACATGACCACTCTCCAGAAGGGTCTGATGTACAAGAAAGCTCCATCTGGGTTTTGGAGTGATGATGTGGTAAAGAATGGAACCTGCATCTGATGGTTCCTTTCCTCCTTAAAGTGTTAATCCAGTTGTGCTGGCCAATTACCTGGTGTATTAGCTACTTCTCTACTGTTGTCTGTCCTGGCGGGGAGGTATGGCGGCACCATGTGGCCAGACCAGGGGCAGAAAGCAGAGACTTACACCTTCAACAGGAAGCCCAGAGACCTAGCAGGGCTTCAGAATTCTCTAAGCCCACCCCCTCCAGCATGGCCATGCCTCCTAAGACCTCCCAAAACACTGCCACCAATTTGGGACAAAATATCTGAATACTTGGAGCCTATCAGGAACATTCTCATTCAAACCACCACACCAGGTCAAAGGCCACCTTTCAGGACAATGGGTTCACAGTAAGCCATGCTAAAGAGATGGGAGGAATACTTATCTGTTTAAGGAGATAATGTACTGTTCCTCCCCAGAATCTCTTCTCTCAAAGCAATTGCTCTAGGGCATTTTTTTTTTTTCCTTTTCTTCTCTCCTTATTTTGTCCTCTCAACAACCCTCTGGAGTGGGTCTATGGTGTCCTCCCTTTGCATAGAAGGACAGGACACTGCCACAGAGGTAAGACAGCCGGTTTAAGCCTGCTCAGGTATGAGCAATGAAGCTATTCTTGAAAAAACGCTGCTGCAGATCAGAGGTATCTGGGAGCCTGTAAAGACAGATGCCCAAGTCCTACCCTCAGGGATTCTAATGCAGTGTGTCTGGCAGGCAGCCCGAGAATCTGCATTTGTGTAAATGCAGCCAAAGATTCCCTGGCAAGTACTGGAAGACTATGTTGGGGGAAAAATGAACAGGGAGAATGTGCTGAGGGAGCTGAGCCCTTAGCAGAGGAGAAGACAGTCCCTCCACGGGCTGAGGGCAGACTGCCTTTGTTTTTCTCCCTGATTCCAAAAACGGAGACCCCTTGGGGATTTCACAGCCTGTAAGTCCAGACACCTCTGCACTTATTTTTTAGCCCACGGGGTCCTCTTCACTTCGTTTTCTCTGCCTAAATCTCTCTGGGTGATTGACTGATTCACCTTACCAAAAGCCACAGCTGCTCTGTGAGGACCAAAGCTGGACAGCCAGCTGCAAGAAGCAGAATGACTGAGCGAGCAGTCCAGAAGAACTGAGTCAAAGACCAGAGTGCTGTCAATGCCACAGGAGTGCTGTGCCTAGCTCACCCCCAAACCCACTGTGAGCAGAAGCCCTGCATCCCTTCCTGCCATGCCTGCTCCAGTGTGAGGCCTGCAGGGCACACTAGAAGATGTTCAGGAGGGCCCCGGGACATGGGACATGTCCACACACCGCGGGAAGACTCGGTGAACAAGGCCTGGAGTCAGGAAGGAGCGCTGAGAGCAATCTCTGATGATGGCTGACACAGCAGGAAGTCCGCCAGAGTTCTGAGGCCAGAAGCTGGAAATGAGTGGCACGGGGCAGAATCAAGGAACAGGGTTGTGGTCCCTCACCTCGTCCTGCTTCCAGAGGCCGAGTATTCACCACATTTCATGGTGGCTACATCACCATCCCCACCTCCACCCCCCACTTTCCCAGTCCTCATTCTCTATCCTACACCTCCACATCCGCACACCCCCACATCTCCTCTCGCACAGTCCTCTCCGCGTGGCCTCTTCTCGAGGCTGCCCTCCTGCTGTCAGCTCCTCCCTCTCCACTCTCAAACCAGAATGTCCACTCTCAAGGTTGTTTCACACCTTGTAAAGAAAGTTCCCAGAAAAAAAATCTGCATCTTCAACTAAACCTCCTGCAAGTTTGCTTAACTGATCAGCACATCAATGATTATGGTGAATTTGGAGCACGGCAGGTCCAGAAACTAATTACAATGTACCTTGGGCTATCTTTAGCCCCTTAAATAGCTAGTCCTCACCCACCTCTGTCTGACCTAACATCCTGTGACTAACAGATAAAAAGTCTTTGGAGGGCTGGCGAGATGGCTCAGTGGTTAAGAGCACTGGTTGGTCTTACAGAGCTGTTGCTGGCTAACAACCATCAGTAGTAACTGCAGCTCCTAGGGACCCAACACTTTCTTCTGGCCTTTACAGGAAGCACATGCATGTGGTGCACTTACGTACATGCAGACAGAACACTCTTACATATAAAATAAAAGGAGATAAATCCGGGGGAAAAAAAAAAAAACAGGAAAGTTTGGAAACTTGCTGAAACCTAGCTTCCACCCACCAAAAGGCCAAGTGTCATCTGCACTTGTGTGTGCGGCCATCAGATCCCCGGAATCATGGACAGTTGGTAGTCACCATGTAGATACGGGGATTTGAACCCAGGTCTTCTGCAAGTAACCACTGAGCCATCTCTCCAGCCCCCTCCATAAACAAGTTTTAAGGAGATCAGCAGGCACAGCTCCCACCCTGTCATCTTGAAACCCAAGAAATACCCTGATTTTTCAGGGCCTTTTGATAAAACCAGATCCTTGGCTTCTACACAGAAAATAATTTTAGAACTAGCCAGCATGAATCAGCATGGGGCTAATTAAGGTATTTAATATAGACTTTGGGCATATAAATTAAGACAAAGAGGGGCACTCAGAAAGAAAGACACACCCCAGAATATGGGTGTGGGCTCCTTAAAAACGTCACCTTCATCATCCTTATAATAGTCTTTATAGGATTTTAGTGGGTTTTGAAACTATTCTCTTTGAAAGGTTATGGAAGCTGGATGAGACCACAGGGAGTTCCTGAGGGACACCTGGACTCCTGTTGATAAGGTAAAACTCTAGAATACTGGGATGCAAGAAGATAGGAGAAGGGTCTCCCTTTAGTCCCAGCTGGCCTGGAACTCACTATGTATGAACTCACAGGGATCCACCTGCCTCTGCCTCCTGAGTGCTGGAATCAAAGGCATGTGCCACATGCCCGGCAAGATAGGAGATCTTTACTGTGAACAAAGTTAGCAGTCTTGTTTGAGATTTCTAGAAACTGACTGAGGAAGGTATGAGACCCCACCCAAGGTCATGTGCACACCGTTTCAACATATCTTTACTTAAAATGACATTGTCTCTATGTGGGCAACCTTCCCAGCAAAGGTTAAACTTTTTGGAATTCTTTCTTTTTGGGGGAGGAGGGGGGAGGTTTGGGGTTTTTTTTGTTTTGTTTTGTTTTGTTTGGGGGGGTTGCCTTTTTGAGTCATGGTCTCCCTGTAGTTTCAGCTCCCCTGGAACTCACTGTGTAGACCAGGCTGGCCTTGAAATCACAAAAATGCTCCTGCCTCAACCTCCGGAGTGCTGGGATTAAGGCATGTGCCACTATGCCCAGCCTCATGTTGGAATGGTGAGAGGTTTCAACCAGACTCTGAAGCAAGGGGCTCTTTTCCTTTCTCATGTCCCTGGAAGTTTCCCTGTCCTTCTATCCTACCTCCGTTTTAATTGACTGAGGCATCCATCTGACAACACAGCAGGTATACCTCTCAACATTCACCAGGATTGAACACACTCCCTCTTTTTAACTGCACCTGCACCTGAACAGTTAAACATGGGCACCTCCTAAGTCTTCACTGTCCCTCTATCACGGCTGCCTGATCGGTCTCAATGTATCCATAGTCAAACTCTCACCCCCAGCCCCACCTCCACACTTGCGCTTGTCCCTGTGATCTCTGTCTACATCACCACACCAAGCCCAGCTCTAATCACCTGCCCCAGGACTGCCTAGACAGAGCCTTTGAGCAAAATCCCAAACCTCTTTTGCATGTCTACAAGGCCCACTGTAGAGAACACTACTGGCCTAAGCCTCCAGCAGTCTCTCCCATCCTCCCAGCAAACCAGAGCAGGTCCCTAACTGCCACACCCCACCCCCTCCTGTCTGACTGCAACGTTGTCCTTGCTGCCTGGAACATTCTTTTCTTCATTCCTGACATTATTTACTCAACCTCCAAGACTATGCCAAGATTCCCCCTCCAGGCTCCGGCAGCATCTTATCCCACCTCTCCCAATGCTTAAAACATGTATGTCATCAACACCTGCTGCTAATCTGTCCATACCACTTGCCACATCCCATACTCCCTACCCCAGAATGAGCTCTTCACAGTTTAGGAGTGTCTCCTCTTTGTTTCCAGAACCCAGCCTGGTTAATACCTGTCCATAGTCAGTGCCTTAATAAATGTCCGTTAAAGTATTGAAAGCCAAAGAGAAATCACCACGATATTTCAAGATCTCCCTGGTTGATTCTTCCACACATATAAAAGCCCATTTATACCATGAATGGAAAGTGGACAATATGTTTGGTGATTTTTTATTAGAATATGCCAAAATACTCTCTAAGTAGCCATCTGTCCACAGGCTTCCCATGAACCTGAAGCCAGTGCGGGGCTTGCGCCAGGAGAGTGGGGTCCTGTGGTTATGGATAGAACTTTCCTGTGACCAGCAGAAATGTAAAAGTCATTGTTGAAAACAATAGCCAAACAGCACACCCTCGGGAGGCCAATATTCCGATAGGATCTCGATTGTTACTGGCTCAAAATGAAATTTCCTGAGTAGGGTAGAGGGTGTACACATCATTGTAGTTGATTAAAGATGTGAGTGTTTCATAGGGCAACTCTGTCAGTGCTAAGGGAGACTCTCCATTGGAAGACTGACTAGCTTACTAAAGAGATGAGGCCCCTCTGATCTCTGTTTGGCCAGAGAGATTTCAAGGTCACTATGAATAATTTTAGAGGTTTCCAAGAACTTGTTTAAGAGTATTTCCATGTTTTGTTGATAATTCTGACATTTAGAAATAGAAAATATGAATGTTTAAAATCATGGGGTTGTTTGCTTGTTTTTGTTTTGTTTGGTTTGGTTTTGTTTTGTTTTTTTGAAACAGGGTCTCCCTATAGCCCCAGCTGGCCTGGAACTCACTCCGTAGACCAGGCTGGCCTTGAACTCACAGAGATCTGCCTGCCCCTGCCTCCTGAGTGCTAGGATTAAAGATGTGTGCCACCACACTCAATTTAGCCACCATGTGGTGCTGGGAATGAAACCTGGGTCCTCTGTAAGAGCAGTCAGCACTCTTAACTGTTGAGCCATCTCTCCAGCCCCATGTTTTCTTTTCCAAAAAGCAACAACAACAACAAAAATGAGTCCTTGGTATTGCCACCTATAGGTCGGTCACGACTCCCTACATATGCCAGACACCAGGAGGCCTCACCCTTTCTCTCCTTTCCTTGACCATTTCCTCTTCTTTTTAAAATTTAATTTATTATTATTATTATTATTATTATTATTATTATTATTGCATGTATGTGAACTCATGCTCATGTGCAGGCATATACCTACCAGGACATACTTGCAGAGAGGTCAGAGGACAACTTTCAGGAGTCACTTTTCTCCTTCATCACAGGTTCCAGGAATCAAACTCAGGTCCTTAGACTTGTGTGGCAAGGGCTTCTATCTGCAGGGCCATCACTAGCTCCATACCTCTGCCATTTCTTTCCTTCCTTTCTTTCTTTCTTTCTTTCTTTCTTTCTTTCTTTCTTTCTTTCATTCTTTCTTTCTTGCCTTATAGCACCGGATATTCCCAGGTGGTCTCCCATCCATGTACTAACCAGGCCCGACCCTGCTTAGCTTCCGAGATCAGATGAGATCGGGTGCGTTCAGGGTGGTATGGCCTACCATTTCTTTCTTTTAAAAAGTATATTCTAGCCGGGCGTGGTGGTGCACGCCTTTAATCCTAGCACTCGGGAGGCAGAGGCAGGCGGATCTTTGTGAGTTCAAGGCCAGCCTGGTCTACAGAGTGAGTTCCAGGACAGCTGGGGCTACAGGGAGACCCTGTCTCGAAAAGACCAAAAAAAAATAATAATAAAAAGTATATTATATAAGGCCAGGCATGGTTGCACACACTTTTAATCCCAGCACTTGGGAGGCAGAGGCAGGCTGATCTCTCTGAGTTCCAGGCCAGCTGGGACCAAAGGGAGACCCTGTCTCAAAAAGAATGTATTATTTTGTGGTGTGTGTGCATAATGTGTGTGGGTGTATGTGCCATAGTGTGCATATGGAGGTCAGAAGACAAACTTGTGGAGTTCTTCCCCCTTTATGTGGGTTCTGGGGATGAAACTCGGGTGCTAGATTTGTGCAACAAACACCTTTATACACCAGTCATCTTGTTGACCTCTGCCATTTCTTGGAACACACCGGGCATGTCCTCTAGCCCTAATTTCTAGCTAACAACAGTCTATTCATATGCCATGGTGCAAGTGTTTGTGGCAGAGCAACAAACATAATAATGCACATTCAATATCTGACTGGACTGCAGACTACGTTTTCTGGCTTCCTTTGTAGCTGAGAATGGCCTAATCACAAGGTTCTGGCCAACAGGACATGTGAGGCACCACAAGTCTGTGCTCTGTGCTCCTTCAACCTGTCACCACCCTTTCCCCTACCTGGAATACCCATGTGGCCATGGCCAAACCAGAGCCTCCCAGAAGAGGATGACTCCTTGCAGAACAGAGGAGCAGAGCAATGAGATAGAGCAGCCTGGGCCCCTGAATGACCCTGTGGTGCTGAGCTGCCCACCGAGCTAGAATGCCCCCTTGAGTGAGTACTGGTACGGAGCAGAGAAAGAAAACTGCACACAATGGTTGTTCTTCTGTACATCCAGCTATTTGGACTCTCTGCACCCTAATGTATTTAATCCTCTGTTATCTCAGGAAGCGTCCCCCAGAGCCCTGTCTGCAATCCTGGATTACAAGCCTCAGTGAGATGCTCACATTAAATGCATGTGGCATCAGAGTGTATGTTGGACTCTTCCATTCTTGTGGCAAGCCCGTGCTGATTTCGTCTTTGATGTCCTTCCAGGTAATCAGGGAATCGGCAATGTCCTGTATACAGAAGACACTTCTTGAAATGAGTGAATCAACAGCACTTCCCACTCAAATTCTCCTTTTAGAAGTGAAATAAAGATAGCAGCCACAGAGTCAACATCCAATGTATTTAGAGAGAAACCAGAAAGAATGCAGCTGACGAATGAGAGACCTGGTGTGCTCAACTGGGATCAGTAATTCTCCAAAAATAAATGTGTTGCGGTAACAAAGCCTGCAGAGAGTTCATGCAAGACACAAGTGGTTCCGGGGGTCCTAGCCAAAGACTGCCTTTCTCCCAGAGGCCCTACAACCCTCAGGCGACCCTGGAGAGATGGCCACATGCTCCTTGGCCCCAAGCATGCCCTAGATAACCTCCTCCGGGCACTTGTCCATAGAGCCAAGCCTATGAATATAGGTTCTTGGAGGTACTTGCTCCAAAAACAGGCACCAAAGTTGTTTTATAGACTACTGCAGAAACATATAGGAAAAGACTATTTCAGAGGCCCTGTGAGAGCAGCAGAAGAACACTAATAAGGGCAAGAGGTCCGGACCAGACTTCTGGGTCTGAACCAGCTCTTCCACCTACCAGCTGGGCAAATGTGAACAAGTAGTCTCTCTTTACCTCCATTTCCTCCCCTGTAAAACAGACATCAAAGTATCATCTCGTGAAGCTGGTGTACGGCTTAGGTTATACAGTAAGGCACCTAGAGACTTGCCAGCAAATAGCACATGACAGTCACATCATCACTAACATAGTAATCCTAACTGTCCTCATCTTTGGCAATAACTCACTCCACAGAACCCTATACGATAGGTGAAGAAGTAGTAATAACCTTCCAGAGATGGACGTGTACATCATGCAGGGCCAGATACTCAGGAGGCTGGAGCAGATCACCTGAGTTAAAGAAACATACAGAAGAAAGAATGGACGGAGGAAGAAAGGAACGTCAGCATTGCTGTGACAAAGCATCTGACAAAGAAACTTGAGGGAGGAAGGTTCCTTTTCTCACAGCCTGAGAGAACAGCCCATGCTGGGGGGTGAGGGGGCGTGAGGGGGGTACTGTGGCATCCACAGGGGTTCTGGAGATCCCAACTCAGAGCCTGATGCTTGTGAGGCAAGTGCTGTACCTGCTGAGCTGTCCCCCAGCCCTCGTTTTCTCTTCTTTATTTGGGGCCTCAGCGCACAGGATTGGGGTGCCCACTCTCAGGATGGGTCCTCGCTTCTCAGTTAAACCTCTCTAGGAAAATTCTCACAGACACATGCAGAAATTTGTCGAGTTAATAATGAAGGTTAACCATCACAGGCAAGAGGAAAACAGGCAGCAGGGAAGAAAGACGAAGGGAAGCAGGGAGACGAGGGGAAGCAGGGAAAAGGCCCGTGCTGGAATGTTCTGGCTGCTGGCCACTGACCTCCAGCCTCAGTCCTGACTGAGTTCTGATTTGCTACCTCTCCCCTCCCCCTCTTTCTCCTTCGCTCTGTTTCTTCCATAAAACTGGAGGAAAGATGTGTCACGGTCCAAGCCACTGACCTGATGTGCTGGACAGGTGTTCTCAGAGAGAGAGAGAGAGAGAGAGAGAGAGAGAGAGAGAACATACCATTCCCATCGCCAAGTGAGACAATCACTTATAAAATGAGGTTCAGGCTGGGCGTGGTGGTGCACACCTTTAATCTCAGCACTGGGGAGGCAGAGGTAGGCAGATCTCTGTCAATTCAAAGCCACCTGGTCTACAGAACGAGTTTCAGGCCAGCTGGGGCTACGGGGAGACCTTGTCTCAAAACACCCCTGCCCCCAAAAAGAGATGAGGTCCAGAAACCCTCAAACACAAGGCCAAGTTCACTCATCAAGCCCAACAGGGATGGAGGCTCCTCCGTTTGTCCAGGGACATTCACTCCTTCAGACATAGAAGGGCCACAAGTATGGCTTCCAGTTGGGCTGGAAGAGTGCTGTCCCTGAGGAAGGCTGGCTGTCACTTCCACTAGCTAGCCACACTTCGCTATTTCTGTCCTGTAGCCAAAACTACAGGCTTCCAAAGCTCCTTGGAACTTGATTTGTGAACTTCCTTCTTGGATAGGCAGGATTCCAGGCCTGGCTCAGCCACCGCCTTATCGCAACTCCAGAAGAAATTTGAGTCAAGTGTCCTTGGAGCAGAACTGGCTCCCTCTCACCCCTGCCCTGAGTGTGGCACCTCCAAATTCCAGCTCTTTCCTGCCAAGACCCCTGCCTCTTCTCTAGCAGCTCCACAGGCTGCTGTGAGAATCCCTACACCCCAGCTACCGCTCCCAGCCCTCCCTCAGGACAAACCCACACCAGCCTGGCCCTTCCACACCCTCTGGCAGGGCCCTTCTGCAAAGGTTTTCCTGGACAGGCCTAGGTCTTGACAGGCAAAGTCAATTCCAAGCCTTACTATGTCTGCATTCCCAACACAGGTGCCTGACGAAGACTCCTACATGGCGGCTATCTTATTTTTCTTGTTGCCATGACAAAATAACTGCCAAAAGCAACTTAAGGAAGGAAGGAAGGTTTCTTTGGGCTCACAGCTCGAGGGCGCAGTCCATCACGGCGGGGAAGGCATGGTGGCAAGACCACGAAGCAGCTGGTCACGGTGACCTGGAGCAAGGCTGAAGCTGGTGCGAGGCTCCCGTACTCAGGCTAGGACCTCATCCTTCAGAGTGCTGCCACCCACATTTAGGGTGACTCATTTAACCTCGACTAGGAACTCCCTCACAGATGGGTCCAGGGGTTTGTTTCTATGGTGATTCTAAATCCCAGGAAGCTGCCAATCAAGATGAACCATCACTGTGGCTTTCATCTTCTAATTCCTGGGATTCTATAGACCATTTTAATAAAAATCCTTAGGTCAGCCATAATAGAGCCCAGCCTCTTCCTACCTTTCCGCCCCAGATGCAGGAGCTCAGGGGACCCCTTCCTGAGCTCCGTGTGGACAGGGCAGAGGACTGCCAGCTCCAGGTGCTGCCCAGCCTCTTCTTCTGCTTATCGGAAACATTATCATAGAGTGGGTGGCTAAGAACATCAGGCTTTTATTCTCTCACTGTCCTGGAGGCAAAAGTCTGCCAGCAGGGGATCTGTAGGTGGTATTTTTCCCAGAAGCTCTGCACAGCTACTGGCTGCTGGCTTCCTTGAGTGTGTCTCTGTTGCTCAGGTCTCAGGCCTGTGGTCACATTGAGTGTGTCCCTGTCACCTCAAGTCTCAGGCCTGTGGTCACATCGCCTTCTCTTCACTCTTGTCCTTTTCTACTTCCCTCTTCTTTATTTATTTATTTATTTATTTTTATTTATTTTTTTGAGACAGAGTCTCCCTAAAGCCCCAGACTGGAACTCACTCTGTAGACCAGGCCTTGAACTCACAGAGATCCACCTGCCTCTGCCTCCCGAGTGCTAGGATTAAAGGTGTGAGCCACCATGCTTGGCTTTTATTTATTTCTGTATGTGTATGAATGTACTGTCTGCATGCAGGTTTGTGCACCCATGTCGTGCAATGCCGCGGAGGTAAAAAGAGGGCGTCTGATTCCCCTGGAACTGGAGTTCTCCTGGAATTGGAGTTTCAGATGGTTCTCGGCCGCCATGTGGGTGCTGGGGATCGAACCCGGGTCCTCTGCAAGAGCGGTCAGCGCTCTTAACCGCTAGGCCATCTCTCCAGCCCCTCTACTTCCCTCTTCTAAGACACATGTGATGGCATTTAGGGCCCCCCAACACAGCCAAGGCTAATCTGCCCATCACAAGGCCCTTAATCTAATCATATCTGCCAGGTCCTTATCTGCCACACATTGTCACATGCACAGGTTCTGGGGATTAAGACAGTGATCTTCGGGGACCCCTATTTAAGCTAATAACATCTGGCCATATTGAAACCGAATACAAACTGACTGAAACAGTGAACTTCTGCTCAAAACAGTCAACTTCCTCATGAAGAATATTGAGAAAGACTGAGAAAGAGATGAAAAGCATGTTTGGCAGAATGCATGAGCTTTGGTGGGGGGGGGGAATGGGTGGGAACACGGATCTAGATTTGTTAAAAAAATAAAAATAAATTTATGTGGAAAAAAAAAAGAAACCAAATACAAGAAAATAATCCTGACCAGCTATAAAGTGTTACCTTTTGCCTTGAGGAAAGAGGGTTGGCAAGAGAAGGAACAGTTGGATGATGAGGAAAAGACAGAGAAAGACAAAGAAAAAGAGTGGGATGTGTCCTTGTGTTTAGGGTCATATTACCTCTTGCTAGATCAGTAACTTTGAACAAGTTGGTGAGTTCATTCAACCGACCTTTCTTACCCACTTACTTCTTCCTTTCTTTCTTTTTTCTTTTATTTATTTTTTTTAATTTTTTTTTTAATTTCTGTATGTGTATGAATGTACTGTCTGCATGCAGGTTTGTGCACCCATGTCGTGCAATGCCGCGGAGGTAAAAAGAGGGCGTCAGATTCCCCTGGAACTGGAGTTCTCCTGGAATTGGAGTTACAGACGGTTCTCGGCCGCCATGTAGGTGCTGGGGATCGAACCCGGGTCCTCTGTAAGAGCGGTCAGTGCTCTTAACCAGTAGGCCATTTCTCCAGCCCCTTTCTTTTATTTTTTTAAAAATATTTTATTTATTATTTTTACTTTACGTGTATGAGTGCTTTGCCTGCATATTATGTAAGTGCACCCATGTCATGCAATGCCTGAAGAAGTCAGAAGAGAGTGTCAGATTCCCTGGAACTGAAGTTAGATGGTTGTTAGCCACCATGGGGATGCTGGGAACCGAACCCAGGTCCTCTGCAGGAGCAGCCAGTGCTCTTAACTGCTGCACCCCCTTTCTTTTTTAGACAGGTTCTTAGTATATACTCGTGGTTGGTCTGGAACTTACTATGTAGGCAAAGCTGCTTCAAGCTTGCAGCAGTCCTTGTGCTGGGAATACAGGCATATACCACCATGCCTGAATCAAACATTTATTGAGCACTTTTTGTATACTCACAAAGCTATGTGTGAGACAGCTTCCTTGTCTCACACAACAAGAAACTATACAATACAGTGCTGAACACAGGGAAGTTTGCATTGTGCCAGTTTCATAGTACACCCATTGCATTTAGCTGTTACTGTTACCATAGAGTCTGTGTTCAGGAAGAAAGATTTGTTCTTTTTGTTTAAAAAAATTATTGCTGGGGCTGTAGAGATGGCTCAGCAGTTAAGAGCACTAACTGCTCTTGCAGAGGACCGGGGTTTGATTCCAAGCACCCACATGGCAGCTAAGAACCTTCTTTAACTCCAGTTCCAGGGGAATCTGATGCCCTCTTCTGGCATGTCGTGGGTGCACCAACCTACATGCAGACAATACACTCATACATATAAAAATAAATTAATTAAAATTTTAAAAAATTATTGCTGTGTGTGGTGGCTCACACCTTTAATCCCAGCACTCAGGAGGCAGAGGCAGGCACATCTCTGTGAGTTCAAGGCAGCCTAGTCTACATAGTTGGTTCCAGGACAGCCAGAGCTACAAGAGACCCTGTCTCAAAAAGACCAAAAAAAATTATTACATTTTTATTAATTGTGTGTGTGTGTGTGTGTGTGTGTGCCATAGTGAGTGTGTGGAGGTCAGATGACAATTTGTGGGTGGGAGGTAGTTCTCTCCTTCCCTCCAGTGGATCCTGGGAATCAAGCTCAGATCTTGCTTGGCAACAAGTTCCTTCACCTGTTGAGCCATCTTATCAGCCCAGGATTTGCTCCAAGCTATGTAGACCTGGAAAGCAGCCCAGGGTCATCTGAAGATCTCACAGTGAAGTGCCTGGATTAGCGAGTCATGGATGGAAGAGAGCTCTCATCCAAAGGGGATGTTGCACAAACCAAAATAAATGTGGAGCCTTGAGATCTGGGGGTTCTATTACATGGCATAGACCGCCCTTAAGTTCTTAAAAACCAAGTCCTCTGACAGTGTTTCCATCTTTCCTTCTCAGTCCCAGCTTCTTAGAGCGATCTGCATGTTCTATCTTATTTCCTCATCTCCTTTACTCTCACCACCTCAAGCCAGTCCTCAAGCCCTGGGCTCTGATCTGAAGGCCCGGATTGAGTCTCCTGTAGACCAGGCTGACTTCAAATCCCCATCCACCCAAGAATGGCCTCAAACTCCTGATCATCTTGCCTCTACCTGCTGAGTTCTAGGATTACATATATGTACCACCCAACCAAGTTTATGCAGTGCTAGGGATCAAACCCCGGTCCTCATGCATGCTAGGCAAGTCCTCTACCCACTAAGCTATAGCCCTAGCCCTACAACAGTCTCTTAATCTACCTCCTTACTCCAGTCCGGGAACCACTAGACACAGCCACCAGCACAGTCGTTGAAAACCACAGGTTTTCCCAATCCACATACCCAGCTTCTGCCGACACCCATCGGGCCCTCAGCTCCAGCCTTTCCTGCATCTTTCTCTTACCCCATGTCCCTGTACTCTGAATCCCACAAGGAACTTCCCTATGATGTCGCATCTCTGGTGCTTTGCACACACTGTCTCCATTGCCCTGGAGCACCATACAAAGCTTCTGTTCTTCCTTTAAATCCCAGTTCAGGGGGCTGGAGAGATGGCCTAGCGGTTAAGAGCACCAGCTGCTCTTACAGAGGACCCGGGTTCGATCCCCAGCACCCACATGGCGGCCGAGAGCCGTCTGAAACTCCAATTCCAGGAGAACTCCAGCTCCAGGGGAATCCGAGACCCTCTTCTGACCTCCGCGGCGTTGCACGACACGGGTGCACAGACTTGCATGCAGGCAGTACATTCATACACATACAGAAATAAATAAAATTAATAAAAAAAAAATTTTAAATCCCAGTTCAGGCATCGCTTCCTCCAGAAAGCCCTCCTGGATTCCTTCTTGATAAAACTAACACTACTTGTGAGCATCCTCCTTCATTCACATATTTGATAAACATTTACTGATAGTCAGTGGAGGAAATAGCCCCCCCCCCAAGCTTTTGAGGAGTTCCTGGAAATAAGCAGGGGCTTATCAGATGAAGGGAAGAAAGGCAGAGATTTCAGCACATACAGGGTCTTGAGGCTGGGAGGAAGATGGCACATCGGAAAAATGTCAAGACATCAAGCCTGAGCCTTGGGCGTACTCCTTTGTTGTGCTGTCTGTTCCAGTTCACCTCCAGTCTCCCCTACCAGGAAGATCCCCTTAAGGACACCTCCCCTTCTAACTCATTTCAACCTACTTCAGGACCAGCACCAGGGGAGCACCCAGGAGTTCAGATGAGAAAGAATGGCCGGGACAAAGATGTCAGGTGCAGCCAGCCAGCTCTGGTGACAGTTCAGCAGGCCAGGCCAGAAGCGCACTAGAAGTCCCCAAAGCCCCACTCGGGACACTGGAAGCATCTCATTGTAGCTCTTACTACTCTCAAGTGACGGATCAGATGGGGGGCAGCAAAGATGGGTGGTGACTCTTCCCAGGACTCCTGGGAGGAGAAGATATGCTCCCAGGCAAACAACCCTTCCAGGATGAAGAGAACCAAGCTCTACAGGAAGGAAAACATGTCTGTCCCCTTCCCAACCTCACCCACTCCACCCTGTTGGAGTTCAGCAGGGAGCCCAGAGGCCCAGGAGTTACACACTGCTTTAGCCCTGCCTCTGTCTGGGGACTGTCTGGGAGTTCTGGATGCCTGGTGGTTCAGAGTTGTAACTTAAGAAGAAAAGGCAGGTGGGGCATGATGATCCCTACAGGTAATTTCAGCACTCAGAAGAGCAAGAGGTCAAGGTCGTTCTCAATTACCTAAGAGTTCAAGGGAGGCTGGAGAGATGGCTCAACAGTTAAGAGCACTGGCTGCTCTTGCAGAGGACCTGGGTTCAAGTCCCAGCACCCACATGGCAGCTAACAACCATCTGTAACTCTCGTTCCAGGGGAATCTAATGCCTTCTTCTGACTTTGCAGGCATTGCATGACATGGGTGTACTTAATCACATGCAGGCAATACACTCATACATATAAAATTAAAATAAGGGGCTGGAGAGATGGCCTAGCAGTTAAGAGTGCCGACTGCTCTTGCAGAGGACCTGGGTTCAATCCCCAGGCACCCATATGGTGGCTCAGAACCTTTAACTCCAGTTCCAGGGGAATCCGACACCCTCTTCTGACCTCCAAGGTATTGTACCACATGGGTGCACAAACTTACGTGCAGACAGTACATTCATACACATAAAAAAATAAAAAAAGCCGAGCGTGGTGGCGCATGCCTTTAATCCTAGCACTCAGGAGGCAGAGGCAGTGTGCTGGATAGCTTTAGTTTCAACTTGACACACCTGGGTTGAGGGAGCCTCAATTGGGGAATTGGCTCCATTGGATTGGCCTGTGGCCACATCTGTGGAGTATTGTCTTGATGGCCAAGCAGTGTGGAAGGGCCCAGCCCACAATGAGTGGTGCCACCCTGGGCAGGTGGTTTTGTATGGTGTAAGAAGGCAGTCTGGGCATGAGCCAGAGGAGCGAGCAAGCCAGTGAACAGTATTCCCCCATGGCCTGTGCTTCAGCTCCTGCCTCCAGGTTCCTGCCCTGAGTTCCTGCCTTGGGCTCCCTAAGTGATGAACCGTGACCCAGGAGATGTAAGCTGAATAAACCCTTTCTTCCCCAAGTTGGTGTTGGTCAGAGTATTTTGTCACAGCAATGGAAGACAAACTGGAACAGGCAGGCAGATCTTTGTGAGTTCAAGGGTAGCCTGGTTTACAGAATGAGTTCCAGGACAGCATGGCCTATAGGGAGAACCTGTCTTGAAAAGACCAAAAAAATAAAAATAAAAAACAAAAATAAAATAAAATAAAAAATACATATATAAATAAATAAAAATACTTTTTTGTGTCTTTTTTGAGACAGGTTCTTCCTGTAGCTCCAGCTGTCCTGGAACTCACTATGTAGTCCAGGCTAGCCTTGCACTCACAGAGATCCCCCTGCCTCTGCCTCCCAAGTGCTAGGACTAAAGGCATGTGCCAATGTGCCTGGCATAAAATACTTTTTAAAAAGAGTTCAAGGTCATCTGGGCATGGTGGCGCACTCCTTTAATCCCAGCACTGGAGAGGCAGAGGCAGGCGGATTTCTATGAGTTCAAGGCCACCCTGGTCTACATAGCAAGCTCAAGGCGAACTGGGACTAAAGGGAGACCCTGTCTCAAAAAGACAAAAAAAAAAAAAAAAAAAAAGAGTTCAAAGTCAGCCCAGCTACAGAGCCTGTTCACAACTCCAGATTTGCAGTGGGTTGTTTTTGTGGGGTAGCAGTGATGGAAGACATATTTTTGGGCATACTGCTAGAGTTTAAGGGATGATCAAGAGGGAGGCTGTTATATAAGGTTAAGGTAGGCAGATAACTGTGGCAGGAAGGTCTCTGATAGACTTTTCATAACTTTCCTTGAAATTACAATGGATACTTTGAAGATGTGTTTAACTCTGTTTATAAAGGTGCCTGCCTCTTTTAGCCTCTAACACATTCCCTGAAGTGTATATGGTCCTCGGTCTTCTCCCTACCAGACTCCTCAGCGAGTTGGTGAGCTGGCTTTCTTCCTATGTCCATTTCCTTTGAGAGTATGGTAGTTGCACAGCACCCTACCTCACAGATACTGCTTCCTGGAAATGCTGCTGCATATGAAAGGGGTTATGGACGGAGGTGGGGTTATAGACGCAGGTGGGGTTATAGACGAAGGTGGGGTTATGGACGCAGGTGGGGTTATGGACGCAGGTGGGGTTATGGACGCAGGTGGGGTTACAGAGGACAAGGTGGGTTATGGACGGAAGGGGATAAGGGGTTATAGGAATGCCCTATCCTGGGGGTCGTTGGCGGTTATGGGACGCAGGTGGGGTATGGACGCACGGTGGTTGTTACACGATCC
This sequence comes from Rhizomys pruinosus, assembly GCA_009823505.1. Taxonomy (NCBI): domain Eukaryota; kingdom Metazoa; phylum Chordata; class Mammalia; order Rodentia; family Spalacidae; genus Rhizomys; species Rhizomys pruinosus. Next base: position 93,814 of record VZQC01005655.1, on the reverse strand, counting down.
TGGGATGGGGAGACCGGCTCAGATTATCCAGGTAGGTCCTAACTGTCTTTGTGGATTCTTTTACGTAAGCCAATTCCTATATGGCAATTCTGAAACACACAGAAACAAAATAGTGTACACCAAAGCAGAGACGTGGCCACAAGGCAAGGAATGTACAGATTTCCTCCTAGGGCCTCCAGAGGGAACATAACGTGGCATCACCGTGATTTCAGCCTAGAGATACTGATTGCAGACTTCTGGCTTCTGGTACCCACACAAAATAAATGTCTGTAGGTTTACACCACCTCGAAGGACTGTATGTAATTGTGTATCCAAGAGCCAAGCCAACAAATTTCAATCCATTAGGCCTCTTCTCAGAGGCTCAATTTCTTAGGATATACCCTCAAAGTACCTCTTATATATGTGATCACTATATATGAGGATATTATATATATATATATATATTCATTCAACAAACATTTACTAGATGGTAGACACTGTGGTAGGTGCCAAGACACAGCAGTGAACAGGGCTGAAGTCCAGTCAGATAACCACCTGGAGAGATACACTCTGGATGAGAGAGACAGAATGGTGGCCTGGTCAAGGAGCTGCGCAGACCTCCATACACGAGTGCCCATTCTTGCCTAAATCATACACACTCGTACTTGTGATGGCAGGAGTTGTCCTCAGAGAAAGCAAAACTATCTATGGCCTGGCAGATCCCAGGAGCTGTAGTCTAGCTGGTCAGAGGCAGCCGGCCGATGGGAAACCCGAGCCCTCAGCACTTCCCTGAAGGCTCCAGCACAGCCCGAGGTGCAGTCACCACACACAGCTCTGGACAGGCTTGCAGAAAACAGCCTCAAGCCCAGAAGATCCCCTAGTGAGAAGCATCCTGAAAGAAAGAGGCTTTTCCACGTGAACACAAAGACCAGCAATGTATAATTAATAGCAGACTTCAGGGCGAGGTCATGACTCTGGCAATGCCTGGTAAGATGAGTTAAAACATGTTGGATCTTGAAACATCCACACTAGGCAAACACCAGGCCTCCTCATGTGCCAGTTGATCACCTCAGGCGGGCAGTGACCTCATGGAACAGCCCGTGTAGTGAATTCCAGAATGGGCCATTCCCAGAGCTGGGTAAATTCCTAGCACCACCCTGATATTACGAGACACTTGAATCTGCAAAATGTCTGCTGATCTCACTCACCCACAGTGCTCACAGCCTGAACCACCTCGAGGAGAAGTGGGGTGGGGCAGGTGGGGGAGGGTGTGGGGGTACATATTCTTCTCCATCCCATAGTCCCCAACCTCCAGGCACTTGCTCCTCAGAGGTTTAGTCACACCCCTCTTTCCACCTTTTCTGAGGATTAACTGACACAACTGATAGGATGTGTCTGGTACATCACACACCTGTAATCCTGGCACTCAGGAGGTTAAGGCAGGATCACGAGGTCAAAGCCAGTTTGGGGTATATATAGAGAGAGGGCCTAGTACAAGGTTCCTCTCAGTAGCCAAGACCAAAGGATGTTTTGATCCTTGGAATTATTCCCATTGACCCTGGAACCTCTGAATTCTACAGAAAAAAAGTTCCTGTAAATGGTGTTTCGGTAGCTGTACTGGATATGGGCTGTGCAGTGGGCTGACTCCTGCACACCTTCCCCAGCTCCGGGCACCTGAGGGTGCAGCCCCTCAGCAGTCTCCTGGATGGAGTATGTATGTAAGAAGTAGCCCCACCCACACCGAGAATAGGCTTTGTCCTATTTTTTTGTGATGGGGTTCTTGAGGCTGGACATGAAAGTCCACCCTGTGGCAGGCCAGTACCCATCTGAGTCCCAGTAAAAAACAAACTCTGGACACCAAGGCCCTGGTGAGCCTCCATGGGTGGAGACACTGCCTGCCTATTGTCAACATCATCGCCAAGGCTGGTGCTGCCCACAGCTTTACAGAACAAAACACCAGAAGCTTCATTCTCAGAATAGTGCATTCCATGTCACAACCATAAATATGGCAGCTTTCTTATCTTTGACATCAGAAGGGAGGGGGGCCTCCACTTTTGTATTCCGTAGGTTGTATCTTTGTATGGCCCATGGAGTCTGTTGGCAGCCTGGCGAAGCCTGTGGCCCTTTTCTGAGGGTAATATTTTCAGTTTCATTTTGAGACCCGGTCTGGCTATGAAGCCTGGACTGGCCTGAAACTTGCAATGATCTTCGTGCCTCAGCCTCAAGTGCTGAGATTAGAGATACACACCACAAGATAATGTCAGAAAATGTAGAAAACAAGGGGCTGCAGAGCTGGCTCAGCAGTTAGGAGCACTGGCTGCTCTTCCCAAGGACCTGTGCTCAGTTCCCAGTACCCACATGGTGGCCAACTACCATCTATAACTTCGGTTCCTTCTTCTGACCTCCTTGAGCATTGTAAGACACAGGTACACTTAATGCATGGAGACAATACACTCATGTACATAAAATAAAATAAAAAAATAAATAAAATATGGGTCTGCAGAGATGGCCTAGTGGTTAAGAGCGCCGACTGCTCTTACAGAAGACCTGGGTTCGATCCCCAGCACCCACGTGGTGGCTGAGAACCATCTGTAACTCCAATTCCAGGAGAACTTCAGTTCCAGAGGAATCCGAGACCCTCTTCTGACGTCCTCGGCATTGCATGACACCGGTGCACAGACCTCATGCAGACAGTACATTCATACACATAAATAAATAAAATATTTTAAATTTTTTAAAAATAAATAAATAAAATATTTAAGTGTAGAAAATAAGATACATGGTAGCAAAAGAAAATTAGTTGTGTTGAAATTTAAGTATCAAAACATGACCTTTATTTTTATTTACTGTTTTTTTTTTCTTTTTGTGTGTGTGTGTTTTTGAGACAGAATCTCCCTTTAGTCTTAGCTGTCCTAAGCCGGAGTTCGCTATGTAGACCAGGTTGGCCTTGAACTCACAGAGATTCACCTGCCTCTGCCTCCTGAGTGCTAGGATTAAAGGTGTGTGCCACCATGCCTGGCTCCTTTGCTCTTTTTGAAACAGGGTCTTCCTGTAGCCCCAGCTGGCCTGAAACTCCCTATGTAGACCAGGCCAGCCTTGAACTTACAGAGATCAACCTGCCTCTGCCTCTCTGCCTCTCTGCCTCTCTGCCTCTCTGCCTCTCTGCCTCTGCCTCCTGAGTGCTGGAATTAAAGATATGTGACACAACACCCAGCAGTTTTTGCTTGCTTGCTTGCTTGCTTGCTTGCTTGAGACAGGGTCTCCCAATAGCCCCAGCTGGCTTGGAACTCACTGTGTAGACCAGGTTGGTCTCAATTGCACAGAAATCTGCCTACCTCTGCCTCCTAAGTACTGGGATTAAAGGAGTGTGCTCCACCTGGCTATTTTGTTTTGTTTTGCGACAAGGTCTCACTCACCCTATAGCCCTGGCTAGTCTGGCACTTGCTTAATTGCCCAGGCTAACCTCAAAACTATATGAATCTCCCTTCCTCAGCCTCCTACACATGAGCCACCACGCCCAGCTGTGCTTCTATTTAACACATTAAATAACAAGTTATAGCAACAGATTTAGTAATTAGCATCAGTTAGGAGGAGCGACAAGCCTAGGCAATATTTCAAGGTCTCCACAGCTTTAAGGAGGCATGGATCTGTATGGGTATCAAAGTCAAAGGATCTTGCTAATAGAATTCTGGACTGTATAAAACCACAAACAGCATTTATTCATTCATTTATCACTCTGCTTCTCAGTTGCAGATACAATATACAATACAGTATATTTTGTTTCCTCTGCTTGGAGGTGACTCTAAATTTCAGTTCATGGTTATATGTCCCATTTTTACAGACAAAAAAAGTATAACATAGAGAGTTTAAGTAATTCACTCAAATTACAATGCTAAGAATTCAAATCCAGGTTTATTTGATTCAAGACAGAAAAAAAAAAAAAAAAAAGCCTGGCAGAATGGTAGTCTGTGTCGCGCGCAGCAGTCTCGCCGGCAAGAACTTCACGCGGACAACAGGATTCTTCTGCAGCAAACTTTATTGTGTACAGCTCTCTTGTGAGAAGGACCCCGAAATGGGGAAGAGGCACTGCTTATATAGCAGTCTAGAGGGTTTCGGATACCGATTGCTGGCTGAGGTTGAGGTGCAGCCGTCCCGATGGCCTCATTTCATGTCCAATGCATGGGCTCTAGGCAACAGGGGCCAATGCTTCATTAGAATATTAGGTGTGTGGGCTCAAAGTCATGCGCAGTTTGCCCTAGTGCGGAAGAGGTGGCTACATGCAGAAAAGGTGGCTAGTTGTTGTTCTCTAGCCATCTCAGGAAGTCGGCACCATCTTTAAGGCACGACGTAGAGCCACACTGTTAGCAGTGTGACAGGCTGCCAACAAGTCTGCAAACCAAAATAGCCATGGAAATCCTCCTGGATGCTCTGGGTTCAGGCCCTTGGTGGCCCATCTATGTTCACAGGCAGAAAGGACTGACCACAGCATGGAAACAGAACAGCACAAAGTCTCGAACTGCGTGGATTAACAGGGCGATGATTGCTGAGGCCGTGCACAAGCTCCTGGGACAATCATCTGAGTTTAGATTCCGGGACCTTCAGGGCCATGGAAGATTAAACCTGCTCAATGAAGAACTTCTTTGCTTCTCTGAAGGTGCCCTGGCCATGTATGTAGACACTTCACCTGTGGACATGACTTTTCTGGACAAATGGAATCTTACCTAACCTTGCAACCAAAGTTAATCTTATGTTTTGAGACCATTTAACACTATTTCAGTTTGTTGGTAATATAAACAAGTTTACTAGGCTTTGGATCCTCTCTCCTCAAAAAACATTTTTAAAGTATACAGTGTATATGTATGTGTGTGTGTGTGTGTGTGTGTGTGTGTGTGTGTGTGTAGGTCCTTCCTTAGAATGGGCTCCAGAGTCTACAGACCTGCTATTTGCAGAAAAGCACATCCAAGGACCAGAATCACCTATAAGAGCAAAGGCAGCCAGGCATGGTGGCGCATGCCTTTAATCCTAGCACTTGGGAGGCAGAGGCAGGCTGATCTTTGTGAGTTCAAGGCCAGCCTGGTCTACAGAGTGAGTTCCAGGACAGCTGGAGCTACAGGGAGACCCTGTCTGGAAAAAGACAAAAAAAAAAAAAAAAGAGCTAAGGCAACGTGGGGCAGGGGTGCGAGGAGACAGGCAATTGGGAAAAGGTCAAAACAGGACAAACTACAAGACAAAATTTGAAGCCATATGGCACCCATGAAAGCACTCCCTACCTCCTCATCATGGAAGATGTTGCTAACGGGATCCCAGACTACACAAGGACACAAAACGCAGCATTTCTTCACTCATTCATCACTCTGCCTCTTGGTTGCAGATACAATATAAGCAGCCGCCTCGAGCTATGGCTTCTTTGCCATGAAGGACTGTAACCTTGAATTACAACCCAAAATAAACCCTTTGTCCCCTAAGTTGCTTTTGTCAGAGTATTTTCTTACAACAGGAAAAGTAACTAAAACAGGGCCCAAACCAGAGCTCTGCTGGGCCAGTGGTAGAAGCTCTAATTACCACATGCTAACTGGAAGCATCTCCGGGGAGCCTGGAAGGTTTCATGCAGGCTCAGCTGGTCCAGACCAGATTAGCATGAGCCTTCGATCAAAATCAACTCAGTCTCATGAAGTAACACAGTCCCAGAAAAACAAAGAGCGAATGGTTTCCCTCATTTGTGGATGCTAACACCAAATCCCCCAAATGAAAGGCAAGCTGAACAACATTATTGTTATATTTCTGTTTATCTGAAAGCAACTACGTTGTTATAATGTAAATCTCTCAACAGGCTCTAGAATCCACCCACCACTTATTTTCAGACTCTGTAATTACTGTATAGGGGTGGAGAGTATGTATCCATATTTTAGAGTAATATAAAATTAATGGAGGAAAATGTGAATTCCTAAGCATAAAAAAAAAAAGACTGAGAGAAAGATGCAGGACAGTTATGGCAGAATGCATGATCTGGGGTGGGGTGGGGTATGGGGAAGGGAAAGGGGAATATGCCTGAACTGAATTGAAAAACGACGTCTGAAATACACAAAACATCAATAAAAGCACACACCACAAAAAAATTAACTCAGTCTCGATTCTGCCCTCCACCCCAGGCAAATCTCTAGTAGAAATGTCTTTGAAGCCCTCCAAGCATTTTCATAAACTTCTAAAGATACTTTGCAGGATGTAGCTCTCATATATTTTGCTTATTCTTCTGTGAAATCCAAGAGGCAGCCCACTATGCCCATTTGGAAGACATGTTCTAATTTGGTTTCAGTTGCTGTGATGACATAGTCTGACCAAAAAACAAGTGGGAGAGAAAAGGGTATATTGCATCTTATACTCCCAAGTGACAGTCTGTCACTGAGGAAAGTCATGTAGGAACTAAAGGCAGGAACCTTGAGACTAGAGCTGAAACAGAGACCATGAAGGAACAGTGCTCACTGATTTACCCCCTTTGGCTTGCTCAGCATCCTTCCTTCCTTCCTTCCTTCCTCTTTTACTAGTTTACTATTTTTATTTTATGTATATGGGTATATTGCCTGCATGTATGTATGGGCACCCATGCCATGCAATGCCATGAAGGTCAAAGGAGGGCATTTGATCCCCTGGAACTGGAGTAACGGAGGGTTGTTAGCCTCCATGTGGGTTCTGGGAATCAAACCTGGGTTCTCTCCAAAAGCCATCTCTCCAGCTTTATTTCTTATACAGCCCAGGCCCACCTGCCCAGAGATGGCACTACCCACAGTGAGCTGGACCCTCCTACGTCAACTAGCAATCAAGAAAATGCCCTACATACCAGCCTGATGAAAATTCCTCAGTTGATGTTCCCTCTTCTCAGTTGCGTCAAGTTGACAACTAAAGTCAACTATGACAGCAGGGAAACGGGTTCTAGAAGACAAGATGAAAGGCCACTATATAAATCATTTTTAAATCTCTGTGACCAAAATACAAGACGGAAACAAATTGAGAGGAAAGATTTATTTTGGCTCACAGTTTCAAGGAGTCTCAGTCCATCACAGCAGGGACAGCATGGTAGAGAATCTCAGTCCATGATGGAAGGAACATGTGGGAAAGACTCTTCACATGGTGACAGAGCAGGAAGCAGAAAGGCAGATCCAGAGGGCAGCCTCTGGTGGCCTATGTTAGCCAGTTAGGCCCCACTACCTAGGGGTTCTTCAGCCTCCCAAAATGGGGAACGCTGGGAAATAAAGCATTCAAAATATGAGCCTGCAAGGAATATTTCAGATTTAAACCATAACAGTCACCATCACACAGCAAGTAACATGGCAGAACAATCCAAACCTAGACATGAGTGCTAAGTGCCAGCTCTTCCCACTATACCAAGCCACCTCCCCACTAGATCAGCACCTCATGGGTGGTCTGTTCCTCCTTTAGAGACTGCTAGTGTACCATGAAGCAGAAGCAGAATTAGAAGTGAAACTCCGAGGTCCCTCTTTCTCCCCCTGTTGGCTTCCTGACCCTTTGCACACTCTTCCCTTTCCTTCTTATTTCTTTATCCCTGTCTCTTCCCATTTCTCTCACACCATCTTCATAATTACTGTTAGAGTAAGGAAATCAGGCCATTAGACACCAACATTTAGTTATCTCATGCCCACCATGAGCAAGTTGGGATCAGTTAAAATGACAGGGTTAGGTCACCCTATCCCTGGAGGGATTATAAATATATAATTCTCTTCATTTATTTCCATCTGTTTTGAAGAGAAAACATTCCAGAGATAGGTCAGGCTTAGGATAAGTCAAACAGAAGCCATACATCTGCCTAGGTCAAGAAAACCCAGGTGGAGAGAAATGCTGTAAGTACTTCCCCGTGGCCAGAACATGATGATTATCACCTAGAATTTGGAACAAAGTTCTGCTTAGGGAAAACGATCGTGGGATCTGGCTGGAAGACTTTAGAAACATAACATGGAAATTTTCCCATACTTTCCTTTTCCTGTTTTGAGACTGGTCCACCAAGCTGCCTCAAGAGAGGATCCAGGAGCCGGGCGTGGTGGCGCACACCTTTAATCCTAGCACTTGGGAGGCAGAGGCAGGCGGATCTTTGTGAGTTCAAGGCCAGCCTGGTCTACAAAGTGAGTTCCAGGACAGCTGGGGCTACAAGGAGACCCTGTCTCGAAAAGACAAAAAAAAAAGAGAGGATCAGGGCTGGAGAGATGGCCTAGGGTTAGGAGTGCCACTGTTGCAAAGGACCTGTTTGTCCCCAGCACCCACATGGCGGCCAGAGCCGTCTGAAACTCCAATTCAGAAGAACTCCAGTTCCAGGGGAATCCGGACACCCTCTTCTGCACCTCCGCGCATTGCACGACAGGGTGCACACAGACTTGCATGCAGACAGTAACTTCATACACATACAGAAAATAATAAAATTAAAAAAAAAAAAAGAGAGAGGATCCAGTTTAAGAAATCAAGTTCAAAAAGGCTCCTTATTCCTGAAGGGCCTTCCAGCCCCTTTCTCCAGCCTGTGCCTCCATTGGTGCAAGAGCAATCTTTCCAGAAACAGAGGGGAAATCATCTAGCAAACTGTGGTGTTTGACGCGGATGTCACTGCTCCCACTGACAGGCAGCAGCAGAGGCTGAGGAACGCTTGTGTGCCTTGTTGCTGAGCACACTACACTAGACTTGCTGGGCAGTGGAGGATTCTGGAATTCGCCTCACACCTCAATTGAAATTGAATTTCAATTCCATTTCTTGGTTCTCCTTTTTCCACCTGAGAAAATATCTTGAAAACACCCCAAAGCCTTTTGGTCATTTTCAAATATTAACCAATTGCAGATATTCTAAAGGAAAACTTGAGTCTGTCCATCAGTTCAAAGTTTACTCCTACATCTTCATTTTTTTTTTTTTTTTTGGTCTTTCTGAGACGGGTCTCCCTATAGCCCCAGCTGTCCTGGAACTCATTTTGTAAAACCAGGCTGGCCTTGAACTCACGGAGATCTGCCTGCCTCTGCCTTTTATTCCAAGTGCTGGAATTAAAGGCGTGCACCACCAGGCCTAGCTACATCTTCATATTTTTAAAAAACACATTACTTTTATTTTATGTGTATGAGTGTATTGCCTATGTGTATAAGTGCACCTGTGTCATGCAATGCGTGAGGTCAGAGAGGAGTCGTCCTTGGAATCTGGTTAAGATGGTACAGTGGTTGTTGCAGTGTGGGTGCTGGGATTTGAACATGGTCCTCTGCAAGAGCAGCGGTGTTCTTAACCACTGACCCATCTCTCAACCCCCCCAACTTCATCTTCCCCCCTCAAGTCCCCCTGCTTGAGGCAGAATGCAGAGACCTACCTTGGTGAGAGACCACAGTCTACTCTGGCTCTTACACCCCACAATTTTCTTCCTCATCTTACATGTACCATCTATTTTCTAGATTTGGGGCAGGATGCAGGATGGAGACAAAGGCCACCTGTGTCCTGTGGATAAGCTGGTGGGTTTTCTATTCCTCTGCTCTGGGTTAGCAGACAAGACATTTATTTTGGTTTGAGGGGCTTTGTTTTTGTTTTTTTTTGAGACAAGGTCTCCCTTTGACCAGCTGGCCTGGAAATGCTCTAAAACAACAAGGCCAAAGTAAATCTTTCCTCCCCTCTGCTGTTTTTGTCCAGTATTTATTTGGTCAAGGTAATAAAAAGTCACACAATCAGATAAACCGGGGAAGCTAGTGGGATGGCTCAGTGTGTAGAGGTGTTGTTACCAACTGGCAACCCGAGTTCATCTTGTGACCTACTGGTGGAAAGAGAGAACTGAGACTCCTGAAAGGTTTTCTTTGACCACTACTGCTCCCCCTAGTGTTTCGTTCTCTCTCTCTCTCTATCTCTCTCCATCTCCTCATCTCTCTCTCTCTCTCTCCTCTCTCTCTCTCTCTCTCTCTCTCTCTCTCATCCCTACGACTGCTAGAACAAACCCCCTCAACCTCAGAGGCTTACAATGATTCATAATTTTCTTGCTGCTTTAGCTGTCAGATGTTGGAAACAGGTTGCTGGAGGTTACAATCCTTCTGGAGGCTGAAGGGGAGAATCCTCTTCTTTGCCTCTTAGCTTCTAGAAGCTTATTCTTTCCTTGGCTCATAAGCCTTTCTGCCATCTTCAAAACCAGCATCAGTTCATCTTCTGAACCTCCCTGATTGGTTCCTCCTCTCCTTCCCATTTAAAAGAACGTCTGGGTTTACATTGGGATCACCTGACTAATCCATGACCTACCAGCTGTGCTTCTTGGGATCATAACCACATTTGCCACGCCCCTTTCCTGGGTAAAGAGTCCGCAGCTCCCAGGACTCAGAACATAGACTTCTCTGGCAATGTTCCCAGCTGGCTCCTTCCCTGTCTCCTAAATGGGCATTCTGTAGGCTCTTTGAGCTCATCTTGCTGGAGATTTTCTGTGTGCCCTATGCTCTGATCCAGGCAATGTGGGTGAGGCCCTCAGTCAGCTAACTTCCTATACCCCCTCATCTCTCTCTTAAATGGGAAGCCTCTGAAGTTCTTTCCACTTGGCTCTCCTCTCCTCATGAGTCAGAAATATTGAGGGGAGGGCATATTAGTGACTTTTCTTACTGTTGTGACAAAATACCTGAGAGAAAAAGCAATGTAAGGAAAAAAAGGGTTTGAAGGTGACAGTCCATGACAAAATGCACACCTGAGACAACACCCTCACTGTACTTTTAGTCAGAAAGGAGGAGATAATGCTGATGCTCACCATTTTCTCCTCCTTATTCAGCCTGGGACCTCACCCTATGGAGTGACGCTACTCATGTTTACAGAAACCATCCCACCTATGTTAACCAGTCTAAAAAGTTCCTTCACACACATGCCAGAGGCTGTCTCCTGTTGATTCTCGAGATCTTGTCAGGTTGACAATCAATATTAACCACCCAGTTAATGTTCAATTAATTTAATTTTAATTAATATTTAAGATCCTCGATCCTGGCCTCATCCCCAAGGTGTCACATCACCTTGGACTCCAAGGGGACATTTCAGCCCTGATACCAACACACTCTGGAAACAGTTTGGTGCGTAAATCTTGGAAATGTCTTGCGCATTGGTTTTCATTTAAGAAAGCCTCAACTCTGAACAATCTGTATTTAAGCCTTTCTTTAGATCTAGGCTGGAGGTGGGTGACGTGCCAAGACCCGGAGTTGCAAGACCCATTTGGGCACTTCTAACAACTTTTGCATGGTATAGTACCTCTGTGTGTGTGTGGGTGTGTGGTGTGGTGTGTGTGTGGTGAGAATATGGGAAGGGTGGTCACCTTATGTTCTTATGTTCTAAGTTTGGGGTTTGGGTCAGTAGCTCCAAGCCACTGGAAAGTCGGCCTATCCTTCTAGACAAAGAAAAAAGTGATCGGAAAACTCCTAATGTGGTGCAGGACTGTTAATGAAAACATTATTGTCTCTGGGCTGGGAAGATAATTCAGTCAGAAAAGATGCTTCTGAACAAGCAGGAGGACCTTAGTTTGAACTCAGCACCCATGTAAGAAGTCAGGCAATTAGAACACCCAGGTATTCCCAGTGCTCAGGAAGCAGAGACTGATGGATTGATCCCTGATGCCTCACTGGCCAACCAGTGAGCCCTAATCAGTGACCCCAGGTTCCAGTGAGGATCCTGGCTTTAAAAACCAAGGTGAGTGCTGGGGTGTGATGACTCAGTGTGTTAAAGTGCTTGCTGTATAAGCGTGAGGACTTAAGTTTGGTCCCCAGCACCTCATTAAAAACCCAGGTGTGGGGCTGGAGAGATGGCCTAGCGGTTAAGAGCTCCGACTGCTCTCAGAGGACCCGGGTTCGATCCCCAGCACCCACATGGCAGCTGAGAACCATCTGAAACCCCAAATTCCAGGAGAACTCCAGTTCCAGGGGAATCCGACACCCCTCTTCTGACTTCTGCGGCATTGCACGACACAGGTGCACAAACCTCATGCAGACAGTACATTTACAAATAAATTTAAAAAAAAAATTTAAAAAAAAAGCCAGGTGTGGCAGCACTCACTGTAACCCCGATACTAGGGACATGAAGACAGGCAGATCCCCAGAACTTGCTAGCAGTCTAACAAAGTCAGTAGCCTCCATTCAATGAGACCCATCTCAAAAAAAATAAATGGAGAGCTATTGAAAGACATCCAGTGTTGACCTCTGGCCTCTGCATACATGCATACACATGTATTTATACATACATTCACATGAACATGTACACACACACAGACACACAAAGTAGATGAGGAATGGCACCTAACGTTTCCTCTGCCTCCACATGCAGTGCATATCTGTGCAAATACACACACACACACCACAACACACACATACACACACACACACACACACACACACATACACACATTCTTTCTCCCCATCAATTGTAAGTCTTCACAGGAAGCCTCATTTCAGCCTGCATAACAGGTCTTAGCTCCGCCTACCTGACCAAGCGTAAGTATTCTGCAGGGAAGCCCAAGTCTGGCCCTAAAACACACCTGACTGACACAAAGGAGTTGTCAAAAGTTGGAAACCCAAGAGTGAGGTGCCGTCAGATAAGGGCTGCTTTCTGGTTCACAGAAGACCCTTCTTGCTTGTCCTCACATGGTGGATGACTGATGGGTCCCTGGAGTCTTTTTCATAGGAACACTGATCCCTTTACAAAGACTCTGCTCCAATGAGCTACTGCCCTTCCAAGTTGGCAACTCCATCTTCATCTTGGAGGCTAAGAATTTCAACATATGGATGGAGGGGACACAAGCTTTCAGGTATAACACCCACCCTGCTGCTTGATCATGGCCTGCTGTGTTTGGAGGATACTCAATGAGAGTGTGCCATGACTGATATGCAGCCTGTAGCATGGGCATGGAGGGCAGAGCTGGCCTCAAGCCTCTGATAGGCTCAGCAGGAGGAGCCAGGCCCTTGGCTGTGATTACAAAGATTAAATGAGATAGTGTTTACAAAGCCCCTGAGACCTTATTGTACCCATTTCTTCTTCCTACTTCTATTTATTTATTTATTTATTTATTTATTTATTTATTTATTTATTTATTATTTTTGTATGGTATGAATGTACTGTCTGCATGTAGGTTGTGTACCTGAGTCGTGCAATGCCGCGGACGTCAGAAGAGGGTCTCAGATTCCCTTGGAACTGGAGTCTTCCTGGAATTGGAGTTACAGGACGGTTCTCAAGCCACCATGTGGGTGCTGGGGATCAAACCCAGGTCCTCTGCAAGAGCAAGTCGGCGCTCTTAACTGCTAGGCTATCTCTCCAGCCTCTTCTTTCCATTCTAAGAGACCCACATGTCAGCATTCTGGGGTGACTCTTATCAGTGGGTATGGAAATGGGGAGAGGTTGCATTTAGTTCCTGTGTCACATATATGTAAACCCACCTGGGACTAAGTAAGGACAAGATGTCATTAAGTTAGTCACTGACCCTTCCCAGGTATTACAAAGCTCCTCTGGCTTTGTCTGTTGGGTGTGTCTGCCAGTTAGTACTCTGCAGGGACAGAATCATAGCTAATAGAGATCCGGTGGTTCTGATGTGAGCTGTGACCTCATTTCTCCCCTCCATACTCCATGCATGCACTTTCTCAAAGCCAAGGAGCAGGGAGCAGACCAGGAGGCTGCCACATACCCTGAGACATCTGCACAAAGTACTGTGTCCTGAGAATCCATTAGCTTACTTGATAGTAACCATTTGCACCCAACATCAGAGTAAGCTTTCCTTCTGAGCAATTCCAGTCATAGGCTAAATGCATCTTTTCTTTTCTTTTTTGTCTTTTGGTCTTTTTGAGACAGGGTCTCCCTGTAGCTCCGGCTATCCTGGAACTCACTATGCAGACCAGGCTGGCCTTGAACTCGCAAAGATCCGCCTGCCTCTGCCTCCCAAGTGCTAGGATCAAAGGCATGTGCCACCCACCCAGCCAGTGCATCTTTTCTTTCTCCCTCACCCCCAGCTTTAGGTTTCTGAGACAGGGTCTCTGTAGCCCAGGCTGACCTCCAACTCACTATGTCACCAACGATGACCTTGAACTTTGAGTTTCCTGCCTCCTGCTGGGATTATAGGTGTGCGCTACCGTGCCTAGCTTTTCAGTGCATCTTTTCATCACATCTCAGAGCAACCCCTTCAAGCATTTCAATATGGAATTTGCAGAGAGAAGCTGGAGGATGAAGTGAGCCAATCCGGGCTTGCAGTGTCTGTGCCAGTGCTCCATCCAGATCCAGGCCAGGGCCTCCATTCCTCTCTGAAGTGAGTGCTGCCCAGCCTCCAGGTGCCAGGCACGTGATTTGATAGTCTGCAGAAAGCTTCGTGACTGACACCTTCTAGCTCCTGAAGGTGAGTGACAGCTCTACCTTGGTGCCCCCTGAGCCTCCAAAGGGCAAGAGAGCCTGCCATACCAATCTGTTCACATGCTACTATCCTCAACCCTGGTAGGTGGCTCATCCCTTCCCCCCTAAGACAAGAACCACAGCCCAGAGTGACACTTTCTTTGGCTTCAACAGCTGAGAAAACAGGGGACATAGTGGGTGGAAGCCTTGGGCTATGAGGTCCCAGTCCCTGCCCAGGGCACACAGCAGGAAGGGCACACAGGGGACAGAGAACCCGGGGAAAGATGAAGAGTAAGCCAAAGCTATCATCCGCCCCCTTTATGGTGCTAAGGGTGCTGATTGGAGCCTTCTGCCTTCAGGGTTTAGCTGGAATAAAGGGCTGTCTCATGGCCAGCTGTGAGCAAAGCAGGAAGAAGCGGAAGCCCGGAGGTGCTGATGCTGCCTTCTTCCCTGATTCACGTGTGGCCTGGCTCTTCCCTGTACTACCTGACCTTCCTGGAGACCAAGGAGAAGGTGAGACACCGAAGTAAGCTTCCAAGAAAGCTCAGATGCTGTCCCTCTGTTTCCATGCTGAAAATAGGTCTGGAAATAGAATGCCTTCCATGACACTAAGAGTTTGTCGGCAGCCTGACCCCTGTCCAAAATAAGGCCAAGCCAGAAAAACATCTAACTACAAGCATGTTAGTTGCATGGGTTTGTGGGAATTCACAATATATTATTTTTTCTCATGCTGTGACAGATACCTACAGAAACAACTTAAGGGAGTAGAGGTTTATTCTGGCTCCTGGTTTCAAGACACAGCTGTCCATCATGGCAGGGGAAAGTGCGGCAGCCGTGGTGTAGGAGCTCGGTGTAGCACTTGTTCACAGCTTGCAGAATCCGGAAGCAGTGAAAAACAGGGCTGGACTATAACCCGCAAGGCCTCCCCTCCAGGAACCTATGTCCACCAACCAGACCTGTGTGCTGAGGATTCCACAGCCTCCCCAAACACCACCACCAGCTGCAGACCCAGTGATCAAACACCTGAGCCTACGGTACATTTCATATTTAAACCAGGATAAATGAGATTGTCACAGTGAACCAGGATTAGGTGTGGGTCACAGAGCCGAACTTGTAGACTGCAAGGATGGAAAGCAGCTGAACTTCGTCAAGGCAGGGATGTCAGATTTAGCAAGTGAAATATAATATTGCCAGCAAGCACTTTATTTAGGATAAGAATGTCCTTGGGGCTAGGGAGACGGCTCAGTTGAAATAAAGTACTTTCCAAAACCCGAGTTTGTTTTCTAGTACCCATGTAATAAAAGCCAAGCACGGTGGTGCACATGTAATTCCATGCAGGGAAAGTAGAGACAGGAGGGTCCTTGGGGCTTGCTAACCCTTCATTCTAGTTGTTTTGTTTTGTTTTTGAGACAGGGTCTCCCTTTAGTCCCAAGCTGGCTGGAGCTCGCTATGTAAACCAGGCTGGCCTTGAACTCACAGAGATCCACCTGCCTCTGCCTCCTGAGTGGCCGGGATTAAAGGCGTGCGCCCCCACTCCTGGTATCTTCAGTCTAGTGGAATCAGTGAGCTTCAAGTTCAGTGAGAAACCCTGCCAAATCATAATAAAAATAATAATAAATGGTGGAAAGGCAGTGTGATGATGCACACCTTTATCCCAACATTCAGGGGCAGAGGACAAGTGGATCTCTGTGAGTTCAAGGCTTTCTGTGTCTACATAGTAAATTCCAGGCCAACCAGTGCTACACACACTGAGACCCCATCTCAGACAAACAAAAAATTAATAAAAAGGAGAGCAATTAGTAAGGCACCCATTGCCAACTTCTGACCTCTGCATGTACATAACACACATGTACACATAAACACACACACACAACACACACACACAAAATTCCTGTGAGTTTGTGAGTTTGGGGAATATGCATAGCAAGTTCCAGGAGCCCGAAAAAACCCTGTCTTGAAAAAAAAAAAAAAATTCCTCAGTGTTTATCTGAAATTGAAGGTTAGCTGGGTGTCCTTTATCTATCTGACAGCCTAGTGGGGTCCTTTGCTGATGTCATCTCCATATTCTCTCATTCGGTTCTCACACAGCCTTGGGAAGGAGCCAGTATTAGGTCACACACACACACACACNCCTGGAACTCACTCTGTAGACCAGGCTGGCCTTGAACTCGCAAAGATCCGCCTGCCTCTGCCTCCCAAGTGCTAGGATTAAAGGCATGCGCCACCAAGCCCGGCCCCTATTCTCATTTCTAACAAGTTGACTGGAACTAGCTCAGAAAATAAAAAAGGGTGATCATCTCAAAGAAAAAGAATGGGTTAGCCAGGCGTGGTGGTGCATGCCTTTAATCCTAGCATTCAGGAGGCAGAGGCAGGTGGATCTTTGTGAGTTCAAGGCCAGCCTGGTAAAAGACCAAAAAAAAAAAAAAGAGAGAGGATCCAGTCTTAAGAAATCAAGTTCACAAGGCTCCTTATTCCTGAAGGGCCTTCCAGCCCCTTTCTCCAGCCTGTGCCTCCATTGGTGCACAGCAATCTTTCCAGAAACAGAGGGGAAATCATCTAGCAAACTGTGGTGTTTGACGCGGATGTCACTGCTCCCACTGACAGGCAGCAGCAGAGGCTGAGGAACGCTTGTGTGCCTTGTTGCTGAGCACACTACACTAGACTTGCTGGGCAGTGGAGGATTCTGGAATTCGCCTCACACCTCAATTGAAATTGAATTTCAATTCCATCTTCTTGGTTCTCCTTTTTCCACCTGAGAAAATATCTTGAAAACACCCCAAAGCCTTTTGGTCATTTTCAAATATTAACCAATTGCAGATATTCTAAAGGAAAACTTGAGTCTGTCCATCAGTTCAAAGTTTACTCCTACATCTTCATTTTTTTTTTTTTTTTGGTCTTTCTGAGACAGGGTCTCCCTATAGCCCCAGCTGTCCTGGAACTCATTTTGTAAACCAGGCTGGCCTTGAACTCACGGAGATCTGCCTGCCTCTGCCTTTTATTCCAAGTGCTGGAATTAAAGGCGTGCACCACCAGGCCTAGCCTACATCTTCATATTTTTAAAAAACACATTACTTTTATTTTATGTGTATGAGTGTATTGCCTACATGTGTATAAGTGCACCTGTGTCATGCAATGCCCGTGAAGGTCAGAGGAGGGCGTCCCCTGGATCTGGAGTTATGAATGGTTGTTGGCTGCCATGTGGGTGCTGGGATTTGAACATGGGTCCTCTGCAAGAGCAGCGGTGTTCTTAACCACTGAACCATCTCTCCAACCCCCCAACTTCATCTTCCCCCCTCAAGTCCCCCTGCTTGAGGCAGAATGCAGAGACCTACCTTGGTGAGAGACCACAGTCTACTCTGGCTCTTACACCCCACAATTTTCTTCCTCATCTTACATGTACCATCTATTTTCTAGATTTGGGGCAGGATGCAGGATGGAGACAAAGGCCACCTGTGTCCTGTGGATAAGCTGGTGGGTTTTCTATTCCTCTGCTCTGGGTTAGCAGACAAGACATTTATTTTGGTTTGAGGGGCTTTGTTTTTGTTTTTGTTTTGAGACAAGGTCTCCCTTTAGCCCCAGCTGGCCTGGAACTCTCTAAAACAACAAGCCAAAGTAAATCTTTCCTCCCCTCTGCTGTTTTTGTCCAGTATTTATTTGGTCAAGGTAATAAAAAGTCACACAATCAGATAAACCGGGGAAGCTAGTGGGATGGCTCAGTGGGTAGAGGTTTGTTACCAACTGGCAACCCGAGTTCATTCTTGTGACCTACTTGGTGGAAAGAGAGAACTGACTCCTGAAAGGTTTTCTTTGACCACTACATGCTCCCCCCTAGTGTTCTCTCTCTCTCTCTCTCTCTCTCTCTCTCTCTCTCTCTCTCTCTCTCTCTCTCTCTCTCTCTCTCTCTCAGTCCTACGACTGCTAGAACAAACCCCCCTCAACCTCAGAGGCTTACAATGATTCATAATTTTCTTGCTGCTTTAGCTGTCAGATGTTGGAAACAGGTTGCTGGAGGTTACAATCCTTCTGGAGGCTGAAGGGGAGAATCCTCTTCTTTGCCTCTTAGCTTCTAGAAGCTTATTCTTTCCTTGGCTCATAAGCCTTTCTGCCATCTTCAAAACCAGCATCAGTTCATCTTCTGACCTCCCTGATTGGTTCCTCCTCTCCTTCCCATTTAAAAGAACGTCTGGGTTTACATTGGGATCACCTGACTAATCCATGACCTACCAGCTGTGCTTCTTGGGATCATAACCACATTTGCCACGCCCCTTTCCTGGGTAAAGAGTCCGCAGCTCCCAGGACTCAGAACATAGACTTCTCTTGGCAACTGTTCCTCAGCTGGCTCCTTCCCTGTCTCCTAAATGGGCATTCTGTAGGCTCTTTGAGCTCATCTTGCTGGAGATTTTCTGTGTGCCCTATGCTCTGATCCAGGCAATGTGGGTGAGGCCCTCAGTCAGCTAACTTCCTATACCCCCTCATCTCTCTCTTAAATGGGAAGCCTCTGAAGTTCTTTCCACTTGGCTCTCCTCTCCTCATGAGTCAGAAATATTGAGGGGAGGGCATATTAGTGACTTTTCTTACTGTTGTGACAAAATACCTGAGAAAAAGCAATGTAAGGAAAAAAAGGGTTTGAAGGTGCAGTCCATGACAAAATGCACACCATGAGACAACACCCTCACTGTACTTTTAGTCAGAAAGGAGGAGATAAATGCTGATGCTCCACCATTTTCTCCTCCTTATTCAGCCTGGGACCTCACCCTATGGAGTGACGCTACTCATGTTTACAGAAACCATCCCACCTATGTTAACCCAGTCTAAAAAGTTCCTTCACACACATGCCCAGAGGCTGTCTCCTAGTTGATTCGAGATCTGTCAGGTTGACAATCAATATTAACCACCACAGGTTAATGTTCAATTAATTTTAATTTAATTAATATTTAAGATCCTCGATCCTGGCCTCATCCCCAAGGTGTCACATCACCTTGGACTCCAAGGGGACATTTCAGCCCTGATACCAACACACTCTGGAAACAGTTTGGTGCGTAAATCTTGGAAATGTCTTGCGCATTGGTTTTCATTTAAGAAAGCCTCAACTCTGAACAATCTGTATTTAAGCCTTTCTTTAGATCTAGGCTGGAGGTGGGTGACGTGCCAAGACCCGGAGTTGCAAGACCCATTTGGGCACTTCTAAGCAACTTTTGCATGGTATAGTACCTCTGTGTGTGTGTGTGTGTGTGTGTGTGTGTGTGTGTGGTGAGAATATGGGAAGGGTGGTCACCTTATGTTCTTATGTTCTAAGTTTGGGGTTTGGGTCAGTAGCTCCAAGCCACTGGAAAGTCGGCCTATCCTTCTAGACAAAGAAAAAAGTGATCGGAAAAACTCCTAATGTGGTGCAGGACTGTTAATGAAAACATTATTGTCTCTGGGCTGGGAAGATAATTCAGTCAGAAGAGTGCTTCTGAACAAGCAGGAGGACCTTAGTTTGAACTCAGCACCCATGTAAGAAGTCAGGCATATTAGAACACACAGGTAATCCCAGTGCTCAGGAAGCAGAGACTGATGGATTGATCCCTGATGCTCACTGGCCAACCAGTGAGCCTAATCAGTGACCCCCAGGTTCCAGTGAGAGATCCTGGCTTAAAAACCAAGGTGAGTGCTGGGGTGATGACTCAGTGTGTTAAAGTGCTTGCTGTATAAGCGTGAGGACTTAAGTTTGGTCCCCAGCACCCATATAAAAGCCAGGTGTGGGGCTGGAGAGATGGCCTAGCGGTTAAGAGCTCCGACTGCTCTTACAGAGGACCCGGGTTCGATCCCCAGCACCCACATGGCAGCTGAGAACCATCTGAAACCCCAATTCCAGGAGAACTCCAGTTCCAGGGGAATCCGACACCCTCTTCTGACTTCTGCGGCATTGCACGACACAGGTGCACAAACCTGCATGCAGACAGTACATTGATACACATACAGAAATAAATTTAAAAAAAAATTTAAAAAAAAAGCCAGGTGTGGCAGCACTCACTGTAACCCCGATACTAGGGACATGAAGACAGGCAGATCCCCAGAACTTGCTAGCCAGTCAGTCTAACCAAGTCAGTGAGCCTCACATTCAATGAGACCCATCTCAAAAAAAATAAAGTGGAGAGCTATTGAAAGACATCCAGTGTTGACCTCTGGCCTCTGCATACATGCATACACATGTATTTATACATACATTCACATGAACATGTACACACACACAGACACACAAAGTAGATGAGGAATGGCACCTAACGTTTTCCTCTGCCCTCCACATGCATGCATAATCATGTGCAAATACACACACACACACCACACACACACATACACACACACACACACACACACACACATACACACACTTTCTCCCCATCAATTGTAAGTCTTCACAGGAAGCCTCATTTCAGCCTGCATAACAGGTCTTAGCTCCGCCTACCTGACCAAGCGTAAGTATTCTGCAGGGAAGCCCAAGTCTGGCCCTAAAACACACCTGACTGACACAAGGAGTTGTCAAAAGTTGGAAACCCAAGAGTGAGGTGCCGTCAGATAAGGGCTGCTTTCTGGTTCACAGAAGACCCTTCTTGCTTGTCCTCACATGGTGGATGACTGATGGGTCCCTGGAGTCTTTTTCATAGGAACACTGATCCCTTTACAAAGACTCTGCTCCAATGAGCTACTGCCCTTCCAAGTTGGCAACTCCATCTTCATCTTGGAGGCTAAGAATTTCAACATATGGATGGAGGGGACACAAGCTTTCAGGTATAACACCCACCCTGCTGCTTGATCATGGCCTGCTGTGTTTGGAGGATACTCAATGAGAGTGTGCCATGACTGATATGCAGCCTGTAGCATGGGCATGGAGGGCAGAGCTGGCCTCAAGCCTCTGATAGGCTCAGCAGGAGGAGCCAGGCCCTTGGCTGTGATTACAAAGATTAAATGAGATAGTGTTTACAAAGCCCCTGAGACCTTATTGTACCCATTTCTTCTTCCTACTTCTATTTATTTATTTATTTATTTATTTATTTATTTATTTATTTATTTATTATTTTTGTATGTGTATGAATGTACTGTCTGCATGTAGGTTTGTGTACCTGAGTCGTGCAATGCCGCGGACGTCAGAAGAGGGTCTCAGATTCCCTTGGAACTGGAGTCTTCCTGGAATTGGAGTTACAGACGGTTCTCAGCCACCATGTGGGTGCTGGGGATCAAACCCAGGTCCTCTGCAAGAGCAGTCGGCGCTCTTAACTGCTAGGCTATCTCTCCAGCCCTCTTCTTTCCACTTCTAAGAGACCCACATGTCAGCATTCTGGGGTGACTCTTATCAGTGGGTATGGAAATGGGGAGAGGTTGCATTTAGTTCCTGTGTCACATATATGTAAACCCACCTGGGACTAAGTAAGGACAAGATGTCATTAAGTTAGTCACTGACCCTTCCCAGGTATTACAAAGCTCCTCTGGCTTTGTCTGTTGGGTGTGTCTGCCAGTTAGTACTCTGCAGGGACAGAATCATAGCTAATAGAGATCCGGTGGTTCTGATGTGAGCTGTGACCTCATTTCTCCCCTCCATACTCCATGCATGCACTTTCTCAAAGCCAAGGAGCAGGGAGCAGACCAGGAGGCTGCCACATACCCTGAGACATCTGCACAAAGTACTGTGTCCTGAGAATCCATTAGCTTACTTGATAGTAACCATTTGCACCCAACATCAGAGTAAGCTTTCCTTCTGAGCAATTCCAGTCATAGGCTAAATGCATCTTTTCTTTTCTTTTTTGTCTTTTTGTCTTTTTGAGACAGGGTCTCCCTGTAGCTCCGGCTATCCTGGAACTCACTATGCAGACCAGGCTGGCCTTGAACTCGCAAAGATCCGCCTGCCTCTGCCTCCCAAGTGCTAGGATCAAAGGCATGTGCCACCACACCCAGCCCAGTGCATCTTTTCTTTCTCCCTCACCCCCAGCTTTAGGTTTCTGAGACAGGGTCTCTGTAGCCCAGGCTGACCTCCAACTCACTATGTCACCAACGATGACCTTGAACTTTGAGTTTCCTGCCTCCTGCTGGGATTATAGGTGTGCGCTACCGTGCCTAGCTTTTCAGTGCATCTTTTCATCACATCTCAGAGCAACCCCTTCAAGCATTTCAATATGGAATTTGCAGAGAGAAGCTGGAGGATGAAGTGGCACCAATCCGGGCTTGCAGTGTCTGTGCCAGTGCTCCATCCAGATCCAGGCCAGGGCCTCCATTCCTCTCTGAAGTGAGTGCTGCCCAGCCTCCAGGTGCCAGGCACGTGATTTGATAGTCTGCAGAAAGCTTCGTGACTGACACCTTCTAGCTCCTGAAGGTGAGTGACAGCTCTACCTTGGTGCCCCCTGAGCCTCCAAAGGGCAAGAGAGCCTGCCATACCAATCTGTTCACATGCTACTATCCTCAACCCTGGTAGGTGGCTCATCCCTTCCCCCCTAAGACAAGAACCACAGCCCAGAGTGACACTTTCTTTGGCTTCAACAGCTGAGAAAACAGGGGACATAGTGGGTGGAAGCCTTGGGCTATGAGGTCCCAGTCCCTGCCCAGGGCACACAGCAGGAAGGGCACACAGGGGACAGAGAACCCAGGGGAAAGATGAAGAGTAAGCCAAAGCTATCATCCGCCCCCTTTATGGTGCTAAGGGTGCTGATTGGAGCCTTCTGCCTTCAGGGTTTAGCTGGAATAAAGGGCTGTCTCATGGCCAGCTGTGAGCAAAGCAGGAAGAAGCGGAAGCCCGGAGGTGCTGATGCTGCCTTCTTCCCTGATTCACGTGTGGCCTGGCTCTTCCCTGTACTACCTGACCTTCCTGGAGACCAAGGAGAAGGTGAGACACCGAAGTAAGCTTCCAAGAAAGCTCAGATGCTGTCCCTCTGTTTCCATGCTGAAAATAGGTCTGGAAATAGAATGCCTTCCATGACACTAAGAGTTTGTCGGCAGCCTGACCCCTGTCCAAAATAAGGCCAAGCCAGAAAAACATCTAACTACAAGCATGTTAGTTGCATGGGTTTGTGGGAATTCACAATATATTATTTTTTCTCATTGCTGTGACAGAATACCTGACAGAAACAACTTAAGGGAGTAGAGGTTTATTCTGGCTCCTGGTTTCAAGACACAGCTGTCCATCATGGCAGGGGAAAGTGCGGCAGCCGTGGTGTAGGAGCTCGGTGTAGCACTTGTTCACAGCTTGCAGAATCCGGAAGCAGTGAAAAACAGGGCTGGACTATAACCCGCAAGGCCTCCCCTCCAGGAACCTATGTCCACCAACCAGACCTGTGTGCTGAGGATTCCACAGCCTCCCCAAACACCACCACCAGCTGCAGACCCAGTGATCAAACACCTGAGCCTACGGTACATTTCATATTTAAACCAGGATAAATGAGATTGTCACAGTGAACCAGGATTAGGTGTGGGTCACAGAGCCGAACTTGTAGACTGCAAGGATGGAAAGCAGCTGAACTTCGTCAAGGCAGGGATGTCAGATTTAGCAAGTGAAATATAATATTGCCAGCAAGCACTTTATTTAGGATAAGAATGTCCTTGGGGCTAGGGAGACGGCTCAGTTGATAAAGTACTTTCCAAAAGCCCGAGTTTGTTTTCTAGTACCCATGTAATAAAAGCCAAGCACGGTGGTGCACATGTAATTCCAGTGCAGGGAAAGTAGAGACAGGAGGGTCCTTGGGGCTTGCTAACCCTTCATTCTAGTTGTTTTGTTTTGTTTTTGAGACAGGGTCTCCCTTTAGTCCCAGCTGGCCTGGAGCTCGCTATGTAAACCAGGCTGGCCTTGAACTCACAGAGATCCACCTGCCTCTGCCTCCTGAGTGCCGGGATTAAAGGCGTGCGCCCCCACTCCTGGTATCTTCAGTCTAGTGGAATCAGTGAGCTTCAAGTTCAGTGAGAAACCCTGCCAAAATAATAATAAAAATAATAATAATGGTGGAAAGGCAGGTGTGATGATGCACACCTTTAATCCCAACATTCAGGAGGCAGAGACAAGTGGATCTCTGTGAGTTCAAGGCTTTCTGTGATCTACATAGTAAATTCCAGGCCAACCAGTGCTACACACACTGAGACCCCATCTCAGACAAACAAAAAAATTAATAAAAAGGAGAGCAATTAGTAAGGCACCCATTGCCAACTTCTGACCTCTGCATGTACATAACACACATGTACACATAAACACACACACACACACACACACACACAAAATGTCCTGTGAGTTTGTGAGTTTGGGGAATATGCATAGCAAGTTCCAGGCTAGCCAGAGCTACATAGTGAGATCCTGTCTTGAAAAAAAAAAAAAATTCCTCAGTGTTTATCTGAAATTGAAGGTTAGCTGGGTGTCCTTTATCTATCTGACAGCCTAGTGGGGTCCTTTGCTGATGTCATCTCCATATTCTCTCATTCGGTTCTCACACAGCCTTGGGAAGGAGCCAGTATTAGGTCACACACACACACACACACACACACACACACACACACGCATGAGGAGGAACAGAAAACCTTGAGAGTTGCCTGGTTTGCTTAGCTTTCCACGGTTTAGCACAGCTGGGTGGGAACAGGAACTGCCTGTCTCCAAGAGGAGGATTGTTCCCTTCCCTCTTTGTTAGTACATGGAGCCTTGACGGTTAAGAGAAGCCCTGGCTGGCCCTGCACTGTGGAGGTCCCTTATGGGGACCAAGGTGGCTGATCCTAGGAGGCTGAGCATCTACATCAGAGCACAGGCACTCCAGCCCAGTGAGCAGGTTAGTGAGGCAGGCAGGTGAGACACACTCCAAGCACCTGGACATGGCTCACAGCCCATGTCTTTGTACCAACTGCTAGAGGGTGGTGTGAAGAATGGCTAGATGTTGTACCAACAATAACAATCTTGATAATAACAAAACGCTGGCGCTGGTAACAACAGGTCACAGGTGCCTGGCATTGTGATTGCTCTTTGTTTCCATTAATTTTTTATGATCCCCACAGTCTCCCCACTGCCACAAAAATAATTGCACTGCTATGACTAATAGTCACTATTTCAGAAGCATTACTGTTTACCAGGCCTCATTTCTTATTATCTTACTTAGCACAAGCAACAATCCCATTATGTTGAATACAATTATCCACATTAGGATCAGAGAAGCCATATTGCCAAGACTACACAACTGCAGGAAACCAAAGCTAGATCTGCCGTGTTTTAAGCCTCCTTGCTTTCTGCTCCTCCTCTCTGCCTCTTCAGGGATCCCAGAGTGTCACAGAGCTCCTACCTAGTAGTTTGTCCCTGTTGAAGAAAGGGAGGCAGGAGCTGGAGAGATGGCTTAGCGGTTAAGAGCACTCTTGCAGAGGACCTGGGTTCGATCCCCAGCACCCACATGGCGGCTGAGAACCATCTTTAACTCCAGTTCCAGGGGAATCTGATGCCCTCTTCTGACCTCCGAGACATTGCACGACACGGGTGCACAAACCTACATGCAGACAGTACATGCATACATACACAAAAATAAGTTTTAAAAAAATTAAATTGAAATCTCAAATGGCGAACTGGAGATGTAGTTCATTTGGTAAGGGACTGCTTAGCATGCTTGAAGCCCTGGGTGCCCCCAAGACTGCATAAACCAGGTGTGGTGGCAGACATGTCTAGTCCCGGCAATCAGGAGTCTGGGGCATAAGAAGAAGCTCAAGGTCATCCCCAGCTACATAGCTAATTAGAGGCCAGTCTGGGGTTTATGAGAACCTAGCTCAAAAAAATGAACAAGATGCTTGAGTGATGGCTCAGCAGTTAAAAGCACTTGGTGTTCTTGCAGAGGACCTGGGTTTAGTTCCCACCAGGCGCATGGTGGTTTATAACTGTCTGTAACTCCAGTTCCAGGGGGATGGGACAGCATCTTCTGGCCCCCATGGATAGCAGGCATGGATGTGGTGCACACACATATGCAAGCAAATACTCATACACTCACAAATATATTTTTTTAATTAACTAAAGAGGGCTGGAGAGGTGGCACATTGGTTAAGAGCAAGCACTGCTCTTCCAGAGGACCCGAGTTAATTCCCAGCACCTATGTTGGGTCTCACAACTGCCTATAAATCCAGTTCCTGGGGATCTGACACCTCTACCTTCCTTAGGCACCTGCACTCATACCCTCAACACACACACATATACACATAATTAAAACTAGAAAATTAGGCAGGCTGAAACACCAAACTCTGAAGGCGACAGAAGAAAAAGTTGGCATCAGACTACAAGACATAGGCGTAGGAAAAGACTTCCTAAATCAGACAGCAGCTGCGCAAGAATTAAGGTCAACAATTGACAAATGGGACCTCATTAAACTCAAAAGCTTCTGTACATCAAAAGAAACAATCAAGGAAGTGAAGAGAAAACCCACAGGGTGGGAGGAAATCTTCACCGCAGAAACATCTGACAAAGCATTGATTTCCAGAATATATAAACTACTCAAAAAACAAAGAAGAAAACAAATGACCCACTCAATAGATGGAGCAAAGAGCTGAACAGAGATTTCACAAGTGAGGAATTAGAGATGGCTAAGAAACACCTTAAAAAGTATTCAACATCACTAATCATTAAGGAAATGCAAATCAAAACCACTTTAAGATATCATCTTACTCCAATAAGACTGGCTAGGATCAAGAAAACAAATGATACCAAGTGCTGGAGAGGTTGTGGGGAAAGGGGAACACTCATCCACTGCTGGTGGGAATGTAAACTCATACAGCCACTATGGAAAGCAGTGTGGAGAACCCTTGGAAGACTTGGAATGAACTACTGGAGAGGTAGCCTAGCAGTTAAGAACCCACTGCTCTTGCAGAGGACCTGGGTTCGATCCCCAGCACCCACATGGTGGCTAAGACCGTCTGTAACTCCATATCCAGGAGAACTCCAGTTCCAGGGGAATCCGAGACCCTCTTCTGACCTCCGCGCATTGCACGATACGGCGCACAAACCTACATGCAGACAGTACATTCATACACATACAAATAAATAAAATTTTTTAAAAAATTTTAAAAAAGGACACTAGATAAAGAATGCAGTTTGAATCAAAAATCGAGGTGATGAATTATTAAAGTTTTTGAGAACTTGGAAAATTGGAAATATGAATTAAAAATGGAATGTCACCTCACATTAAAAACTCCTCTCAAAAAATAAATAAAATAAAAACTCCTCTCAAGCTTTGGTGAAAATGTCATCCAGAGGACACAAAACATATAAGAAAATACAAGTGAACTTCATACCAGCTCTGAGTAGGGGAGGCTACCTAAGCGCAGAGCAAAGGAGGAGAAAGACCTTCGCTGCCTCACCCGTCCTCCAGCTCATTTCTGTCTTGTGTGATAGTTTGTGCTATGGGACTTATTTTAGGAAAATGCTTATTCTATAATATAAACTGCAGCCCCCTTTATTCTATGTTGCCCACCATCAAATCAAGCAAAGAAGGTGACTTCAATACAATAAGGTGTTTTGAAAGCAAGACCTTAATCACATAGCTTTTATTAGTAATTAATACTATAATGGTTCAATTTTATTATGTTACTGTTATTAATCTCTTATTATACCTACTTTATAAATTAAACTTTTTTGTAAGTACTTGTGTATAGGAAAACATAGTATTTAAAGGAGTCAGTACTCTCCACAGGTTCCATTGAGGGTTTGGGTATGTAACCCAGTGGATAAGTGGAGACTAATATGTTCAGTACTTGCCCTTATTAAAAAAAAAAAAAAAAAAAAAAAAAAGATGGCTGGAGAGATGGCTCAGTGGTTAAAAGCTTCCGACTGCTCTTCCAGGACCTGGGTTCAATTCCCAGCACCCACATGGTGGCTTAAGAACCGCCTTTTAAGCCAGGCGTTGTGGGCGCAGCCTTTATCCTAGCACTTGGGAGGCAGAGACAGGTGGATCTCTGTGAGTTCAAGGCCTGGTCTACACAGTGAGTTTCAGGCGGGTGCGGGCTACAGGGAGACCCTGTCTCGAAAAGACAAAAAAAAAAAAAATACATCAATAATTATTACACCAGTTATCTAAGGGGTGGAATCCCAGCTATTTATTTTTATAACTTATTTTATAAAAAATTTAACTGTATGCCATTAAAGAGACTTGAAGCTGGATGCATGGCGCACGCCTTTATTCCAGCACTCAGGAGGAGAGGCAGGTGGATCTCTGTGAAGTTCAAGGCCTGCTTGAAGGGTGAGCTCCAGGACAGCTGGGACTAAAGGGAGACCCTTCTCAAAAATACAAAAAACAAAAAAAGACCTTGATAGAGATATATTAGTTATCACTGGAAGGGGAAATGAGCCAGGAGCTTCCTGTTCTTTGTCCTCTTGTCAATCTCTGAGTCACCAGCACTTCCCCCTTTCTGTCTATGTGCTCCAACCCTGCTGGTCTAAAAATACTCATGTTTACATAAAATATAATTACTTTCCATCAGCGCTTCAAGCTCAGGACTTCTCAAATCATAATAAACTGCAAACAGATCCAAGCTGTTCTCTGGATACACTGAACAGGAAACTGTGTCCATGAAGTGGGGACAAGATGAAGGCTGGTTGCTCCTGAACACTGAGGTTTGGAAACTCCAGTCAGAGGTAAGTCATGTGAGCCAGACACAGTGTCTGGGGAATCTCAGCAAAACTAGTTTTTGTTTTGTTCTGTTTTGAAAAGATCTTTGCTATGTAAACCAAGCTGGACTTGAATTCATGATCCTCCTGCCTCAGCCTCCTGTGTGCTGGAATTACAGACATGTGCCACAATGCAGTACTAAAGAAGTCTCATTTTATAGATAGTTACTGTTTGGGTTTGAGTAGTACCAGAGGGACCTAGAAGAGCCTGTTAGCTATCAGCCATCCACCTGTTTTTGCACAGCCTCAGGGCAGAAGGATTCCATTTCCCTTCCAACGTGTCCTTGGCACTGTGTCCACTGAGACTAACTTTCTTAAAAAAATGTAGAAAATGAGCTGGAATTATGAGCCAAGAAAGTTTTATTTTTCCTTTGTATATCTCCTTTATCTCCATGATGAAGTTAGCCCTCATGTTGGGTAGATTTATTGTCAACACACCTGGGTAGAGGAGGCCTCAACTGGGGAACTGTTCCCATCGGACTGGCCTGTGGCCATGTCTACTGGGCATTTTCTTGATTGTTGAGAGATGTGAGAGGGCCCAGTCCACTTTGGATGGTGCCACCCCTGGGCAAGTGGTCCTGTATTGTATAAGAAGCAGGGTGAGCATGGGTCAGGAGAAGGAAGAACAAGCCATGTGTTCCTCCATGGCCCGTGCTTGAGCCCTGCCTCCAGGTTCCTCCTGAGTTCCTACCTTGGATGCCCTGAGTGATGAACTATGTGACCGAGAAATGTAAAATGAATAAATCCAGGACTCAGACTGAGACGGTCCTTGGATTCCTGAAGACGTCTCATCAGCCCAAGATGGGACCCATTGTTGCTCAAAAAGGGAAAAAACTTGGGCTGGAGAGATGGCCTAGCGGTTAAGAGCACCGACCGCTCTTGAGCAGAGGACCCGGGTTCGATCCCAGCACCCACATGGGGCTGAAAACCGTTCTTTGACTCCAGTTCCAGGAGAACTCCAGTTCCGGGGAATTCTGACACCCTCTTCTGACCTCGGGCATTGCACACACGGGTGCACCAAACTTGCATGCAGACAGTACATTCATACACATACAGAAATAAAAAATTTAAAAAAGAGGGGGAAACTCATCAGTTAGCAAAGGAATCTATTTTTCTCTCCAACCCTACAGACTATCAGAGCTTGTCAACACTTGCTTTGGGCCTAGCAACAAAAGTTACAACACAATTTTTTCTTTCCAAGGAACTTATAGTGTAAGGGACAGATAAAACTTTTCCCTCTCTTTTTCGTGTGTGAGTGTCAGTGTTCATCTGTGTCTTTATAGGCGCACACTTGTGTGTGGGCGCACGTAGAGGCCTGAGGTTGATGTGAGGGCTCATCCTCTATCCATCTCTCTTCCACTTTATTCATCAAGGCAGGTTTCTCTCATCAAACCCAGAGCTCCCGCTTTAGCCACTCTTGCTAACCATTTTGCTCTGAGGATACAAACAGGTCTCTGCCTTCTAAGGCTGGGATTACAGGCAGGCCCCCATGTTCGCCTGGCATTTACATGGGTCTAGGGTCCAAACTCAGTCCTTACACTTACATGGCAAGTGCTCTACAGTGACCCATCTCCCCAGCCAGGGGACAAAAAAAAAATTTTTTAACATAATTGCACTAGCACGGTATGGTGGCACACATCTTTAATCCCGACTTGGGAGGTAGAGCCAGGTGGATCTCAGTCAAGGCCAGCCTGGTCTACATCGTAGTTCCAGGCCAGCTGGGGCTACAGGAAGAACCTGTCTCAAAGACAAAAAAAAAAAAAAAAAAAAAAAAAGACTATTACCAAGGCACCAACGAAACAAAAAGAAAAGAAGAGCTACAGGTAGGGCAGAGCTCACCCACTGTAGTGACACAGGCACTCGCTATGATCAGTGAGCCCTGGAGTGTGACACCAAAATAAGGCCATAGGAGGTAGCTGTGCCCCTGGCTTCTCCCCAGTGGGGGACGGTTTGCTTCCTGTCCTCCACAACTGTCTGGTGATAGATGGCAGCCTGTCACAAGGGAGGGGGCTGTGCGTCTTGGGTTACCACTTCCTCCTCCCACAACAGAGGCCCTAGGCCAAGTGGATGTGTCTGGAAAAGTCTCCGTTTACAGCTTGCAAAGAAGCCTGGTCATATGTCTGCAACAGCTGGCCAATGTTAGAGGTGCTACAATAGCACTGGCATGAAACATGCCAAGTCAGGATGAAAGAAAAGGAGGAAAAGCAACAAATCTGTGATAACTGCAACTCAAAAAAACTCACCCCTCCCCCCCACCCCACCCCCAACCTCCAGCTATTGCTGGGACTGAGATGCAAAGGGAAGTTGGCTCAAGCCACTGAAAAGCACATCATATTCGTTAAAGCTTTGCAAGTAAGAGCCAGGACTGTGGCTGGACACTGGGTGGCAATGGGTACCTCTACCTAAGATAACTTCAGCTGTCCCTTTATCTCTAAGCAGGCAGGAAGGATGTGGAACTTTTGAAATGTCACCAGAGCAATCAGAGTGGGAAGAAATGACAGAGCCTAGGTTTTCTCCTTTTCTGCCCTTTTTGTTAGATTCTGTGTTTTTGAGACAGGGTCTCAGGTAGTCTAGGCTAGCTTCAAAGCCACTATGTAACCGAAGGTAACCTGTGCTCCAGATCTTCCTGCCGTGCCCTCCCAGGAGCTGGGATCATGAGTGTGCATCACCACGTCCAGCTGGAAATAACCAGTGAGCACACAGGGAGACCTCATTCTGGTTTTCTTTCTCTGATGGTTTGTGACACTGAACGTTTTTCTCATATACCTATTTGTTGGCCATGTGTATGTTTTCTTTTGAAAGTATCTATAGTTCAAGTTCTTCTTTCTAGTAATAATTGCACAGGAAATCCCAAATTATGTTAAGGCAGCTCTCAGTAACACTAAGCTATATCTTGTGCACATAAAAGAATATTTTCTAGCTGGGCAAGCCATGAAGTCCTAGGTTCGATCCTCTAGCACTGCATGAAACTTAAGTGTTTTGGTAGGCAGACATCTATCTATAACCCTAACACTTGAGAGAGGAAGGCAAAAAGATTAGAATTTGAAGGTCAATCCTCGGCTGCCATAGTGAGTTTCAAGGCCTTCTGGGCTACATGAGACCCTTGCCCACAAAAAAACAAAACAAAAGAAACATGTAGATGTTTGTTTTAAAAAATGTATAGCCTGGCGTGGTGGTGCACGCCTTTGATCCTAGCACTTGGGAGGCAGAGGCAGGCGGATCTTTGTGAGTTCAAGGCCAGCCTGGGTCTACAGAGCGAATTCCAGGCAGCTGGGGCTCCAGGGAGACCCTGTCTTCAAAAAAAAAAAAAAAAAATGATGATAGAGCCAGGTGTGGTAGTGAACACCTTTTTAATCCCAGGGGCTCCAAGGCAGAAAGCAGGGGATCTCAGTGAGTTCAAGGCCAGCCCGCGTCTACATAGTGAGTTCCAGGCTACCTATTTCTAGGGCTGAGGGGGTAGCTCTTTCGGTAGAGCACGTGACTAGCATGCATAAAGCCCGAGGTTCAGTGCCCAGCATAAACAGGAGTGTGCTGCATGCTTGTAATCTGAGCACCGGGGAGATGCAGGCAGGTAGAAGTTCAAGATCACCTTGACTACAAAGTGATTGTCGAGGGCAGCCTGAAGCCACATGAGATGTCTAAATATAAATAAATAAATGAAATAAATAAAGTCTGTTCCTGAGCCTACCTGCAATGCATCCAAAATTATGCTTACTCTGTTGAACTAAAAGAAAAGGCTGACACAAACATATTGCTGCTTTTTACTTGACTGGAAATTCCCTAATGAAGCCTAATGAATTAGCTATTCTGCTATTGAATAGTTCCTAAGTCTATTTTTAGAGGCACTATCAAGAGTAAGTTCTTTTCAGAGCATGGCTCACTGAGTTAACAGCCTGGCTGCTTTTGCAAAGGACCTGGGTTTGATTTCCTTAGCCCTATATGGCACTAACAAGACCCTTGTAACTCCAGTACCAGGAGATTTGACGCCTTCTTCTTGTCCTCCCCGGCATTGCATGCACTGGGGTACACTACACACCTGTAGGCATACAATCATACACATAAAATAATATTTTTTTGCCTTTTTGAGACAGGGTCTCCGGGCTGCCTGGACCTCACTATGTAGACCAGGCTGGCACTTAATCTCACAGCATCTGCCTTACCTCTGCCTCCTGAGTGCTGGGATTAAAGTGTGCACTACCACACCTGGCATTATATATATATATATTATATATATATATAAATATATATATATTTTTTTTTTTTTTTTCAGAGAAGTTAATTCTTTCACTTTGGCGTGAGGGTACTGATAGCGTCTCACTCTGTAGCCCTAGTGCCTTGTAACATGCAAGATAGCCTTGGATTTACAGAGTTCTACACCTGCCTCTAGCTCCCAGGTGCTGGGATTACAGAATGTGGTTACTACACCCAGCTTCAAGGGTTGAATTCTGTGTATTAATAACCCAGAATCCTCATCAGACTCTTTTGGGGTTGGGTAGGTCAAGCAGCAAGATCAGCAGCACGCCTAAGACTGCAGAGCTAAATAAAGGGGACCAAGCCACTTCAGAAGACACAGCCGGAGCCCTCAGAAAGAGAATAAGCAGGACCAGATGTAGTGGTTCACACCTTTAGTCCAGCATTCAGGAGCCTGAGGCAGGGGATAGCCGTTGGCTGCAGGCCAGCCTATGCTACGTAATGGTACAGACCAGCCAGGGTCTACACAGCAAACCCGTCTCAGAAAAAGAGCAAAATAAGCAGCTTTAGCTTTCTTTTATGGCATGGAAGACTACTGGATAGAATCCCTACATGCCGCCTGCCCTCCCCTCATGACCAGGTACACAGTGGGGCTTTGCCAGATTAAAAGGTAAAGAAGATGCACTCAGGGCTAGCTGCATATTCACCTAGCTGGGGACACTGATAAATTCAGATGCCCCGGCTCACCAGACTAAATCTGAACCTGGGGGTAAATGACATTCAGGATACATGCCTATCATCTTGGCGCTTGGTTGAGCGCCAAAGATCAGGAGTTAAAGACAGTTCTTGGCCACCATAGTGGTGCTGGGGAATTGAACCGGGTTCTCTCATCAAGAGCAGCAGTGCTCTTAACCGCTGAGCCATTTTTTTTTTTTTATTTTTTTTTTAAATATTTTACTGTTTATTGTCTGCTTGATGTAATTGCCCACTCATGAATGCCTGTGCAATGCCAAGAAGAGGGATTGGATCTTCTGAAACTGGAATTACTTTGGACGGCTGTCAGCAGCCATACGAGTGCTAGGAATCAAACCCAGGTCTCTTAACCACTGAGCCATCTTTTTTCTTTTTCTTTCTTTTTTTTTTTTTTGTACTTTTTTGAGATGGTTCTCCCTTATGTAGCTCCGGCTGTCCTGGAATCTTGCTATGTAGACCAGGCTGGCCTCGAACTCACAAAGATCTGCTTGCCTCTGCCTCCCAAGTGCTAGGATTAAAGGTGTGCACCACCATGCCTGGCACCATCTCTTTTTTATAACAAACATCTACATGTTTCTTTTATTGGTTTTTGTGAGGCAGGATTCATGTAGTCAGGATGGTCGTTAACTCACTATGCAGCCAAGAATGACCTTCAAATTGTGAACCTCTTGCCTTCCTCTCTCAGATGTTAGGATTACAGATGTGTTTCTGCCAAAAACACCTAGGGATCGAACCCAGGACTTCATGCCTGTGAGATAAGTACTCTTACCAACTAGAGCTAATATCCCCAGCGCCCAACCTCCAAATTCCTTTGAGGACAGCCTTAATGGGACAGTCTATCATGGTCCCCACCTGCTGGCTAAGGGGAGGAGGGTGGTACAAACAACAGCCAATCTAACCCTTCCCCCATGATCACGCCTGATCAAGGACTGGAATGAGGGGTGAAGAGATGGCTCAGCGGTTAAGAGTCCAACTGCTCTTGGGCTGGAGAAATGCTAGCAGTTAAGAGCACCAACCACTCTTGCAGTGGAATCTGGGTTCTATCCCCAGCACCCACATTGGCAACTTGAGAACCGTCTGTAACTCCAATTCCAGGAGACTCCAGTTCCAGGGGAATCCGACACCCTTCTTCTGATCTACATGCATTGCACGACACGGGTGCACAAACCTGCATGTAGACAGTACATTCATACACATAAAAATAAATAAATATCAATTTTTTTAAAAAAAGAGTGCCAAGCTCTTGCAGAGGACCGGGTTCGATTCCCAGCACCCACATGGCGGCTAAGAACCGTTCTTATACTCAGTTCCAGGGAATCTGACACCCTTCCTTGACCTCCGAGGCCTTGCACAACACGGGTGCACAACCAACCTACATGCAGACAGTACATTCATACGTATAAAAATTAAGGAAAATTAATAATTAAAAAAAGAGTGGAAGACACAAGAATAAAAATGGCTGGATGTAGGCCACTCCTGGACCTGAGTAATAAGTCACATTGCTGAATTTCTCGCTGCGCCATCAATGTCGCCCGTCCCTGGCAACAGCTGCATGCAGCCCCCTTGCTGTGATTAGTTGCCCCTGCACTGAGCTGGTAAAACAGCATGTAAACACCTATAGAAGCATGTGCAGGCTGAGGACTATGTACCTGCGTGATTAGGCTGACCTTTTCGATGATTAGACGTGCTCTGACACTCTCTATGCTGATTGGTCGAAACTTCCTATATCCCTGTACTGAAAATAAAGTTTTGAGTTTTGCCCTCTGAAGCGCTCCCAGAGTGGTCTTTTTTGCTCGAGCACTTACCCTCGATACTGTGGGCCCACTGAGGGTCAGAGAAGGCCCACAGCTGGTGTGACCTACCTAGTGTCCTGGTGCTGCGGCAAGGCCCAGGACTCCTCTGCCATGACTAGCCAGAATGAGCGGCTGTTAGTTGCAATTAAAGAACTTCAAATCAATAACTTGGTTCGCTGAAGTCAGCTTTGTTGTCTCACAACTGGCTTGTGCTCTGGCCCTGCCTGATACAATACAGTGCATATGTATCACTGGCCAGAACCAACCAACATTCCCATGGCCCTGTTAAGTGCAGCCCTACAGGAGGGAACCTGACAATAGTACACATGGTCTTTAGTTGCATTGGGATATAGCCATTCAAATACTAGAAGATCAATTCTATTACAATAAGTTTTTTTAAAAATTTTTATCAGCACATGTTGGGACCTAACTTTAGGTCTGGGCTTCACTGGTAATCCCAAGTGGACACAGGTGGCCTCATTCCTCCAGAGAGCTGTCAATCTCCTGACCCCCTTCCCCTGTACCTGAGGTCCCTGCCCCATGGATAACGGTGGACCCCAGCCGCCATCTTTCTCTTGCCCCTCCCGCCCCCCTCTCTCTGTCCTGCCCCTCTTCCTGCCCCTGCCCCCTGCCATGCGTACCATTCCCATACATCTGCAGGTGGTCACACTCTGGCAGTCCCACAGGGAAGTAAAGCATGATTCCTTGGAGTGAGCTAAGCCTCATGTGCCTTTTTATCTGGGATGGGTGGCCTTTTATAACCTAACACTAACCACTATTCAATAGTAATTACCCATAATAAATATGTTGACAGGCTCAAGCTGCTGACTTGGAAAAAAAAAAGTTCGGAACACAATCTGTTTACAAGTTATGAGCCGTCATACACTTAAAATATTATTTTAGAAGCATGGCCCCAGGATTTCATAGGCCTGAATTGAATTATTCAACCATAAGTACCAGGACCAAGAGCCAGCTATATTGCCCAGGCCCAGTGGTGGGGCCCTGTTTCAAAAAGCAGAAAGGGGGCTGGCAAGATGGCTCAGCAGGTAATCACGCATTTACCATGCCAAGCCTTGGCTACACTGGTTCAATGCCCAGAACCCACCTAAAGTGGGAGCGAGAGAACCAGCTATACACAGTATGAGGGACGAAGGAGCAGTTAAAGCCAGGGATGGTTACCTCAGTGGTTAAAGCTTACATGCACAAAGCCCAGCCTGGATTTAAATTGTTTTGTCTTTTGATGACAGGTTTCTTGCATAAGCCAAGGCCTTTACCTAGCCTGGGCTGACCTCCAATTTATAGCAATCCTCCTGCATGCCAGCTTCCTGGTTCGGTGTCTTTTTCTCGCTTGCCTTTTGAGCAGGGTCTCCCTGTTCTCCCGGCTGGCCTAGAACTCAACTATGTAGCCACCAGATTGCTTCTGCCCTCTGCCCCTAACAGCATCTCAGGCTAGTTAGAATCTCTGCTTCCTCAGGCGTAGACACAACAAATTACCTGCTTTTACATCTCACTAAACTCCACACATTGTGGGTATACTGGACATCTGTGGTCCTAGGACATCATGAACATTACCTAGAAATTGGGTTGCAGGCACCAGCTTCAAGCACTCATCTTCATATGGCATATTCTATATTCCACCAGATGTCACTTCCAAACCAGAATCTCAAACAGAAAAGTATTATGGAAACAGGGGATCTAGCTACTTGGGTAGAATGCTTGCCTTAGTACGCACATAGACTGAGTGTGATCACTCACACCTATTATCCCAAGACTCAAGAGACGGAAGTTGGAGACCAGTCAAGAAAAAAGGAAAAATAAATAAGAATCTGAGGTGAGGCGCCTTAAACAGGCTTCTTGTGGCCCTCTGCAACCACAGAGCATCCCTCAACGATGACAGTCATATCCCCTCACCTTAGGCCACCACAAAATCAACGCATCCTACAGCTAGTGGCTCAGAGTAACACTAAAGACTGAAGCAGGCAGGCTGGAGAGATGGCCTAGGGTTAAGAGCCGACGCCTTGCAGAGGACCCGGGTTTGCCCCCAGACCAAGGCGGCCGAGAAACTGTCTGAACTCCAATTCCAGGGGAATCCGACACCCTTTTCTGACATCTGCGGCATTCACGACACGGCTGGCAACAGACTTGCATGCAGACAGTACATTTCATACACATACAAAATAATAAAATTAATTTAAAAAAATTAAAAAAAAAAAAAAAGACTGAACAGGCTTGACTCCAGGGTCTGTGCACTACTCATTATTCTGCTATTACTTATTGGGCATCTGCTACACACTGGATACTAACTTAGATGCTATAGATAAAACAAAAAGACCTGGCCTTGGGATATTACTTAATCACTATACTGGATTATACTGAGGGGCAAGGAGTCAAAAATAAACCAGGAAAAGAGTCGGAAGGATTGTAGAGCTATAGAGTCGCAGCTTTAGATGTTAACGTATTAATGTTTTTATACCCATGCAGCAGCTACAGAAAATATCTTAGGAGAATGAAAACAGTGGTGGAGGAAATGGAAGGCACTAAGTGACTGGGAAGTGGGGAACCCCCCCCCAGAGCTCCAGCCAACTTCTCTGTTTGGTGTAATATGAAACAAGGCTCATTAAAAGGAAGTTTCAATGAACATCAGGACTGAACAAATTATTCGTTCTTATAGCCCTAGGAAAATCTCAGTAGCCTGCATCTTAATCAGCTTTTAAGTCAAACCTTTCACATTCATGTATAAATAAGTCAGTTGATGAGACATCATAACTTAGCCAAAAGAAGTGTGGGTTGGGGGGGGTGTCCCACCATCCTGCAATCAGATGTCCCATTTGCCTAAGTGAAAGAGGGGGAGTGAAGTATCTTCTGCTGGGCTGTTTAATTCTGGCTAGCTCAACACAAAATAACACCATCCTGCAAGAGCAACGCACAGCTGAGTCTTTTTGATGTTTTCCCTAGACACCTTTAAGTCTCTCTTCAAGAGAGTGGCTAGTCATTTCTCAAAATCAGGTCTCTCTCTCTCTTCTTCTCTCTCTGTCTTTCGAGACAGGGTCTCCCTGTTATCCCAGCTGTCGCTGGAACTCACTCTGTAGGACCAGGCTTGCCTTGAAACTCACAAAGATACGCCTGACTCGGCTTCCGAGTGTTAGGATTGAAAGGGTGTGCCAACGACGCCTTAGCTCTTCTATATCATAATAGATAGATGATAGTGTTATACATAGCATTGATAGATAGATTTGATATGATTAGATGATATATAGACTATAGATATAGATATAATATTTATATAAATAGATATGATATAGATTATAGTATATAGATTATAGATTATAGATATAGATAATTGATAGATGATAATAGATATAGATATCCATCCCTAACAAACACACACATATAATCCATTTCCTAACAGACACACACATGCACTACAGGTTCTTGCTATGTAGTACAGGCTGCTTGCAACTCT
Source organism: Rhizomys pruinosus (assembly GCA_009823505.1). Classification (NCBI taxonomy): domain Eukaryota; kingdom Metazoa; phylum Chordata; class Mammalia; order Rodentia; family Spalacidae; genus Rhizomys; species Rhizomys pruinosus. The sequence continues at coordinate 54,660 of VZQC01005655.1, read as the reverse complement.
TTTTACATAATCCGGACTGCCACTTGAACCCTTAATCCCCCTCCATCCTCTGCCTCTGTTTCCCAAGTGCTGGGCATCCAGGAGTATACCACACTGACTTACAATGCACAATGCTTCCAGGAGTACACCACACCGACTTAACAATGCATTATGCTTCCAGGAGTACGCACACCGACTGACAATGCACAATGCTTTCCAGGGTCAACACCCAACTTACATGCATTAATGTTTTTCTTTTCTTTTTTTCAGAGGGCCACAACTTGCTCATTTAGACTTGGCTGGTTTTCAAATTCTATAGAAGACTGAGTGCCTCTGCCTCCTAAGTGCTGGGAATTAAAAGGCTTGCACCACCTAGTCTAGCTTATAATACATTTCTTGACAAATATAATGACTTACGATAAACATGAAGATTGGAAGGCTGGATAAAAGTAAAGATTTCTATTATCCTTGCTCCATGTTGTCCCCCACACACACCCACACCCCCCACCTGCTTATCTTTGTAATCAGTAATCAAAGTTTACCAGTCGAAACTCTTCTGGGACCTTTGTTCTGAGTCATTTTTAATTCCAAGTTCAAATTTTCACTTGTAATTTTTTAAAAAGCATCTATTAAATGCCTTGGAGGAAATGGAATGTGGACACTGATGAACTTAAAGCAGCCTCTGTCTGCACAAAGTAACTGCTTCTGTGGAAAAGAAAGTTTACGGAGTGCTGAGCAGGAGACAAAAGGGCAATTAAGGCTGCTTTCCTGGAGTCAGAGATGTCTCACCTTTAAGACATTGCTTTATTGTGCAGAGGACCTGATTCAGTTCTGCACCTACTGTAACTGCAGTTCCCCAGGCTCCCAGCTCCTTCCTCTGGGGCTGAGGGCACCAAGCCCTATGTGCTGCAGACAAAACACTCACTTAACAGTAAACAATACCAAAAAAAAATCAACAAAAAGGTTGTGTGGAAAGAAAATACCTTGATCTTTCTAGAAAAACTAAATTGTAGTGAGCTTTTGAAGACCTCAGAATGAAATACTAAAGTATACAGCCAAGTCCAGCCCAAGTCCAGCCCTGCATGTGCCTGTCCCCTTTTTAATTTGAGCAGGGCTGAATTTGAAAGTTAATGCTTGGCCTGGTTTTCCTGCCTGGCCCTCCAAGCTCGTGCCAGTAGTCAGTGGCCCAGCACAAAGGTCAAGTTAGGATGCTCCCCTCCACTCCCCCACCTGGCCTGGCTTACCCAAGCACGCAACCGCAACTCAAGCAAGAACCAAGAGCAGCAGCATGGGTCGCCTGTTTACTCAGTCACCGTCGAGGCTTCAGACCTGGGGCTGAATGAGGCTGGTGTTGATTATGTGTCCCTCTTTGGGGGTGGGGGTTGAACTCTGGCATTTCTGAAGCTGGCTTTGTCTCGTACCTCATTCTCCAGTTCCGGCTGGGTTCCTGCATTTTGAGGCTCTTAAAGATCTTCATGAAGTAGAAGAGACAAGAAAAGGAGCAGCCAGACAGGGCACACTGGTTGTTCTATTCTTACTGTCTACCTGGTTCCAAGCGCCTTCATCTTGAATAGATTATGAGAAGAGATCTTAACCCACAGACCACCACCTCATCATAACAGCCGGGTTTACATAGACAAACAAAAGGCCACCTCAGGTTCATCCACTTGTTCAAAGGTACCATTCCCACACAAGCTTTCGGTGTGTAAGGCTCTATGGCTCACTCTATTTTCTTAGGAACCTAAAAAATAACAATAAAGTCCAATAAAACAGGTCCATCATGCCAGAACTCAGGCAGTGGAGGTTGAAGAATCTAAGTTTGTGGTCATCTTCACCTAAATAGATCCTCACCCACAGCCTGCTGGAAATGAGATCCTGTCTCAAAATTAAAGGAAAAAGTCTTCTGGTGTGGCTGAGTGGTAAAGTCACATCCATCAAGACCAATGATCTCAGTTTCGTCCCAGAGACCCACCCACATGCTAGAGAGAACTCACTTCTGCAAGTTAGCCTCTGATCTTCACTTGGGTGTCCACACACACACACACACACACACACACTAATAATAATAATAATAATAATAATAATAATAATAATAAATGGCAGTAATGAGATCCATTAAAAAGAGAATGAAATGAAGAAAGTTCATTAGGTTAAATAACTAAAAAGCTATAAGGAAATCTCCCTAATCAAAATATGTATTTTGTATATTCTGTATACAATCTATATACTGTAAGGATGAAATGAAAGAAAAACTAACAGTAAAAATATTCTTGCCGGGCATGGTGGCGCATGCCTTTAAGCATAGCCACTCAGGAGGCAGAGGCAGACGGATCTCTTGTGAGTTCCAGGCCAGGCTGTGTTATAGAGTGAGCTTTTCAGGACAGCTGGAGCTGTGGGGAGACCCTGTCTCAAAAAGACACACAAAAAAATTCTTCGTCCTTATGTAACAGCTATTTGCATATAACTTTAAATGCAAGTATATTTAAAAATTGAGCCCCAGTGTTGCAAAACAAACAACAAAAAAGCCAAACAGAAAATAAACCAGTGAATATTTTAATAATTAAAATTGATTAAACATTAAACAGCCAACCTGAGCTAAGCACTTTAATGATCACAATTATTTCTTTTAAATTTTTTTATATTTATTTTTTCTATTTTTTTGGTCTTTGGAGTCACCAGCCAGCTAGCCTGAAGCTCACTCTGTAGACCAGGCTGGACTTGAACTCAGAGATCCACCTGCCTCTGCCTCCCGAGTGCTAGGATTAAAGGCATGTGCCACCACGTCGGCATTAAAAAACATTTTTTTGAGAACATGGGGTCTGAACTCCTTTTGTACACCAAGCAGGCTTCAAACTACCAGAGTCCTTCCTGCCTTTGCCTCCCAAGTGCTCTGGATAAACATTATTACCAAAAATAATAAAATAAATAAATAAATAAATAAAAGCATGTATTACCACACCAGGCAATCTTACTGATTTTTAAGGACAACTTTGAGGAAAGGACTACCTCCATCCCATCTTACAAGGAAGAAACAGGTTTAAATATGCAAAGAAAACTATCCAGTCACATGATCAATAAATGACTGAGCTGGGAAACTGGCATTAATTGAATCAAGAAAAAGTTCAGGAGAGGGAATGTCATTTTTTTTTTCCTAAAAGGAAACAAAATAAACACATAAAATATTTTTTAAATTATGGGGTAAGGATCTAGTCAGTAGCAGTGTGCCTATTTTGCATCCAAAGAGTAGTAAGCTATAGCTGGCCAGCTGGAAGAGGGGAAGAAGTTCTTTTTAAAAAAAAAGTAAAGGTTGCGGGAATGTGGAGCACGCCTTTAAATCCTAGCACCTGGGAGGCAAGAAAAGGCAGGGGGATCTTTGTTGAGTTCAAAAAGGCCAGCCTGGCCTACAAAAAGAGTTCCGGAACAAGCGAGCTTCAGGGAGACACCCGTGTGTCAAGAACCATAGAGTCTGTGCTGGTTTGTCAACTTGACACAATCGAGAAGATTAGTGGGCGAAGGGACCTCAGTTGAGGACTAATTCCAATTGAATGGCGTATGAGATGTTCTGTTTCCAAATTAGACTGCTACTGAAGCAAGTCTGTTCCCTTAGGCAACTGGCCTGTGGCAAATGTCTGTCTCCAAATTGGACTGGCCTGTGAGCAATGTCATGTTCCATAAGACTGGCCTGTTGCGCAAATGTCTGTCTCCACTTAAGACTGTCCTACTGAAGCAATGTCTGTCTCCAATTAAGACTGGCTAATGAGCCACAATGTCTGTTCCATTAAAGAACTGCCTGTGAAGATGTCTGCTCCAATTAAGAACTGGCCTGTGCGCAATGTCTTCTCCAAATTAGGGCCTGTGAGCAAATGTCTGTCTCCATTACATTTGGCCTGGTAGCAATGCTAATCTCCATTGAATTGGCGCAAATGAAGCAAATGTCGTGTCTCCAATTAGACTGCCTCTGAGAAATGTCTGTCTCAATCTAGCTTGGCCTGTGAGCATGGTCTGTCTCCAAATTAAGACGGCTGTGAAGCAATGTCTGTCTCCCATTAGATGGCCTGTTGGCTGTCTGTTTCTCATTAGGCTGGCCTGTGAGCATGTCTTGTCTCCAATTAAGACTGCCTGTGGAGCATGTCGTCTCCATTAACTGGCCTCATGGCAATGTCATTCTCCTTAGAATTGGCCGGTGGCCTTTCTTCTCCCTCTGCCTGGCCTGTGCGAATGTTCTGTCTCCATTAGAACTGGCCTGTGAAGCCTGTCTGCTCCTTCGAATTGGCCAAAATGAAGCAATGTCCTGTCTCCATTGAAATTGGCCTAATGGCTTGTCTGTCTTCCCCTTACAGACCTGGCCTGTGAGCTTGTCGTCTCCAATTAGCAAATGGCCTGTGAAGCCTGCTGTCTCAATTGACCTGGCTGTGAAGCACTTGTCTGTCTCAATTCGAAGCCTACATGGAATGTCTGTCTCATTGCGGCCTTTGAGCATGTCTGTCTCCATTAAACTGGCCTCACCTGAGCACTGTCTGTCTCCATTGACTGGCCTGTGTGAGCAAAATGTCTGTTTCCAATTAGTGGGCCTGTGAAGCATGTCTGTTCTCCAATTAGGAATTGGCCTTGAGCATGTCTGTCTTCCCTTCCAATTGGCCTATGAGCATTTCCTCGTCTCCAATTCAGACCTCGGCCTAATGATGCAATCGTCTGTCTCCAATTAAGCCTGGCCTGAGTGAAGAGCATGTGCTGTTCCATTTAGCAACATGGCCTGTGAGCATGTCTGTCTCCATTAGACTGGCCTGTGAGCATGTCTGTCTCCATTAGACTGGCCTATGAGCATGTCTGTCTCCATTAGACTGGCCTATGAGCATGTCTGTCTCCATTAGACTGGCCTANTGCCACCCGACCCACCATACCACTCCTCAGGCCATTGTCTACCTCAAGACTCACCCCACCCCACTAGGATACAGCGCACGACCATGTTTTTATTGCACTTTTACAATAGCAAAGGAGCTGGTACCACCCGAAATGTCCCTCAAGAGGACTGGATAGAGAAATGTTGGTTCACATCTACACAATGGAGTTCTATGCAGCAGTAAAGAAGAAAACATCGGGGCTGGAGGGTGGCCTAGCGGTTAAGAGCGACACCGCTACTTGTGCAGGACCGGGTTCGATCCCCAGCACCCACATGGCCGAGAGCTATCTGAAACTCCAATCCAATCCAGGAGAACTCCAGTTCCAGGGGAATCCGAGACTCTTCTGACCTCCGCGGCATCGCACGACACGGGTCGCAGACCTGCATGCAGACAAATACATCATACACATAAAAAAAAATAAAAGATAAGTACAAATAAATAAAATAATTAAAAAAAAAAGAAAGACAACATCATGATTTGCAGGAAAATGGTGGAGCTAGAGGACATCATGCGAATGAAGAACACAGTCCCAGAAAAACAAATGACGAATGGTATCCCTCATCTGTGGATGCTAGTGCCAATACCTAGTTGTAAGTATTTCTTGTGCACGGCCCTTGAGCTTTTGTCCAAAGCAGCTGGGATGATGCAATATTGTAAACAACAACAACAACAGAAAGGACTGCATTGAAGAACTAACTGAAACAGTGAACTTCTGCTCAAACAGTCAACTTCCTCATGGAGAATATTGAGAAGACTGAGAAAGAGATAAAGCATGTTGGCAGAATGCATGAGCTCTGGTTGGGGGAATGGGGGGGGACACCGGTCTAGATTTGATTTTAAAAAATTAATTAATTTATTTAAAAATAGCTGGGCGTGATGGTGCACACCTTTAATCCTAGCACTCGGAGGCAGAGGCAGGAGGGGGCTGGAGAGATGGCTCAGTGGTTAAAAGCTCCGACTGCTCTTCCAGAGGACCTGGGTTCGATTCCCAGCACCCACATGGTGGCTAAGAACCGCCTTTAAGCCAGGCGTTGTGGCGCACGCCTTTAATCCTAGCACTTGGGAGGCAGAGACAGGTGGATCTCTGTGAGTTCAAGGCCTGGTCTACACAGTGAGTTCCAGGTCGGGTGGGGCTACAGGGAGACCCTGTCTCGAAAAGACAAAAAAAAAAAAATACATCATAATAATTACACCAGTTATCTAAGGGGTGGAATCCCAGCTATTTATTTTTTATAACTAATTTTTATAACAAAATATTTTAACTGTATGCCATTAAAAGAGACTTGAAGCTGGGCATGATGGCGCACGCCTTTAATTCCAGCACTCAGGAGGAAGAGGCAGGTGGATCTCTGTGAGTTCAAGGCCTGCTTGGTCTACAGGGTGAGCTCCAGGACAGCTGGGACTAAAGGGAGACCCTGTCTCAAAAATACAAAAAACAAAAAAAGACTTGATAGAGATATATTAGTTATCACTGGAAGGGGAAATGAGCCAGGAGCTTCCTGTTCTTTGTCCTCTTGTCAATCTCTGAGTCACCAGCACTTCCCCCTTTCTGTCTATGTGCTCCAACCCTGCTGGTCTAAAAATACTCATGTTTACATAAAATATAATTACTTTCCATCAGCGCTTCAAGCTCAGGACTTCTCAAATCATAATAAACTGCAAACAGATCCAAGCTGTTCTCTGGATACACTGAACAGGAAACTGTGTCCATGAAGTGGGGACAAGATGAAGGCTGGTTGCTCTGAACACTGAGGTTTGGAAACTCCAGTCAGAGGTAAGTCATGTGAGCCAGACACAGTGTCTGGGGAATCTCAGCAAAACTAGTTTTTGTTTTGTTCTGTTTTGAAAAGATCTTGCTATGTAAACCAAGCTGGACTTGAATTCATGATCCTCCTGCCTCAGCCTCCTGTGTGCTGGAATTACAGACATGTGCCACAATGCAGTACTAAAGAAGTCTCATTTTATAGATAGTTACTGTTTGGGTTTGAGTAGTACCAGAGGGACCTAGAAGAGCCTGTAGCTATCAGCCATCCACCTGTTTTTGCACAGCCTCAGGGCAGAAGGATTCCATTTCCCTTCCAACGTGTCCTTGGCACTGTGTCCACTGAGACTAACTTTCTTAAAAAAATGTAGAAAATGAGCTGGAATTATGAGCCAGAAAAGTTTATTTTTCCTTTGTATATCTCCTTTATCTCCATGATGAAGTTAGCCCTCATGTTGGGTAGATTTATTGTCAACACACCTGGGTAGAGGGAGCCTCAACTGGGGAACTGTTCCCATCGGACTGGCCTGTGGCCATGTCTACTGGGCATTTTCTTGATTGTTGAGAGATGTGAGAGGGCCCAGTCCACTTTGGATGGTGCCACCCCTGGGCAAGTGGTCCTGTATTGTATAAGAAAGCAGGGTGAGCATGGGTCAGGGGAACAAGCCATGTGTTCCTCCATGGCCCGTGCTTGAGCTCCTGCCTCCAGGTTCCTTTCCTGAGTTCCTACCTTGGATGCCCTGAGTGATGAACTATGACCCGAGAAATGTAAAATGAATAAATCCAGGACTCAGACTGAGACGGTCCTTGGATTCCTGAAGACGTCTCATCAGCCCAAGATGGGACTCCATTGTTGCTCAAAAAAGGGAAAACTTGGGCTGGAGAGATGGCCTAGCGGTTAAGAGCACCGACCGCTCTTGCAGAGGACCCGGGTTCGATCCCCAGCACCCACATGGCGGCTGAAAACCGTCTTTGACTCCAGTTCCAGGAGAACTCCAGTTCCAGGGGAATCTGACACCCTCTTCTGACCTCCGTGGCATTGCACGACACGGGTGCACAAACTTGCATGCAGACAGTACATTCATACACATACAGAAATAAAAAAATTTAAAAAAGGGGGGAAAACTCATCAGTTAGCAAAGGAATCTATTTTTCTCTCCATCCCTACAGTCTATCAGAGCTTGTCAACACTTGCTTTGGGCCTAGCAACAAAAGTTACAACACAATTTTTTCTTTCCAAGGAACTTATAGTGTAAGGGACAGATAAAACTTTTCCCTCTCTTTTTCGTGTGTGAGTGTCAGTGTTCATCTGTGTCTTTATAGGCGCACACTTGTGTGTGGGCGCACGTAGAGGCCTGAGGTTGATGTGAGGGCTCATCCTCTATCCATCTCTCTTCCACTTTATTCATCAAGGCAGGTTCTCTCAATCAAACCCAGAGCTCCCGCTTTAGCCACTCTTGCTAACCATTTTGCTCTGAGGATACAAACAGGTCTCTGCCTTCTAAGGCTGGGATTACAGGCAGGGCCCCATGTTCGCCTGGCATTTACATGGGTTCTAGGGGTCCAAACTCTAGTCCTTACACTTACATGGCAAGTGCTAATCAGTGACCCATCTCCTCAGCCAGGGGACAAAAAAAAATTTTTTTAACATAATTGCACTAGCCAGGTATGGTGGCACACATCTTTAATCCCAGCACTTGGGAGGTAGAGCCAGGTGGATCTCTGTGAGTTCAAGGCCAGCCTGGTCTACATCGTAAGTTCCAGGCCAGCTGGGGCTACAGGAAGAACCTGTCTCAAAGACAAAAAAAAAAAAAAAGACTATTACCAAGGCACCAACGAAACAAAAAAGAAAGAAGAGCTACAGGTAGGGCAGAGCTCACCCACTGTAGTGACACAGGCACTCGCTATGATCAGTGAGCCCTGGAGTGTGACACCAAAATAAGGCCATAGGAGGTAGCTGTGCCCCTGGCTTCTCCCCAGTGGGGGACGGTTTGCTTCCTGTCCTCCACAACTGTCTGGTGATAGATGGCAGCCTGTCACAAGGGAGGGGGCTGTGCGTCTTGGGTTACCACTTCCTCCTCCCACAACAGAGGCCCTAGGCCAAGTGGATGTGTCTGGAAAAGTCTCCGTTTACAGCTTGCAAAGAAGCCTGGTCATATGTCTGCAACAGCTGGCCAATGTTAGAGGTGCTACAATAGCACTGGCATGAAACATGCCAAGTCAGGATGAAAGAAAAGGAGGAAAAGCAACAGATTCTGTGATAACTGCAACTCAAAAATAACTCCCCCTCCCCCCCACCCCCACCTCAACCTCCAGCTATTGCTGGGACTGAGATGCAAAGGGAAGTTGGCTCAAGCCACTGAAAAGCACATCATATTCGTTAAAGCTTTGCAAGTAAGAGCCAGGACTGTGGCTGGACACTGGGTGGCAATGGGTACCTCTACCTAAGATAACTTCAGCTGTCCCTTTATCTCTAAGCAGGCAGGAAGGATGTGGAACTTTTGAAATGTCACCAGAGCAATCAGAGTGGGAAGAAATGACGAGAGCCTAGGTTTTCTCCTTCTTGCCCTTTTTGTTATGTTCTGTGTTTTTGAGACAGGGTCTCAGGTAGTCTAGGCTAGCTTCAAAGCCACTATGTAACCGAAGGTAACCTGTGCTCCAGATCTTCCTGCCGTGCCCTCCCAGGAGCTGGGATCATGAGTGTGCATCACCACGTCCAGCTGGAAATAACCATGTGAGCACACAGGGAGACCTCATTCTGGTTTTCTTTCTCTGATGGTTTGTGACACTGAACGTTTTTCTCATATACCTATTTGTTGGCCATGTGTATGTTTTCTTTTGAGAAGTATCTATAGTTCAAGTTCTTCTTTCTAGTAATAATTGCACAGGAAATCCCAAATTATGTTAAGGCAGCTCTCAGTAACACTAAGCTATATCTTGTGCACATAAAAGAATGTTTCTAGCTGGGCAAGCATGAAGTCCTAGGTTCGATCTCTAGCACTGCATGAAACTAAGTGTTTTGGTAGGCAGACATCTATCTATAACCCTAACACTTGAGAGAAGAAGGCAAAAAGATTAGAATTTGAAGGTCATCCTCGGCTGCATAGTGAGTTCAAGGCCATCCTGGGCTACATGAGACCCTGCCTCACAAAAAACAAAACAAAAGAAACATGTAGATGTTTGTTTTAAAAAATGATATAGCCGGGCGTGGTGGTGCACGCCTTTGATCCTAGCACTTGGGAGGCAGAGGCAGGCGGATCTTTGTGAGTTCAAGGCCAGCCTGGTCTACAGAGCGAATTCCAGGACAGCTGGGGCTCCAGGGAGACCCTGTCTCGAAAAGACCAAAAAAAAAATGATATAGAGCCAGGTGTGGTAGTGCACACCTTTAATCCCAGGGCTCCAGAGGCAGAAGCAGGGGGATCTCAGTGAGTTCAAGGCCAGCCCGGTCTACATAGTGAGTTCCAGGCTACCTATTTCTAGGGCTGAGGGGGTAGCTCTTTCGGTAGAGCACGTGACTAGCATGCATAAAGCCCGAGGTTCAGTGCCCCCAGCATAAAGCAGAGTGGTGCTGCATGCTTGTAATCTGAGCACCGGGGAGATGCAGGCAGGTAGAAGTTCAAGATCATCCTTGACTACAAAGTGAGTTCGAGGGCAGCCTGAGCCACATGAGATGGTCTAAAATATAAATAAATAAATGAATAAATAAATAGTCTGTTCCTGAGCCTACCTGCAATGCATCCAAAATTATGCTTACTCTGTTGAACTAAAAGAAAAGGCTGACACAAACATATTGCTGCTTTTTACTTGACTGGAAATTCCCTAATGAAGCCTAATGAATTAGCTATTCTGCTATTGAATAGTTCCTAAGTCTATTTTTAGAGGCACTATCAAGAGTAAGTTCTTTTCAGAGATGGCTCACTGGTTAACAGCACTGGCTGCTTTTGCAAAGGACCTGGGTTTGATTCCTAGCACCTATATGGCACTAACAAGCACCTGTAACTCCAGTACCAGGAGATCCGACGCCTTCTTCTGTCCTCCCCGGGCATTGCATGACATGGAGCACTTACACACATGTAGGCAATACACTCATACACATAAAATAATATTTTTTTTGCCTTTTTGAGACAGGGTCTCCGGCTGCCTGGACCTCACTATGTAGACCAGGCTGGCCTTAATCTCACAGCAATCTGCCTACCTCTGCCTCCTGAGTGCTGGGATTAACAGTGTGCACTACCACACCTGGCATTATATATATATATATATATATATATTTTTTTTTTCCAAGAGTAACTTCTTTTCACTTGGGTGGAGGGGTTTGAGATAGCGTCTCACTCTGTAGCCCTAGCTGGCCTTGAACATGCAAGATAGCCTTGAATTTACAGAGTTCTACCACCTGCCTCTGCCTCCCAGGTGCTGGGATTACAGATGTGGGTTACTACACCCAGCTTCAAGGGTGAATTCTGTGTATTAATAACCCAGAATCCTCATCAGACTCTTTTGGGGTTGGGTAGGTCAAGCAGCAAGATCAGCAGCACGCCTAAGACTGCAGAGCTAAATAAAGGGGACCAAGCCACTTCAGAAGACACAGCCGGAGCCCTCAGAAAGAGAATAAGCAGGACCAGATGTAGTGGTTCACACCTGTAGTCCCAGCATACAGGAGCCTGAGGCAGGAGGATAGCCTTGAGCTGCAGGCCAGCCTAGGCTACGTAATGAGTACAGACCAGCCAGGTCTACACAGCAAGACCCTGTCTCAGAAAAAAAGAGCAAAATAAGCAGCTTTAGCTTCTTTTAGGCATGGAAGACTACTGGATAGAATCCCTACATGCCACCTGCCCTCCCCTCATGACCAGGTACACAGTGGGGCTTTGCCAGATTAAAAGGTAAAGAAGATGCACTCAGGGCTAGCTGCATATTCACCTAGCTGGGGACACTGATAAATTCAGATGCCCCGGCTCACCAGACTAAATCTGAACCTGGGGGTAAATGACATCAGGATACATGCCTATCATCTTGGCGCTTGGATGGAGCACAAAGATCAGGAGTTAAAGACAGTTCTTGGCCACCATGTGAGTGCTGGGAATTGAACCCGGGTCCTCATCAAGAGCAGCAGTGCTCTTAACCGCTGAGCCATCTGTCTAGCCTATTATATATTATTTTTATTTATGAATATGAGTGTATTGCCTCCACGTGCGCAAGTGCCCCCCATGTTGTGCAATGCCCACAGAAGTCAGGAGAGGGGTTGGATTCTCCTGAAACTGGAATTACTTTGGACGGCTGTCAGCAGCCATACGAGTGCTAGGAATCAAACCCAGGTCCTCTTAACCACTGAGCCATCTTTTTTCTTTTTTCTTTTTTTTTTTTTTTTTGTCTTTTTGAGATGGTCTCCCTGTAGCTCCGGCTGTCCTGGAACTTGCTATGTAGACCAGGCTGGCCTCGAACTCACAAAGATCTGCCTGCCTCTGCCTCCCAAGTGCTAGGATTAAAGGTGTGCACCACCATGCCTGGCACCATCTCTTTTTTATAACAAACATCTACATGTTTCTTTTATTTGGTTTTTGTGAGGCAGGATCTCATGTAGTCCAGGATGGTCTTGAACTCACTATGCAGCCAAGAATGACTTTCAAATTGTGAACCTCTTGCCTTCCTCTCTCAAGTGTTAGGATTACAGATGTGTCTGCCAAAACACCTAGGGATCGAACCCAGGACTTCATGCCTGTGAGATAAGTACTCTACCAACTGAGCTATATCCCCAGCCCAACCTCCAAATTCCTTTGAGGACAGCCTTAATGGGACAGTCTATCATGGTCCCCACCTGCTGGCTAAGGGGAGGAGGGTGGTACAAACTAAGCCAATCTAACCCTTCCCCCCATGATCACGCCTGATCAAGACTGGAATGAGGGGCTGAAGAGATGGCTCAGCGGTTAAGAGTCCCAACTGCTCTTGGGCTGGAGAAATGGCCTAGCAGTTAAGAGCACCAACCACTCTTGCAGAGGATCTGGGTTCTATCCCCAGCACCCACATGGCAACTGAGAACCGTCTGTAACTCCAATTCCAGGAGAACTCCAGTTCCAGGGGAATCCGACACCCTCTTCTGATCTACATGGCATTGCACGACACGGGTGCACAAACCTGCATGTAGACAGTACATTCATACACATAAAAAATAAATAAATATAATTTTTTTAAAAAAGAGTGCCAAGCTCTTGCAGAGGACCCGGGTTCGATTCCCAGCACCCACATGGCGGCTAAGAACCGTCTTTAACTCCAGTTCCAGGGGAATCTGACACCCTCTTCTGACCTCCGAGGCCTTGCACAACACGGGTGCACAAACCTACATGCAGACAGTACACTCATACGTATAAAAATTAAGAAAATAATAATTAAAAAAAGAGTGGAATGACACAAGAATAAAAATGGCTGGATGTAGGCCACTCCTGGACCTGAGTAATAAGTCACATTGCTGAATTTCTCGCTGCGCCATCAATGTCCCGCCCTTCCTGGCAACAGCTGCATGCAGCCCCCTCGCTGTGATTGGTTGCCCCCTGCACTGAGCTGGTAAACAGCATGTAAACACCTATAGAAGCATGTGCAGGCTGAGGACTATGTACCTGCGTGATTAGGCTGACCTTTTCGATGATTAGACGTGCTCTGACACTCTCTATGCTGATTGGTGGAAACTTCCTATATACCCTGTACTGGAAAATAAAGTTTTGAGTTTCGTGCTCTGATGCGCTCCCAGAGTGGTCTTTTGCTCCAGAGCACTTACCCTCGATACTGTGGGCCCACTGAGGGTCAGAGAAGGCCCACAGCTGGTGTGACCTACCTAGTGTCCTGGTGCTGCGGCAAGGCCCAGGACTCCTCTGCCATGACTAGCCAGAATGAGCGGCTGTTAGTTGCAATTAAAGAACTTCAAATCAATAACTTGGTTCGCTGAAGTCAGCTTTGTTGTCTCACAACTGGCTTGTGCTCTGGCCCTGCCTGATACAATACAGTGCATATGTATCACTGGCCAGAACCAACCAACATTCCCATGGCCCTGTTAAGTGCAGCCCTACAGGAGGGAACCTGACAATAGTACACATGGTCTTTAGTTGCATTGGGATAGCAATTCAAATATACTGAAGAATCAATTCTATTACAATAAGTTTTTTAAAAATTTTTATCAGCCAGTTGGGACCTAACTGTTAGGTCTGGGCTTCCTGGAATCCCAAGGGACACAGGTGCCCACTTCCTCCAGAAGCTGTCAATCTCCTGACCCCCTTCCCTGTACCTGAGGTCCTGCCCCATGGGCATAATGGGTGGACCCCAGCCGCCATCTTTCTCTCTGCCCCTCCGCCCCCCTCTCTCTGTCCTGCCCCTCTTTCTGCCCCTGCCCCCCTGCCATGCTGTCCAGTTCCACCACGTATCTGCAGGTGGCCCACGCTGGCAGACCCACATGGAAGTAAAGCATATTCCTGGAGTGACCTAAGCCTCATGTGCCTTTTTATCTGGGGATGGGTGGCCTTTTTATAACCTAACACTAACCACTATTCAAAAGTATTACCATAAGAAAATATGTGACAGGCTCCAAGCTGCTGACTTGGAAAAAAAAAAGTTGGAACACAATCTGTTAGCAAGTTATGGCCTCATACACTTAAAATATTATTTTAGAAGCATGGCCCCAGGATTTCATAGGCTGAATTGAATTATTCAACCATAGTCACCAGGACCAGAGCCAGCTATATTCCCAAGGCCCAGTGGTGGGGACCCTGTTCAAAAAGCAGAAAAGGGGGCTGGCAAGATGGCTCAGCAGGTAAACGCATTTACCATGCAAGCCTGGCTACCTGAGTTCAATGCCCAGAACCCACCTAAAGGTGGGAGGAGAGAACCAGCTATACACAGATGAGGACGAAGGAGCAGTTAAAGGCCAGGGATGGTACCTCAGTGGTAAAGCCTTACATGCACAAAGCCCAGCCTGGATTTAAATTGTTTTGTTCTTTTGAGACAGGTTCTGGCCATAAGCCAAGGCCTTTACCTAGCCTGGGCTGACCTCCAATTTATAGCAATCCTCCTGCTGCAGCTTCCTAGGTTCGGTGTTTTTCTTCGCTTTTGCCTTTTGGAGACAGGGTCTCCCTGTATCCCCGGCTGGCCTAGAACTCAACTATGTAGCCCAGCTTGCTTCTGCCTCTGCCCCTAACAGCATCTCAGGCTGTTAGAATCTCTGCTTCCTCAGGCGTAGACACAACAAATTACCTGCTTTTACATCTCACTAAACTCCACACATTGTGGGTATACTGGACATCTGTGGTCCTAGGACATCATGAACATTACCTAGAAATTGGGTTGCAGGCACCAGCTTCAAGCACTCATCTTACATATGGCATATTCTAGTATTCCACCAGATGTCACTTCCAAACCAGAATCTCAAACAGAAAAGTATTATGGAAACAGGGATCTAGCTCTTTTGGTAGAATGCTTGCTTAGTACGCACATAGACTGAGTGTGATCACTCACACCTATTATCCCAAGACTCAAGAGACGGAAGTTGGGAGGACCAGTTCAAGAAAAAGAAAAATAAATAAAGAATTCTGAGGTGAGCCTTAAACAGGCTTCTTGGGCCCTCTGCAACCACAGAGCATCCCTCAACGATGACAGTCATATCCCCTCACCTTAGGCCACCACAAAATCAACGCATCCTACAGCTAGTGGCTCAGAGTAACACTAAAGACTGAAGCAGGCAGGCTGGAGAGATGGCCTAGCGGTTAAGAGCGCCGACCGCTCTTGCAGAGGACCCGGGTTTGATCCCCAGCACCCACATGGCGGCCGAGAACTGTCTGAAACTCCAATTCCAGGGGAATCCGACACCCTTTTCTGACATCTGCGGCATTGCACGACACGGGTGCACAGACTTGCATGCAGACAGTACATTCATACACATACAAAAATAAATAAAATTAATAAAAAAAATTAAAAAAAAAAAAAAGACTGAAGCAGGCTTGAACTCCAGGGTCTGCCACTACTCATTCATTCTGCTATTACTTATTGGGCATCTGCTACACACTGGATACTAACTTAGATGCTATAGATAAAACAAAAAGACCTGGCCTTGGGATATTACTTAATCACTATACTGGATTATACTGAGGGGCAAGGAGTCAAAAATAAACCAGGAAAAGAGTCGGAAGGATTGTAGAGCTATAGAGTCGCAGCTTTAGATGTTAACGTATTAATGTTTTTATACCCATGCAGCAGCTACAGAAAATATCTTAGGAGAATGAAAACAGTGGTGGAGGAAATGGAAGGCACTAGTGACTGGAAAGTGGGGAACCCCTCCCCCAGAGCCTTCCAGCCAAGCTTCTCTGTTTGGTGTAATATGAAACAAGGCTCATTAAAAGGAAGTTTCAATGAACATCAGGACTGAACAAATTATTCGTTCTTATAGCCCTAGGAAAATCTCAGTAGCCTGCATCTTAATCAGCTTTTAAGTCAAACCTTTCACATTCATGTATAAATAAGTCAGTTGATGAGACATCATAACTTAGCCAAAAGAAGTGTGGGTTGGGGGGGGTGTCCCACCATCCTGCAATCAGATGTCCCATTTGCCTAAGTGAAAGAGGGGGAGTGAAGTATCTTCTGCTGGGCTGTTTAATTCTGGCTAGCTCAACACAAAATAACACCATCCTGCAAGAGCAACGCACAGCTGAGTCTTTTTGATGTTTTCCCTAGACACCTTTAAGTCTCTCTTCAAGAGAGTGGCTAGTCATTTCTCAAAATCAGGTCTCTCTCTCTCTCTCTCTCTCTCTGGTCTTTTCGAGACAGGGTCTCCCTGTAGTCCCAGCTGTCCTGGAACTCACTCTGTAGACCAGGCTTGCCTTGAACTCACAAAGATCCTCCTGCCTCTGCTTCCCGAGTGCTAGGATTAAAGGTGTGTGCCACGACGCCTAGCTCTCTCTATACATAGATAGATAGATGATAGTTGTAGATACATAGATGATAGATAGATATGATATAGATATAGATGATATATAGATATAGATATAGATATAGATATAGATATAGATATAGATATAGATATAGATATAGATATAGATATAGATATAGATGATAATAGATATAGATATCCATCCCTAACAAACACACACATATATCCATTCCTAACAGACACACACATGCACTACAGGTTCTTGCTATGTAGTACAGGCTGCTTGCAACTCTTTTTACATAATCTGGACTGCCACTTGAACCCTTAATCCCCCTCCATCCTTCTGCCTCTGTTTCCCAAGTGCTGGGCATCCAGGAGTATACCACACTGACTTACAATGCACAATGCTTCCAGGAGTACACCACACCGACTTACAATGCATAATGCTTCCAGGAGTACAGCACACTGACTAACAATGCACAATGCTTCCAGGGGTACAACACACCAACTTACAATGCATAATGCTTTTTTCTTTTCTTTTTTTCCAGAGGGCCTACAACTTGCTATTTAGACTTGGCTGGTTTCAAATTTATAGAGATCTGAGTGCCTCTGCCTCCTAAGTGCTGGGAATAAAGGCTTGCACCACCTAGTCTAGCTTATAATACATTTCTTGACAAATATAATGACTTACGATAAACATGAAGATGGAAATGTCTGAAACACAAGTAAGATTTCCTATTTATCCCTTGCTCCATGTGTCCCCCACACACACACCCACATACCCCCACCCTGCTTTCTAGTAAATCAGTAATCAAAGGTTACCAGGAAACTCTTCTGGGACCTTGTTCTTGAGTCATTTTTATATTCCAAGTTCAAATTTCACTTGTTAATTTTTAAAAGCATCTAGCTGAAATGCCTTGGAGGAAATGGAATGTGGACACTGATGAACTTAAAGCAGCCTCTGTCTGCACAAAGTAACTGCTTCTGTGGAAAAGAAAGTTTACGGAGTGCTGAGGCAGGAAGACAAAGAGGGGCAGATTAAGGCTGCTTTCGGGCTGGAGAGATGTCTCACCCTTAAGAGCACTTGTTCTTGTAGAGGACCTGGATTCAGTTCTAGCACCTACTGTAACTGCAGTTCCCCAGGCTCCCAGCTCCTTCCTCTGGGGCTGAGGGCACCAAGCCCTATGTGCTGCAGACAAAACACTCATAAAGTAATAAAGTACCAAAAAAAAATCTAACAAAAAAGTCTAGTGTTGGAGAAGAAAATACCTGATCTTCTAAAACTAAAATTGTAGTGAGCTTTTGAAGACCTCAGAATGAAATACTAAAGTATACAGCCAAGTCCAGCCCAAGTCCAGCCCTGCATGTGCCTGTCCCCTTTTTAATTTGAGCAGGGCTGAATTTGAAAGTTAATGCTTGGCCTGGTTTTCCTGCCTGGCCCTCCAAGCTCGTGCCAGTAGTCAGTGGCCCAGCACCAAGGTCAAGTTAGGATGCTCCCCTCCACTCCCCCACCATGGCCTGGTTTACCCAAGCAGAACCAACTCAAGCAGAACGAAGAGAGCAGCTGGGTCGCCTGTTACTCATTCACCTCGAGGCTCAGACCTGGGGCTGAATGGAGGCTGGTGTGATTATGTGTCCTTTTGGGGGTGGGGGTTGAACTCTGGCATTTCTGAAGCTGGCTTTGTCTCGTACCTCATTCTCCAGTTCCGGCTGGGTTCCTGCATTTTGAGGCTCTTAAAGATCTTCATGAAGTAGAAGAGACAAGAAAAGGAGCAGCCAGACAGGGCACACTGGTTGTTCTATTCTTACTGTCTACCTGGTTCCAAGCGCCTTCATCTTGAATAGATTATGAGAAGAGATNAAGCCTCCCTCCTCCCCTCCTCCTCCCTTTGTGAAGGACTGGCTCTCCCTGGATTGCTTACTGCCAGTGTCTCCCGCTTCAAAAATGGGAGGTCCTGTGGTGGGGGGTTTGGCTTTTTGCTTTGTGGAGGGATTATGTTTATGCTCTGGATTGTGTGTAAGCTCCGTGCCCAACATCAGCCCGATAAAGTAGTCATTGCACAAACCCTTGCAGCTTTGGAAGCAGGCTCCTCCCAAAACATTTGGCTTAGTATGCTGTAGAAGTAGTCAATGATGGGTAAGACCTTCTGCAAGTCTTATCAACCTAAGAAAGGGAGCAAACCAAAAGCTGCTTGTTTTCCCCATGACGGGTAAAAAATACCTCTACAGAGGCAACCTAAAACAGGCATTCTCCCAGCCAATTTATAAAAAAGGGAAAACTGTTGGCAGCCTACCACAAAAACAGTGTTTTGCCCACCTGCCTAACGATGGCGCTGACTTCCTGTCGTACTACAAGCTGTTTCCCCGCGTTGCCTTTGCATTGCGGACAAAAACAATTTTTTTTTTTTTGGCCCGGCCCCCATGCGTTACTGCTAGCTGAGCCCACGCTCTCTGAGCCCACACTCTCTGAGCCCGCGCTTCTGGCATGCAAATGAGGCATCGTATGGTGCACCAATCCAGAGCATACCCGACCCCTCTAGACTGCTATATAAACATAGCTTCTGCCCCATTTCGGGGGTCCTTCTCACAAAAGAACTGTACACAATAAAATACGCTTGCAGGAAGAATCCTGTTGCCGCTGTTGAAGTTCTTTGCCGGTGATGCGACTGCTGCGTGGGACAGCGAGGCAAGAAAACACTGCAATATCCTGGAACTTCCGGAACTATAGATGACTAACAGAGACAACTGAATGCTCACAAAGATATCAGATAACTCTTGGAGGTTCTACAGGACAGGTCTTACAGGCCTTGCCTCGAGCCAGGCAAAGTTTCATTCCTACACTTCTTAACAAATCCAGTTCTATATAATACTGACACATCCTGAAGTTCTTCATGGTGAAGTCAAGAACTTGAGATTCACCTGAGCAAAGGTGTCTGAATGAACCCCTCTGGCAGCTACAGCCAGCAGCATGGAGCTGTGTCCCCTGTTCTTGTAACTGAACACAATAGTCTCACATATTTGGAGAACACAAAACAAAATAAGCAATTAAAAAAAACGTTCGGGCTGGGAGAGATGGCTAGCGGTTAAGAGCACCGTAATGCTCTTGCAGAGGACCAGGGTTTCGAATCCCATACCCACTGGGGCTAGGACGTGTCTTTAACTCCAGTTCAGGGGAATCTCGACACCCTTCATTTGACCTCCGAGGCATGCACAACACAGGTGCACCAAACCTACATGCAGACAGATACATTCATATACATTAAGGAACAATTAATAATTAAAAAAACTATTAAAAAAAATTTAAAGTTACAACACCACGACATAAAGAGTGGAGAAAGATTTATTACCTGCAGCAGGTTTGAGCAGAGCAGGGGAATCTTTTTTTTTCATGGTGGAGGTCCTTTTTACTTTTTTTTTTAAAATAAAAAAAAAATTTTTTTATTGTTAGTAAACTTTTTTATACTTCATAAATCATTTTTCAATCCAATTTAGAGTCACTCCCTTTCTTTTGTTTTAATTTTATTAATTTTTTATGTGTTGAGTTGTACTGTCTGTCGTACGGTCTGCTGCACCCGTGTATGTGAATGCTGCAGAGGTCAGAAAGAGGGAGTCGACTCCCCTGGAATGGAGCCACAGACGCTCTCAGCGCATGTGGGTGCTGGGGATCGACACCCGCGGTCCTCTGCAAGAGGCAGTTGGCCACCCCAACCGCTGGGCCGTCTCTCCAGCCCCATAGATTCATTTCCCTTTCCATGCCCCCCCCACTGAGCTTTCACGCACTCTGCTTACCATGTCTTGCATCTTTTTCTGAGTCTTTCATGGAGTTTTTTTTTCACAGCAGAGGCTTATTGGTTTTGGAGACAACTTCACTGTTTCAGTCGTTTTTTTCCCCAGGTTGTGTCTGTTGTTCTCTCCACTGGTTATTTATTATCTAGCTAGCTATCTATCTATTTATCTAGCTATCGATTTATATCTATCTTCATCTATCTATCATCTATGCGATCAATATTTATGGTATATAATATGATTATATATATTACATATAATGAAGTCAATCATTACATATATATACATATAAAAAAAAAAAAAAAAAAAAAAAAAAAAAAAAAAGATTTCTTTTCTTTTTTTTTTTTTTTTTTTTTTTTTTTATTAGGCTGAAAGATGTAGTGTTTGAAGGCTCCTCTGGGAATAATTTTCAGAGCAGTGCACTCCCCAAACAAAGGAAAGTTGAGAAACTTGTTAGGGAAGCCTATTCATATTTAAGGGAGTATTTAAGGGAGGACACAGTCCCACACAAGCCTGGTTTGAACCATAAAGTTTTTTTTGTTTTGTTTTGTTTTCGTAGTTTTGAGACAGGGTCTCCCTTTTTAGTACCAGGTGTCCTGGAGCTTGCTCTGTAGACCAGGCTGGCCTTGGACCCACAGAGATCTGCCTATCTCTGCCTCCCGAGTGCTGGAATTAAAAGATCTATTGTTATTAAACTTAAGGCCCGACCATGCCAGGCTGAACCATAAAGTTTTAAAAAAAAATATGTGTCTGGAAAAAAAAAAAAACAAAAAAAAAAAAAAAAATGTCTTCTGAATGCCTTTAACTCCAGTTTCCAAGGGCTCCCCTGACAACCATTCTAGCACCCTATGTAAAATGCACAGGCTCATAAACCACAAAACTACCCACACACACACACAACATCACACACACACCCACACGCCTTTTTTTAATTTTTACCAGAGCAAATCACGTTCCAACATGAGCTAGATATCAGTGGCCTGTCCACAGCTGTTAACCAGACATTGGGCCTCCCATAGTGCCAATGGCTAGCTTTCCTCCAAGATCCCTGGATAGCTCTGAGTGCACCATACTGTATCTCGGTGTTTTAGAATGTCCTGGATAAGCCTCCAACGAAGGCGTCAGTGACATCAAGAAGTAGGAAGCAAAGCAGGCACCTTCGGGGCCAGATTCCTGTGTTAACGTACCTTCGAGATTTCCATTCCAATATGTTCAACTAAAACTGTATGATTCAGGGCTGGAGCATCGTGCCTCCAACCCCCCCCATTCCCCTAGAGCTTATTTAGAGCGCTGGGATCCGCTCTTGCAGAGGACCCGGGTTCACCATCACCCAGGCACTCACAATGGCGACTGAGAACCCGTCTGTAACTCCAATTCCAGAGGAGAACCCAGTCCAGGGGAACTCCGCACCCTCTTCTGATCCTACCGTGGCATTGGCACGACACGGGTGCACAAACCTCATGCAGGACAAGTACAATTCATACACTAAATAAATAAATAAACTAAAACATTTGTAACCAAAAATTAAAAAAAAAAAAAACTGTATTATTTCAGGGGCTTGGGGGACATGGCTTACGTGGTTACAGAAGCACCTGCTGCTATTGCAGCGGACCCAGTTCATTTCCCAGCCAACCCCACATAGCAACGGACAACAGTCAGTAACTTCAATTCCAGGCTATGGAAGTGTCTTCTGACCTCCACGGGCAATTGCCTGACACCGGTGCACTTACTGACATTCCCATTCAATACACAATAAAATAAAAATAAAATTACCAACTAGTGCGTTGGCAGCACATATACTAAAAAATTGGACGCGATACCAGGAGAAGATTAGCATGGCCCCTTTGCAAGGATGACAAGGATGACACGCAAATTAGTGAAGCGTTCCATATTTTTTCAGTGTTCTATATGATGGGCTAGCCATCTCTGTGAAATCAACCCAATAAATCCTTGTATAATTGTATAGTCTATTGCTTCTGCCCTTCTAGAGAACCCTGTTATTAAAGTAAGCTAAAAAAAAAAAAAAAGAAAAAAATACACTATTTAAGGTTTCAAAACCAAGAAAGAAGCCATTCTCAATTTCTCTCTCTCTCTCTCTCTCTCTCTCTCTCTCTCTCTCTCTCTTCTTTCTTTCTTTCTTTCTTCTTTTTTCGGTCTTTTTGAGACAGAATCTCATGTAGTCACAGTGGACTGGAATCACTATGTAGATCAGGCTTGGCCTTGAACTCATGGAGTCAAGCTTGACTCTGCCTCCAAAGTGCTGCGATTAAAGGTTGTGCCACCACACCGGGCTATCTCATTTCCTTTCTTTTTCTTTTTTTTTTTTTTTGTTTTGTTTTTTGTTTTGGTCTTTTCAAGACAGGGTCTCCTGTAGCCCAAAGCTGCTCCGGGACTCCCCCGGTCTGTAAGACCAGGACCTGCCTCCTCATGCCTCCTGAGTGCTGGATAATGGCCAGTCTTTTCTTTCCATCTCAATTTCTTAAAGATAAGTTCAAACTAGAAACCTATCCATAGGTATGTCCTGAATTAGTATTTCAACTTCTTATTCACTTTAAAGATACTTGTGACATAATCATATATTTTCCACGAGTACAGACTCGTGCTAAATTTAGTTTTATCTAAACATTCTTGACTGCTGAGCCATCTTTCCATGCGAGACTCACAGTATTTTGATAATCTCCTTACCATACCTTACTCTTTTTCTGTAAACTATTCTTTTGTCCACCCATTCCATTTTTGCAGCCATCCAATTCTTTTTTATTTTTGGTCTCTTTTGAGACCGGGTCTCCCTGTCCTAGCCAGCTGTCCTGGAACCTCACATCTGTTGAACAGGCTGGCCCTGAACTCACAACGATCCGATGCCTCTGCCTCCCAACTGCTAGGATTAAAGGGTGTGCGCCACCAAGCCCGACAATTTTATTTAAAATCAAGAATCCATCCACCCTTCCCAAACTCAAAAAGTTCAGATCATTGCGGCTGGAGAGATGGCCTCTTGCAGAGGACAGTTCAATCCCCAGCCCCACATGGCAGCTGCGAACCCTGTCCGTAACATCCTCGATTCCAGGAGCACTCCACTTCCAGGGGAACCGACGCCCCTCTTCTGACCCCCTCTTTGGCATTGCACGACACGGTGGGTGCACAAACCTACCATGCAGATAGTACTACATTCATACACACTAAAAAATAAAATAAAATAAAATTAAAAAAATATTTAAAATCGTTTCAGATCCAAATGAACACTTGCCTTCTATGACACTGAATTGCCTTCCTGGATTACTGCAACAATCGTACCGGTAAAGTTGTGCAATATTTTCAAGATATGTCATCTACTATATATACATACATACCTGACAATTGGGGTGATATGTCCTTAGGCCTGCAAGATTTACACATTCAAGTAAAACATGTCTGTTTCGACCTTAATTTATATGGGTGTATCATATTTGTGTACACATGTGTTCCAGAGTGCTTATGCAATGTGCACAAGGATTATGGAGAGCAGAGCTGGAAAACAGGCTTCGTCTCCTTTTGCTCTCCACTTTAACTTTGCCGACAAGGTCTTTGCAGGACACAGAGCTCACTGGTTCACAATACTAGCTTGTCATCAAGCTCTGGAGACCTGCTTTTCTCCACTACTAACAAGAACTATGGTGACAAAAAAATTACAGCCGGGACCATAAGCAGATTTCCTAAACTGTGCCAGGGACAAAACCTAGGTCCTCCTTGCCCTTGTTTTGTTTTGTCAGGACTTTAACCCCTGGCCATCTTTCCCCAACACCGAGATATTCTTCCGTAATCCCTTCCTTTTTGTTAGTGAATCAAACTGACCAACTTGGTTCTAGTGTTACCTCATAGTAGGGACAAGGGCCAGCTATTTGGGGCATCTCTTACACTTATTTTTTTTTAATTATTTTTATTTTTTAATATATATTTTGTACCAGATATTAACTCTAGACCCCATGTCCCCACCCTATCCCCCCACCCAACCAGAGCTCATGTATTTCTGTCAAAAAACATGCTTTTCATCTCTTTCTCAATATTTCTCGATATTCTCCATGTGAAGTTGACTGTTTGTCTGGAAGGCTGATGTTTTTTGAGCAGAAGTTCACTGCTTCAGTCAGTTCTTTGATTGCATTCCTTTTGTTGTCTTGTTTTACAATTATTTATAACATTCTGTTGTAAACGTTTGTATTAGTCAACTTTTCTGTTGCTGTGATTAACCACCATGCAAAGGACAAACTTATAATAGGAAGAATTTATTTGAGATTAAGATTGACGGTTCCAGGGCATCAGAGTCCACTGTGGGGGGAGAAATGGTGGCCAAGCGCCTGCAAGCAGAAAGCCTAGGCTCACATCTCGAAATGAGCACAGGACATACTGAGAGAGAGAGAGAGAGGCGAGACAGAGGCAGATCGGAGTACGAGAGAGACCCGGAGACGGGAGAGAGGGACTGGAGGAGAGGAGAGAGCGAGCAGGCGTGAGGCGGATGCGAACTCCGAGAGGGTGGCAGACGACCGAGGAGATGAGGCGTGGAGAGCGGCTGAGGCGACGGCTATGGAGACGATGGGTAGCGCGGGGAGAGGAGAGAGACTGGAGACTGCAAGGCTTGTAAACTCACTAAGCCCCGCCCCCAATGACGTAATCCTCCAGCATGGCCACATTTTCTAAGACTTCCCGAAACAGTGCCACCAACTGGGGACAAACAAAAATGTCCTGAACTACTTTAAAGCCTCGGGGGAGAACACTCTCATTCAAACCACCACGACTTTATTGTTCATGTGGTTTGATGTCCTGAGAAATGATATCCTCTGTTCTATACTGCAGTCAAACTGATAGAAACAAGCTAGGCATTGGTAGCACACATCTTTAATCCCAACGCTTGGGAGGCGGCAGAGGCAGCTGGATCTCATGTTGATTTCAAGGCCCAGCCTGGTCTTATAATAGTGAGTTCCCGGACCAACTTGGGGCTGCTGCCGGGAGTCCCTTGTCTCGAAAAAAAAGATAAAAAACAACAACTACCACAAAAAAAAAAAAAAAAAAAAAAATGATTAGAAAACAAGAATGGAGCTTTTACGAAGTGTGGTCAGGCAGTTACCAGTTAGTAGTTATAGTTATAGTTCCAGTTTTTAGTTTAAGGTATTGGGAACCTTTCCAAATATGAGAATTTTATGTTCTGATTTCTGCTGTACTCTGTCAGAGAAGACACAAAAGTAATTGGTTCTTGGCATGTGGCAAGGGGGGACAGACCAGAAAACGACAGAAGTGTGGGGGCGGGATCCGGTAACTGTCTTACTTTTACTAATGATATTCTTCTTGCTCTTTTTATTACACCTTAAAAAAGTGACCCCTGCCTGCGAAGCTGTACCATAGGACAGCCAAAATGGGAGGGCAGGAACACCCCTGTGGGTGGGCTTAGCTGCTGACAGCTCACCTCCCCAGGCCTCAACCTAGAAAAGCCCTTTTAGCCCATCGGCTGGCGGGCGGGACTGTGGTGGGTTTGAATGATTGTCCCCCTAGGCTCTAGGTGGTGGCTACCTTCAGACGTTTTTCTCAACCAGTTGGTGGCGCTGTTTTTGGAGAGTTGTTTGTTATCGCTTGTTTTGGAGGTCTTTGGGGGGTGTTGGCCGCGTGCTGGAAGAGTTTGTCCGTCCAACCTGGGGCCCAGGGGCTTTAGTGAGTTTGGCAAGCCTCGTGGGTCTCCAGTTTGCTCTTATCTCTCTCTCTGCTTCCTGTGCTCATTTCTAGATGTGACTCTCGGCTTGCTGCTCCAGCTCCAGCCGCCACGCCTCCCACCACAATGGACTCTAATTCCCTGGAACCGCCAATCATAAGCTCAAATAAACTCTTCCTTTTATAAGTTCCTTGGTCATGGTGTTTTATCACAGCAACAGAAAAGTGACTAATACAGGGACTCTGTCTTCCTTACAGCTACACAAGAACTCTGCTTGCTTGTTTTCTCTTTCCTCCTAATCTAGAATAAAGTTTCTTTCTAAAAACTCAGGCTCCATCTGGTCTATGTAACTCATTCTTCAAATTCTACCAACAGTGTCTTTAACAGAGACCCAATTTGATCAGTTATATGCAAAAATCATAGGTCACTGACTCAGAAAATTTTGAGTGGCCATGAGCATCTGGTGCCCTAAGTTCTGAGTTAAACATTCCTGGGGCTAGAAAGCCCCCTCCCCCAACTCCCTGGCACTGCTGTTATTGGATTTGAAATGATGATTCTCGGGCTGGAGAGATGGCCTAGTGGTTAAGAGAGCTGACCGCTCTTACAGAGGACCTGGGTTCTATCCCCAGCATCCACATGGCGGCCGAGAACCGTCTGAAACTCCAATTCTGGGAGAACTCCAATTCCAGGGGAATCCGACACCCTCTTCTGACCTCCGTGGCAATTGCACGACACGGGTGCACAGACTTTCATGCAGACAGTACATTCATACACATACAGAAATAAATAAAATTTAAAAAAAGAAAGAAAATGATGATTCTCCAATTTCCAAGCTTGGACTTGTTCTTTTTAAGTCATGCAAGTTGTGAATCAATCCTCAATCTACTGTATCTCTGTTTATTGGTGATGTTTCAGAAATTGGGTTTTTAGCCAGACACAACTGTGTAATCAAAGCCTCCTAGTGGGAAATTGAAACAGTATAGAAGAAGAGGAAAAATTTCTGGGCATGGTGGCTCAGGCATTTAATTTCAGCACTTGGTAGACAGAAGCAAGTGGATCTTTGAGAGTTTGAGGCTAGTGCTGTCTACATACCAAGTTCCACATCACCCATGATTATACAGTGATAACCTGTCCAAAAAAAATGAGATGTCGGAAGGAAAGATCTTTTCATCTTGGTAAAAACAAACAAACAACAACAACAAAAAAAAAACAGCAGAAAAAGTCTTTTCCCAGTAAGGAATAAAAAATCCATCGGGAATGGGGGCACACACCATTAATCACAGCACTTGGGAGGCAGAGGCAGGTGGATCTCTGTGAGTTCAAGGCCAGCTTGACCTACGTAGTGAGTTCCAGGCCAGCTGGGGCTATAGGGAGACCCTGTCTCAAAACAAACAAACAAACAAACAAACAAACAAACAAGAATAAAAAAAAATCCCAGGATGATTAAAAAAGTTTGCCATGACAGTTTCCTATATAGCCTGGCCATATCCTTTTTAAATAGATATTTTGAATAGGAATGTCAAACACAAGTGAGCCATGCTTAAAATCTAAGTGTATTTGACTCTTGAGTTTAACATTACTTCTTTCTCAGATGCAAACCTGCAAGTTTCCCAGACTCTCAGATTGCCAGCTCTGTTTATAGACAACATGTATTACACAACTCCATTGTGACATACTTAGTAAGGAGTCCTTTGTCTGTTTGTGACCTATGATTTCACTTTTCAGTCTGTAATTCTATCTAGTGTCCTTTAGGAACCAGCCTGTAGTCTAATTTACCAAAAATAAAGAATGGAAGAAAAAGGAGAGAGAGAGAGAGAGAGAGAGAGAGAGAGAGAAGATCTTGATATAGGTCCTTTTCAGGGGCTGGAGAAATATCTTAGCAGTTAAGATAACCAGGTGCTCTTACAAAGGCCCGGGTTCAAAATCCAGAACCCACACGGTAGCTAACAGCTGTCTATAACTCCAGTTCCAGGGAAATCTGACTCCTTTTTCAGACTCCGTGGGCATTGCACAACACTGGTGCACTTACACACTGCAGGCAATAACACCTCATACACATAAAATAAAAATAACAAAATATTCAAAAAAGAAAAGGTCTTTTGTACAATGTCTTTCTTTTTCTTTTCTTTTTTTTTTTTGCTTGTTAAAATCTTCTATTTTCCTTGCATGTGATTTTTTTTTAATGTGATATAAACTCATCAGTTATGGCCATTTGGAATGGTTTTTACTGTATAACTCATCATTTTATTAGTATAGACATGTTGTATGAGCATTACTTTGAATGTTGCATAACTATTTTAGCTTTTTTTTTTTTTTTTGAGACTGGTCTTATGTATCCCAGGCTGGCCTCAAACTTACACAGCCGAGGCTGGCGTTGAACTCTTGATCCTCTCCTGAGTGCTAGGATCACAGGTGTGGGCCACCATACCTGGCTGTTTTTAGCATAGCATACATTTTAGAGTTGAGGGTGCCTGTGTTGCCAGCGTGGAAATTTCCAGGTGCTGTATAATTTGTGAGATGAGATTCTGATGCCAAAACCTTCCATCTCATACACTGGGCCCAAGTGCAAAGCAGCACATCAGAACCTGGGTCCACAGTCACAAAGGGCTGGCAGTACAACCTTGCCTAGCTACCTCACGCCCCTGTAGGTCTCTAATTTTTCTGGTATTGTATGTGCTAAATACCCCATTTTTTTTTTTTTTTTTTGCATTTTTGAGACAGGGTCTCCCTGTAGCCCCAGCTGTCCTGGAACTCACTCTGTAGACCAGGCTGGCCTTGAACTCACAGAGATCCTCCTGCCTCTGCCTCTCAAGTGCTAGGATTTTTAAAATATTTTTTAATTTATTAATTTATTTTTATATGTGTATGAATGTACTGTCTGCATGTAGGTTTGTGCACCCGTGTCGTGCAATGCTGAGGAGGTCAGAAGAGGGTCTCGGATTCCCCTGGAACTGGAGTTCTCCTGGAATTGGAGTTACAGACGGTTCTTAGCTGCCATGTGGGTGCTGGGGATCGAACCCAGGTCCTCTGCAAGAGCAGTCAGCACTCTTAACCACTAGGTCATCTCTCCAGCCCCCAAGTGCTAGGATTAAAGGTGTGTGCTACCACACCCGGCACTGTAAAATTCTTTTTAAAATTATTGAAAATCTAAGAAGTCAATAAAGTTAGCCAACAAAATAATATTCATGCCTATCTAACCAAAACCTTAAATAGCTAGTCAGTTAAGCAATAGTTTATTATTCTACACACAGCGTTTCTAAACTGAGACTAATTTTTGAAAAAACTACTCCTACTCCAGGCTGGACGCCGCCACCTCCACTCACCTGGGCCCCTGGCTCCAAGGGGGTCTCCAGTTAGCCTGGTCAGCCAGCAACTTCCACGTTATACACCCGGCGGGGGCAGGGGCCACAATGTAATTTCAAATGTCTAAAACTACATGTGGCCATGAAGACATGTAAATGTGACTGTCTGCTGTGAAACCTACAGCTGTCTCTTAGATGTGTACAATCCTTCTCCTACGTACTCCTCCTCTCTATTGAAGCCCATGCTTCACTCTATATTAAAATATTTCTCAAGAAACTCCAACTCTGCTTCAAAAGGGTGAATTTTTTGATGATCCTATAGCTTGCTAATCAACATGGGACATGACCCCTAGCATCCACAAATACAGCATAAACAGCTTTAGATTTCTGTTCCTGTGTGCCCTGAGGGGTCACCTTGCTTACCTCATCTCTCCGCCATGGTGTTCTTTCTGCCTCACTGTGTGCGTAGTGGAAGCAGTGGAGGCAGTGACCAGAGGCTGAAAACTCTGAAGCCAAAGGCGGAAGTCCTCATTCTCCCACTGACTACATGAATTTTCTAAAGGAAAAAACATGTCTAAACTGGAATATGCCAATTTTTATAATTGACACAAATGGAAGAGTAACGACTATGAAGCTTACACAATACATAAAAAATAGGAAATTGGAGATCTAGGTAAGATTGCAGATTAGAAGACCCTCTGTGGGACCAGAGGCAGATGGGTATCTGTGAGTTCAAGGCCAGCCTGGTATACAGAGTGAGTTCCAGGCCAGCGAGGGCTACAGGGAGACCCTGTCTCAAACACACACACACACACACACACACACACACACACACAAACAAACAAAAACAACAAAAAGGAAATAATGTCTATAAATGAAAGACAAACCATGTGAGCTAAAGAAGTATTCAGGGTTGCCAGGCGTGGTGGTGCACGCATGTAATCCCAGCACTCAGGAGGCAGGGGCAGGTGGATCTCTGAGAGTTCAAGGCCAGCCTGGTCTACATAGCAAATTCCAGGACAGCTGGGGGTACAGGGAGACCCTGTCGGGGAGACCAAATAAAAAAGGAGTATTGAGTATTCAGGGTCAGGCCTGAACCTTAAAGGCCAGCTGCGACAAAGGTCAGAAGCAACAGCTGGGCAGACACTTCTTTTCCTTGACACCACAGGAGCATCAAACTGTGGGGACAGACTCAATAGCGAACATGTGACTTTGCGGGCAGAGCACTAGCCTTGGTGAATATCAAGGCTGAAAAGTGGCATAAGACACAGAAACTCAGGTGTCAAAGGTGCAGAGTCTGGGGGACACCCACAGAGATTTCCGGATAATTGTGTCTCAGGACAAAGAATTGCACCAGGAAAACATGGTAAATAGAAATGGAGACAGTTAAGAAACAGAAGGGCTCTTCTAAAGACGGGTGTGGCTGGGCGTGGTGGCCATGCCTTTAGTCCCAGTACTCAGGAGGTAGATCTCTCTATTCAATCAAGGCCAGCCTGGTTTACATAGACAATTCTGGGCCAGGTGGGTCTACAGGGAGATTCTAGAAAACAAAACAAAACAAAACAAAACAAAAAACAAAAATATATGTGCACTAAATGAGCTGGCAAAAGCATCTATCCAAAAGCTCTGGCCCAGGACTCTCATGTCCCTTTATGGTCATTTACATAGCACATTCATGTCCCTTTATGGTCATTTACATAGCACACTCATGTCCCTTTATGGTCATTTACATAGCACACTCATGTCCCTTTATGGTCATTTACATAGCACACTCATGTCCCTTTATGGCCATTTACATAGCACACTCATGTCCCTTTATGGTCATTTACATAGCACACTCATGTCCCTTTATGGCCATTTACACAGCACACTCATGTCCCTTTATGGTCATTTACACAGCACACTCATGTCCCTTTATGGTCATTTACACAGCACACTCATGTCCCTTTATGGTCATTTACATAGCACACTCATGTCCCTTTATGTCATTTACATTCAGCACACTCATGTCCCTTTATGGTCATCTACATACGCACAGTTCATGTACACCTTTATTCCGTCATTTACATAGCACACTCACTGTCGCCCTTTAGGTCATTTACATGAGCACACTCATGTCCCTTATCGTATCTATTCAATAGCACACTCATGTCCTTTATGGTCATTTACACAAGCACAGCTCAGTCTGCCTCTTTATGGTCAGTTTCACCATAAGCACACTCATGTCCCTTTATATCGGTTCATCTTACATAGCCACAACTCATGTCCCTTTATTGGTCATTTACGATAGCACATCATGCCCTTCTATATGGCTCATTTACAATAGCCACATTCATGTCCCTTATACTGTCATTCCTACATAGCACATCATTCTACGCTGTCCCTTTTGGTCATTTACATACGCACACTCAGCCCTTTATGGTCATTTACATAGCACACTCATGTCCCTTTATGGTCATTTACATAGCACATTCATGTCCCTTTATGGTCATTTACACAGCACATACTTGCTCCACTCTTGGTACATTCGAGCTGTTTCACCCTTACACTCTGCCTGTTGCACGTGGCCCAGGTGGGAAGGGTTTCCAGTCTTCTCTATCAATCTTGCTGCCTCTCTCCATCTTACAGTCCTGTCACAGTTCCTGTGGGCACCACACAAGGGATGTCCTGAGAAGGCAGCGTCCCAGCACAGCCAGGAGCAGGGACAGTGTGGCACCGAGAATCATGCTGTAGTCAGTGAAGTCATTCCAGGCATGGTGGCGCACGCCTTTAATCCTAGCAGTGGAGGCAGGGCAGGCGGATCTGTTGTGAGTTCAAGGCCAGACCTCTTACAGAGTGAGTTTCCAGGACAGCTGGGCTACAGGGAGACCTGTCTGCGAACAAGACCAAAAAAAAAAAAAAAAAAAGAATTAGTGAAATCATGCCACAGCCTCGTCGTCGTTACAGCAGACCGCCTGATCTGAAACGACGTGAGACTGGAAGTGCATGCTAGGAAGAGACAGGCAGAGCCCTGAGATGAACCTATGACCCGGGGAGAAGAAGAGGGAAATAACTCAAGCAGTTGAGATGTGACCATCCAGCAGGTGTAGAACAAAAATTGCTAGAAATTTCCCCAAACCAACATTCCAAGACGAGGACTTCCAGAAAGCCCAAGGAAAACCTGCCACCTACTGACGACTGTGCAGAAACTCAGCCCAAAACATTTCAAATTGCCAGGACACCGCATGCCTACCAAAATCTGGTTTTACATGTTGGAACTGGAGCTACAAAGTGCACTTCCTCCATCAGTGCGGTTTGCTACATGAACAGTCACAGGGAGGGGAGAACAAGTCATCATGATGCAGAAGAAATACTTACTGTACCTATACAATTTCTTCCATTTCATTTCTTTTTAAAATTTTTTATGTGTATGAATGTACTGTCTGCATGTAGGTTGGTGCACCCATGTAGTGCAATGCCGCAGAGGTCAGAAGAGGGTGTCGGATTCCCCTGGAACTGGAGTTAAAGATGATTTTTAGCCGCCATGTGGGTGCTGGGAATCAAACCCAGGTCCTCTGCAAGAGCAGTCAGTGCTCTTAACCGCTAGGCCATCTCTCCAGCCCCCATTTCATTTCTACTTCACTTTGCTTTTATGTTTGGTGTGTTTTGAGACAGGGGTTCTCTGTATCCCCAGCTGGTTTGGAATTCCACATGTACAGCAGGCTGTGGTCAATCTCACAGATATCCACCTGCCTCTGCCTCTTGAGTGCTAGGATTAAAGGTGTGGACCACTACATCCAGTGACTTGACTTTAATTTTTCAAAAATATCTACTCTTGCACAAATATTCACCCATCAAAGGCTCCATCTTGTTGAAAACCCAAAGTTACTGAAAAAAGAGATGTCATGGCATGAAAATGCAAGGGGAGGTTTGCACTGTGCTTTGAAAGTAACTTCGGAGGGAAGCACTTCTCCAGGTTTCCAACAGAGGACAGGTCTGGAGACATCTTGAGTTCTGTATCAAAGACATTGCCAAAGCAAGTGACAGGACCTGGTGCACAGATGGAAGAAGGGATCCTCGGTTGGTCTTATCAGTTACTATTTTTTGTGACAGTGACAAAATACCTCATGAAAATAACAAAAAATTATTTGACCTACTTTGAGGTACAGTCCCCCTTGATAAGGAAGGCAGGCAGCAGAAGCTAAGTCCACAGTCATACCACATGAACAGTCAGGGGGCAGACAGCAGTGAATGGTGGGGCTCAGCTTACTTTATCCTGAGCCCCAGTACAGAGAAAGACACCATTCATATTCACGGAGTGTCTTCCCACTTCAAATATAATCTACCTAAATCTAATATAACCTAATCTAAAACTCCCTATACAGTAAACTGCATCTAACTTAATACTCCCTCACAGAAATACCAGAAATTTGTTCCCATGGTGATTGTAAGTCCCATCTAGTTGGCAAGATTAAGTCTCGGTATGAAACATTAGTTTGCAACATGCTTAGAGAGCTCTAGAGGTGGATAGTCAATCTAGTGTTACCATTTATTCTTCGGTCTGTGTATTGATGATGTGACTTTCAAAAATAGACATTCAAATATAAGGCTTCATTTTGTTTTATCTTATTTTTCCTAAGAACGGAAGAGAGGGACTGGGGACACAATCTGAGGAGAGAGCAGTGTGCGATTCTAGACATTTATCTCAAGTAGGTGGAAGGGAAGCACAGCTTAGGTTGATTGTCATGACCTGAGGTGGATAGAGGAGTATAGGCGGCAAGGGGTGCTCAGGCTGTGTCCTCAGTGAGGTGTTATCATCCTTAAGTAAAGTTGAACACGACATCTAATTTCCTTTTGCTGAGGGTACTAAATGTCAAAACACATTTAAGTCACATGGATTAATGTCAGGGTGTTCAGTTGTGAACTGAGCCATCCTTCTTCAATTTCTACAATAGTCATACACAATTACTATTCAAATGTTATACATTAAAGTTGTGATTAATTTCTGAAAATTACATAAAAAGGAATGACACTAACCATCACCTGAGATCACCGGGACGGGTCATGCAAGAGCTGTCAGTCCCATGTTCTGGAAGCTCCATTAGCAGAGGCAGGCGGATCTTTGTGAGTTCAAGGCCAGCCTGTCTATGGAGTGAGTTCCAGGTCAGCTGGGGCTATAGGGAGACCCTGTCTCGAAAAGACCAAAAAAAAGAAAAAAAGAAAAGAAATGTTACCCATGGGTTCCCCAATGCATGGCAATTCAGGAATGTGAAATAAACATTTATAGGAAAGAACATAAAACTTTTTCTGCACTTAATACAATGTGGTTTTTTCCAAGTATTACTACAAATGTCCACAGAACGGTTACTGCCTAAGCAGTCCATGAAGATACTAAGCTCCACTGTGCTGGGTTAAAAAAAAATGCAAGAGCCAGGCTTGGTGGCATATGCCTTTAATCTCAGAACTTGGGAGTCAGAGGCAGGCGAATCTCTGTGAGTTCAAGGCCAGCCTGGTCTATATAGCGAGCTCCAGGCAAGCAGGAACCAGAGGAAGTCCCTGTCTCAAAAAGACAAAAACAAATAAACAACAATGACAACAACAAAAAATGAAGGAGCCAGTTGTGGTGCATGCCTTTAATCTCAGCACTTGGGAGGCAGGGGCAGGTGGATTTCTGTGCCATCCAGTCCAGCCTGATTTAAATTTTAAAGTTTATAAAATAAGCCACACACTGTGCGTGTTGTCACATGCCTGTAATCCCAGCAGAGGCAGGAGGATCTCTGTGAGTTCAAGGCCAGCCTGGTATATGTGGCGAGCTCCAGGCCAGCTGGGACTAACAGGAGACCCTGTCTCAAAAAGACCAAAACAATTAAATAAAATAAGCCACTTTTTTGTAAAGTTATTTTTATAGCTGGGAACTTTTATTGCCTAGTCATGTATCTCCTAAATTGACTGTGTGGCTCCAGTCGCAGAATTCTCATTTCAAGAATTCCTTTCATAGGAAAAGGAAACTCAAACTCTATGAATCTATTTATTGCTGT
Source organism: Rhizomys pruinosus (assembly GCA_009823505.1). Lineage (NCBI taxonomy): Eukaryota > Metazoa > Chordata > Mammalia > Rodentia > Spalacidae > Rhizomys > Rhizomys pruinosus. The sequence goes on along the minus strand of VZQC01005655.1, from coordinate 19,341 downwards.
ATGTTTTTTATTTATTTATTGAATTTTTTTTTTTTTGGTCTTTTTGAGATAGGGTCTCTCTTTAGTCTCAGTTGGCCTGGAGCTCACTCTGTAGACCAGGCTAGCCCTGAACTCACAGAGCCTGCCTCTGCTGCCTAGTGCTGGGATTAAAGGCGTGCGCCACCAAGCCTGGCTCTTGCATTTTTTTTTTAACCCAACACAGTGGAGTTTAGTATCTTCACAGACTGCTTAGGCAGTAACCGTTCTGTGGACATTTGTAGTAATACTTAGAAAAAAACACATTGTATTAAGTGCAGAAAAAGTTTTATGTTCTCTGCTTCTTTCTTCATATGAGATGCACTGAAGGTCTCAACGTTTCTTTGACAGGACCCATCAGCGATCCCAAACAACAATAAAGGAGGCTTCGTCATTTTTAAGATTCACAAAAATTTTACTACAACCAATTTATTCAAACATTTGAAAGACATGGGAAAATCTGAAAGTTTTCACATTAACAGTCACAGGGATTTTCTGCATCTGTCACACTTTTGATGCCTTAAGAAATAAGCAGTTTTGCCTGCTAGGAGATATTTTATACAACGAAGGAATTTACTACATTACTTTATTCACAGTATTTCTGATACATGAATTCCTCTGTGTAAATGAACAAACAGTAACATGCAAAATCTTTACCGTTGTTAAACATCATAGGGTTTTTCTACATTGTGAGTTTTTTTCATGTACTTGAAGGAAGCTGTGACATCTAATGGCTTTAACACATTGTTTACAATAATAGGGTTTTGTCACCAATATGAATTCTTTCATAGAAGACTTTTCACTGGGTGTGGTGGCACAGACCTTTAATCCCAGCACTCGGGAGGCAGAGGCAGGTGGATCTCTGTGAGTTCAAGGCCAGCCTGGTCTACAGAGTGAGCTCCAAGACAGCTGGGGAGACAGTCTCAAAAAAAAAAACAACTTTTCCACATCATGTAAAGGCATAGGCTTTCTCTCGAGTATGAGGTCATTCATGCATTTTAAGTACTCAGGGATAAATGACTCAGCACAGTGCTGACATTCACAAGGCTTTTCCCTAGTATCAGTTATTTTATGATTGGCCAAGGAAAAGGCTTTCCCACATTGCTCACATTTATAGGGTTTTTCCACAATTTGAGATCTTTCATGTGTTTTAAGTAAAAAGGGATAAAGGAAAGACTTAACATACTGTTTACATTTATAAAGCTATTCTCCAGCATGTTAACTTATGTCTTCGAAGGGAATTGCTGCTTGCAAAGTCTTTACCACATTGTTCACAATTATAGGATTTTTTTCCCCAGTATGAGACATTTTATGAGTTTTAAGTGCAGTGGAATAAAGGAAAGACTTGCCACACTGGTCACATTCATACGGCATTTCCCCAGTATGAGTTATTTTATGTTTTTGAAGGGAGTGGCGAGTTCTGAAGTCCTTACCACATTCTTTACAAACATAGGGTTTTTCCCCAGTGTGAGATTTTTCATGCATTTTAAATGAAAAGGGATAAAGGAAAGACTTACCACAGTGTTTACATTCATAAGGTTTTTCCCCAGTATGAGTCATTTTATGTCTTTGAAGGGTATTGCTTCTTGTGAAATCTTTCCCACACTGTTCACATTTATAGGGTTTTTCCCCAGTATGAGATCTTTCATGGGTTTTAACTGCATTTGGATAAAGGAAAGACTTACCACAGTGTTTACATTCATGAGGCCTTTCTCCAGTGTGTGTTATTTTATGTCCTTGAAGGGAATGGCGACTTCTGAAGGCTTCACCACATTGTTTACAGGAAAAGTGTTTTCCCCCAGTATGACATCTTTCATGGGCTTTCAGTAAAGAAGGATAAATGAAAGACTTACCACATTGTTTACAGGCATAAGGATTTTGTCCATTGTGAGTTATTTTATGCTTCTGAAGGGAATAGTCACATCTAAAGGCTTCCCCACACTGCTTACAGGAATAAGGTTTGTCCACAGTATGAGTTATTTTATGTTTCTGAAGGGAATCTTGACTTTTGAAAGATTTACCACATTGGTTACAGGCATAGGGTTTTTCCATATCATGAGATCTTTCATGGATTTTAAGAAAACAGGGATAAATAAAGTCTTTAGTGCAGATCTTACATTTATAAGGTTTCTGTCCAGTATGAGATACTTCATGCACTTTAAGTAAATAGTGAGACATGAAAGACTTAACACATAGTTTACATTTATATAATCGTTTCTCACTGTGCTTTCTTTCATGTCCTTGAAGATCACTGAGACTTCTGAAGGCTTTCCCGCACTCTTTAGAATCATAGTGTTCTTCACTAGTACAAGTTCTTTCATGCATTTGACAGGAAGACTTATCACACTGTTTATATTTAGAAGGCTTTTCTTCTGTATGAAGTCTTTTTCCACTTTCAAGCAAAAGGGAAGATGTCCATGGTTTGCCAAATTCTTTATGCTCCTGACAGACGTCTACACTGTGAGTTGTTTCATGTGTGCAAGATGAAGAGGGGGAAACGGAGGGATTTCCACATCCCTTGTCTTGGTACCGTTTGTCTCCACAGTTAGGTTTTTGACATATTTCAAATGAACTGTGAAAAGATAAGGATTTTACACATACTTCATATTTATAATGTCTATACACATTGCGCAGTCGCAAGTATCTTTGGAAATTTAAGACTGAATTTATGGGTTTTCAACACTGTTTACATTTATATTGCATGTTGACATCTTTCTCCTAACAGCATGATTTAGTCCAGTTTAAGACAGGGTTTCCCTCTTTACCTCTGGCTGTCCTGGAACTTCCTGTGTAGACTAGGCTGGGTTGAAGTCACAAAGATCTGCCTGCCTCTGCCTCCCGAGGGCTAAGATTAAAGGGGCACATAACCACACCTGTTCACAGAAGGAATTTTGTATTCCTATTAGATGTTGTTTTGGAGTGATGATTTCTCTGCACTACCTTTTTTTTTTTTTGGTCTTTTCCATACAGGGTCTCCATGTAGCCCCAGCTGTCCTGGAACTCACTCTGTCGACCAGACTGGCCTTGAACTCACAAAGATCTGCCTGCCTCTGCCTCCCAAGTGCTAGGATTAAAGGCGTGAGCCACCACACCTGGCTCTGCACTACTTTGCACGCACAAGTCTTTCCACAATTTACCTTCTATGAAGACAATGTCAAACACATTAGTTTGGGTACTGGTGAGATTTGATAACTTGACACAAATTACAGCATCTGGGAAGATGAAACCTCAATTAAGAATTTCCTCTCGGACCAGCCTGGGAGGCATTTTCTTTATTGCTAATTGATATGGACAGTGTGTACCTAGCTTATGTAAGAACAGTAGCTAAGCAAGCAAGAGGAAGTGAGATAGTGAGCGGGATGACTTCAGGGACTCTACTTCACCTTCTACGTCCAGGTTCAGGCCATGGCTTCCCTTGAGATTGCACTGACTGGTAACTTGAGATAAACCCTTTTCTGTCCAATTGTTTTTAGTCATAGTGTTTATCTAAGCAACAGATACAAAACTTTAGTGACTCCTTTTTAGTTGGATTTAGACATACATTATTCCAAATAGGAGAAACTATACCTTCTAGTTTCCCTGAATGGTTTAAAACTAAATGGATTTGAGCTGGGCGTGGTGGTGCACACCTTTAATCCCAGCACTTGGGAGGCAGAGGCAGGTGGATCTCTGTGAATTCAAGGACAGCCTGGACAGAGCAAGCTCCAGGCCAGGCATGGTGGCGCATGCCTTTAATCCCAGCACTCGGGAAGCAGAGATAGGTGGATCTCTGTGGGTTCAAGGCCAGCCTGGTCTACAGAGCGAGCTCCAGGACACCTGGTACTAAAAGGGAGACCCTGTCTCAAAAATACCAAAAAAGAAAAAAAAAGGGGGGGGGGCTGGAGAGATAGCCTAGCGGTTAAGAGCGCCGACCGCTCTTACAGAGGACGCCGGTTCGATCCCCAGCACCCACATGGCGGCTAAGAACCGTCTGAAACTCCAATTCCAGGAGAACTCCAGTTCCAGGGGAATCCGATACCCTCTTCTGACCTCCGCGGCGTTGCACGACACGGGTGCACAAACTTGCATGCAGACAGTACATTCATACACATACAGAAATAAATAAAATTAATAAAAAAAAATTTAAAAAAAAAAAGTGTAAAACCAGAGCAAGCTCCAGGCCAGCTGGGACTAAAGACCCTCTTTCAAAAATACCAACCAACCAACCAACCATCAAACAAATAAATGGATTAGCATTTCTGTGATACAGCTCCCACAGAGCTATTGTGAAAAGTGCAACATTTAAAATTTTTTTTTAAATTTTGTGTGTATGAATGTACTGCCTGAATATGAGTATACTCATGTCCTGCAATGCTCGCAGAGGACAGAAGAGGGTGTCAGATCCCCTGGAACTGGAGTTACAGATGGTTGTTAGCTGCCATGTGGGTGCTGGGATTTGAACCTGGGTCCTCTGTGAGAACAGCCAGTGTTCTTTTTTTTTTTTTGGTCTTTTCGAGACAGGGTCTCCCTGTAGCCCCAGCTGTCCTGGAACTCACCTTGTAGACCAGGCTGGCCTTGAACTCACAAAGATCCGCCTGTCTCTGCCTCCCAAGTGCTAGGATTAAAGGCGGGCGCGACCACGCCCGGCCAGCCAGTGTTCTTAATCACTGAACCATCTCTCCAGGTCCAAAAATGCAACATTAATGTGTAGTATCCATACAACTATTAGTAGCAAGTGAAATGCTTTCCAGACACTAATCTCTTTTAAACTCAACGGGGCACAATATAAATTATCAAATTTAGGCAGGTGTGGTGGCACGTGCTTTGATCCCAGCACTCCGAAGGGAGAGGCAGGCAGCATTCTGTGAGTTCAAGGCCAGCATGGTCTACATAGTGAGTACCAGTATACCTGGGGCTATAAGGAGACCCTGTCTCAGAAAGACAACATTAAATAAATAAATAAATAAATAAATAAATATTTCAAATGATGAATAAATTTGAAATTGTGCCTGATCTTCAATTTTCATAACACTAAGATTACCTCATGGGACTCTGCTTCCACTTGTGCATGCAATTACCTTAGGTTTCTCTGAGGATGCTTGGATTGGTTCTCAATACTTTGATCTTCCCATTTGTTTCCTAAAATATAGGCCCAAAAAATTAGTATAAATTACTAAAATTTATATAGCTTCAGTGTACATTGTGGGAATTCTCTGATTTTTTTTTTAAACAAATTCTTCCTTTCCCATTGTTCAAAATAGAGAAGGGCATCACTAACACCCATGCTCTAAAGAATACATGAGGAAATGACATTCCCCCTCAAATGATGACATTCTTACCTATACAAGAAAAGTTACTATAGGTGTCCAACATTACATCTCTGTAGAGATTCTTCTGAGAAGGATCCAGCAAAGCCCACTCTTCCTGGGTGAAGTTCACAGCCACATCCTCAAAGGTCACTGGGTCCTAAACATCCCACGTAGGTAAGAGAATGGGTGAAACTGACGGCACAAAGAGTCCATACTCCACTAACAGTAATTCTGTAGCCTAGAAACATCTATTCCATGACACAGCAGTTCACATCCAGTACTGGGCAACTTCAATGACTCAGCAGAATAGGACCTCTCTGCTCATTACTGAGGCCATGGACTACATACAATATGCTGCCAGACATCTGACCATTCAAATTTTTCTATCTAGAGTACATTTGTATTATACCTGTTGGGTTGTCTTTTTTTTTTTTAGTCTTTCTGAGACAGGCTATTCCTTGTAGCCCCAGATGTCCTGTAACTCACTAGGTGGACCAGGCTGGCTTTGAACTCAGAGATCCACCTGCCTCTGCCTCCCAAGTGCCGGGATTACAGGCATACGACACCACACCAGGCTGTTGTGGTGGTCTGAATAAACAATGTCCTCCACAGGCTCAGGTGTCTGATCACTAGTTCCCAGGTTGGAGACACTGCCTGAGGGAACTATGGGAGTTTTAGGACATGGAGCCTTGCTGGAGGAAGTGCATCACTGGAGCTGAGCTCAGAGGTATACCTTGCCCACTTCCAGTGAGCTCTCTCTCTCTCTCTCTCTCTCTCTCTCTCTCTCTCTCTCTCTCTCTCTCTCTCTCCTTACTGTGTGCAGCTAGGATGTGGTCTCTCAGCTTCCTGCCCCTGCCAACGCCTTCCCCACCATTATAGACATCTAGACCTCTGGAACCATTAGCTCTTCCTTCAGTGGCTTTTGGTCATCACATTTTATCACAGCAACAAGCAAATGATGCACTGGCCGTAACAAGTTCTATCACCTGCAGTCTGCAGTAGAGAGCACTGACATAAGAAGTCAGGAGTCTGCCTGTCCGTAGAAATTCCTGGGGCTAGGAGATGATGGTTAAGAGCCCTCACTGGTCTTGCAAAGGTCCCAGGTTCAGTTCCCAATACCCACATGGCAGCTAATAACTGAAACCTCAGTTTCTAGGGATCCGATGCCCTCTTTGGATTTCCACAGGCAGTGCACACTTAAATACATTCAGGCAAAACATGCATATATGTAAAATCAAACTATAAGAATGAAAATAAAGGAGACTTGTTTTAAAAATTTTGCTCATAACACTTAAGCTTTGCTGTCGTAAGAGAATATAAGATTCTGGGACAGACTCCATAAAACTTAGTAAGAATTTGTTCTGCCAAATGACCTTTGGAAACATGGCATTGCCCAAACATGGTCTGAAAGTCTTAGCCTACTACACAGTCCCAACGATCTCTAGAATATCAGGCCTTCAAAGCATTGTGGGCAGTAAGTCTAATCAGCTTCCCTGGTAGACACTATTACACAAGTCACAGCTCACTAAATGGGGTTTGAGCAAACATTCTACAACCAGAAGTATTTAGAAGCCTGAATGCAGGTGACTTCAGGCCATTTTTAATAGAGTAAATATGATAGCTGATCAATACATAAGGATTCTAACAAAAAGCATTTTTTAATATAGTTTTTTTTTTAATGTATATGAATGTACCGTCTGCATGTAGGTTTGTGCACCCGTGTCATGCAATGCCTCAGAAGTCAGAAGAGGGCGTTGGATTCCCCTGGAACTGGAGTTAAAGACAGTTCTTAGCCGCCATGTGGATGCTGGGAATCGAACCTGGGTCCTCTGCAAGAGCAGTCAGTGCCCTTAACCGCTGAGCCATCTCTCCAGCCCCACAAAAAGCATTTTAAAATTTCTATGAGTTCTCATAGAATACCAAGCAGAATGGAATAACTAAAAAGTTGATAAATGTTTTTTAGGAGAGTTTGAAGGCAGAAAATCTATGTATACGTAGCAAGATTCCCATCTGGAGAGAAGAGGGGAAAGATAGAGCAAAGACAGAAGAAGGGAAAGAGACACAGAACCAAGAAAAATGCTACATCTTCCAATTGTATTTATTTGTGATCATCCTAGGAATGTCAAAGAGATCTTTTAGTAGTCACAAACAACTCTCCAAATTTACATGGAGTTCAAAGCCACCCTGGTCTACATAGTGAGTTCCAGACTAGATGAAACTGCTTTGCAATCATTAATAATCGTGAACAAGGGGCTGGAGAGATAGCCTAGCATTTAAGAGCGTCAACCGCTCTTACAGAGGACCCGGGTTCGATCCCCAGCACCCACATGGCGGGTGAGAACCGTCTGAAACTCTAATTCCAGGAGAACTCCAGTTCCAGGGGAATCCGACACCCTCTTCTGACCTCCACGGCATTGCACGACACGGGTGCACAGACCTGCATGCAGACAGTGCATTGATACACATACAGAAATAAATAAAAATTTAAAAAAAATTGTGAACAATAAGGTCATGTCTATTCAAAGTTATATCAAATGCCTTCATATTTATGAGGTAAACAAAATGCCTAAATTAAAGAAAATGTCCGTAATTTAGCCATAATTCAGAAGCTGCTGTCAGAGAATGGGTTGTTGGAGTGAAGAATCTAACCATAGTTTTTTGAGTTAGGAACTAAAAAAAAGAGAAGACGACTTAGGAACTTTGAACTATAAAAGTCGTAGAATGAAGTAAGCACAGCTGTTGTGGTAGGAGCGTGGAGACTCGGTTCATTGGGTTTCAGATAACAAGGACTCTGTGAGTAATTGGGCCAGAGGCTATTGATTTGGTGTTTTGTTTTGGTTCATTCTGTGTGTACACAGCTTTTTGTACTCACGTAAGTGAACACATGCTTGTGAGGTCTGTGGAGGCTTAGAAGAGGGTGTGAGATCCCCTGGAACTGGAGTCATGAACAGTTGTTAGGTACCATGTGGGTGCTGGGAACTAAATCTGAGTCTTCTGCAAGAGCTGTATCTCCAGCTCCACCCACTTTTTTGTCTTTTTGAAACAGAGATCTACCTGCCTCTGCTTCCCAAGTGCTGGGATTAAAGGTGTGCACCACCACGTCCAGTTTCCTTCCCCCTTTTTGTTAAAGTAGAACTTCTGAGTGTTTATTAGGTTGATGGGATTGAGGAAAGTTGAAATGGAATTTTTTTTTCTTTTTTTGGTCTTTTTTGAGACAGGCTCTCCCTGTAGCTCCAGCTGACCTGGAACTCACAGAGATCCACCTGCACCTGCCTCTGCCTCTGCCTCTGCCTCTGCCTCCAGGATTAAAGTGCCATGCCCAGCGAAATGGAATTCTTGGTAAGTCCATTGCCTATAAAAAGGGCCCAAATCTCAGAGACTAATTCTGGATATTATGCATGGTGAGAACTTTTTCTTATATGTGGGTAGATGGGAATTGGTTATCCACAAACAATAGAGTGAATCTCTGTAAATGTTTTACCTGTGTGTGAATTTTGGGGGGTTGAGGTTCACCTACCACCAACACAGACAGAAAGAATTCGTCTTCGGATCAACACTGCACAATGTTAGGATCCAGGATGGATTTCACGATATTCATGTCCTTTCATGTAATATAGAACAACGACAACAAATTGGTCTAAATTTGATCCTGACTCTAAATTGGGGGCACGTCAAAGGAACCAAATGTTTGATGTTATGGTTCTTAGCCTGAGCCTTTAACAGGTGCGCAATCTCTCCAGCCCAATGCTCTCTCAAAAGAAACACCTTATTTTTTGTTGCAAAAAAACCTGATAGGCCCACAAAAGTTCACCCCTGCATTCCACAGTAAATGGCAACATCACCATGAAACCAGATCACTTTTGTTATAACTATGGACCAAGAGGTTCCCTTTCCCCACACTCTCGTGGACCCCTAACTGCAGGAGAGACATTATATGTACCTTAGGAGATCCTCAAACTAGTTCATCTTCCCTAAACCCTGCTCCAGATGACATCCTTGACAATCCTTCCTTTGGGTATATTCAAGACACACTCAGCCTTGCCTGCCCGTCTGTCGCAAGCCCATCCTACACCTGATAAGTCTGTCACCACCTCCCCATTTTCTACCTCTCCCTCTTCTTTCCCTGCACATGTACATCTTCCTGCTTAACCAGACCCATATATTCTTTCACCCACGCCGACTTGCGGACTTCATATACATAACTCAGAGAACTACTAAATGAACATCCCTCATTCCTTCCCTTCACCCACCATCAGAGTACACGTCTTTTATCCTCATGTCTGACCCATTCCAAAATGAACAAAACTAGGGCCATCCAGCAGATTCTCTACTTTAATAAATCCAGGGGTTGGAAAGATGGCTCAGTGGTTAAGAACAGTGGCTGCTCTTGCAGAGGACCTGGATTCAATTCCCAGCACCCACATGGCATTAACTCCAGTTCCAGGGAATCTGACACCCTCCATGGGCATGACATGATATGGGAACACCTACTTACATGCAAGCAATCAACTCATGAATATACAAAAGAATAAAAAGAATAAACTTTTAAAAATACTTAATAAATCCAGTGGGTTCACTATGGCCCAACCTACTACAGAAAGACAGCTATATACCATCCTAGCCAACTGCTGTAGGCATGAGGACAGGTCCTTCATCTGGTCTTTACCATGTGCTTGGGAAGGTGAGGTAGATGCTGATGCACTAGTTAGTCAGGTAGGCCAGGCTTCCTTGCATCGAGTACATGCTATGGCACCCAAGTGATATTATCAGGCCACCCATATAGGAGATAGTGGTAAAAAGATTAGTGAGGACAAACTGATTACCCATCTCTTAGAAGGCCACTATCAAACCCATTAACTCTAAAAAAAGTTATGGAAGAAAACTCAGGGGGCTTCTTAGAACCTTGCTCTCTTTCAAATTAAGCTAGTTGAAACATGTATAAGTATTACAAATTTGGACTGGGAAAGTGAATAAAGACCATCCAGCCTGGCTGTATAAGCCAAGACGTCTGGGATATTAGACAAAAGCTTTAAAAACCATAAGAGGGGCTGGAAAGATGGCTCACTGGTTAGGAGCACTTACTGCTCTTCCAGAGGACCCAGGTTTGGTTCCCAGCACCCACACATCTGTTAACAATTATCAGGAACTCCAGTACTAGGGGATTTGATGCCCTCTTCTGGCCTCTGTGGGCATTACACTACATCCTTGCACAGATGTAGGCAAAACACAATTTCTTTTTTTAATTGTAGAAGAGATCTTTCCTCCACTTTAATGAACAAGGCCCTCAAGTCATTAATAATGAAGAGTTGTTAAGAGCTGGAGGGAGAAAAGACTAAAGACAAAAGGAGACAGGTCAGGCTGATAACAGAACTTTTGGCAATTCCCCCAGCTTCAGCACATGAACCTCTCATGTGATCACCACAGCCCACGAGGACACTTTGGTCATGAGTGGCAAAGCCATGTGGTCAAAGCCTCATTGAGGGCCATGCGGATTCTGCCAGCTGGAGGCCACTCAACTGCACAGTTCTTTCCTCTTCCTCGTCTGTGCTGAAGGAAGGAGTCCTTAACCCCAAAGAATCCCATTCAGATAAACTATTTAGAGACTCACTCTATTTGTACTGGGCAACCCGTGATCATGCACTCAAGTGTAGCAAAAGAGCTCTCCTCACTCCGGCCACCAAGAAGGCAGCCATGGGACCTGGAAAGATTACACAGCTCTGAAAAAAGGAACCAGGGGGCCCCTGGTGGTTTTTATATCTTCAATTTATTTCTATTTTGTCCTCCACTCATGAGCACTAAAGACACAGAGCTCTGCTTTTATACTCATTAGAGTCACGGATGAGTATTTATAGAACAATGAATAATAATAAAGTGGCCAGAATACAGTAATTCAGGAAAACATAAGCATTATTTGCATTATCACCATAGCATGCCGTCTTGGGGAAGCAAAGAGTCTCCTGAGAAACTAGAGGAGTAGGGCATTCTGGGAGCTAATTCCCCAGCAAGCATCCTTGCATAAACTTTCTCATGAGACAAGGCCGTCCAGGCCATACAAGCCGCCCAAGGTTACAGCTTAATTTACCAAACAATTTTTTTTTTTGGTGTTTTTGACAGAGGGTCTCCTTGTAGCCCCAGCTGGCCTGGACAACTCACTTTCTGCCTCCTGATTCCTAGGATTAAAGGTGTGTACCACCACGCCCAGGTTAAAGACAGTTCTTAGCCACCATGTGGGTGCTGGGAATAGAACCTGAGTCCTCTGCAAAAGCAGTCGGTGCTCTTAACCACTGAGCCATCTCTCCAGCCTCCCCCCCAACAACATTTTAAAGTCATAAGAACACTATTTCACAGTCCTTACACTCACCACGCATGATATCCAGAATTAATAAGTTAGAAGATTTGAGCCCTACTTTAATGTAATGTGTATTCAAACTAGGGTATAATTACATATTTCAAACCTTATCAAAAAGAACATTTGAGGTGCTCTTCTGGGGTACAAGGGTTTGGTTCCCAGAACCCACATGGTAGCTAACAACTGTCAGATACTTCTGTTCGGCGGGATATGACACCCTCCCCCCCTTTTAGCCTATGTAGGCATTGCAGAAAATACTCATCCACATAAAATAAAATTAAAGAGTCGCCTCTATCTTCTTGTACCAGGAGGAGCTGTCCTGCCTTGGTCCCCTCACCCCTGAAAATGAATGCCTGCTCCAAGTTCATTTCTACTTGCCCCTTGATCTACCTCTCGGCTACTGATTCAACTGCTCTCGGCAGTGATGTTAAAACGACCAGAGACATTGGCAGATAAGAGCCTTGGCAGCATGGCAATCCCACGTCCCCTGACCTCACTCATCCCTAGCTCAGCTTCCAAACCAGTGCCATCCTGAGGGACATCAACACAGTAGCTGGGTTCATGGGGGCTGAACTGCCACACTGGGGTGGCTGGCTGGCTCTGGGACTGGGAGCCTCATCATTGCTTATGTCAGGAACCCATCTCTGAAGCGACAGTCCTTTTTTTTTTTTTTTTTTTTTTTTTCCCCTTCTCCTCATTCTCCTTCTCCTCATCCTCACCCCCCTCTCCTCTCCCCCCACCCCCCCTCTTTTTTTTTTTTTTTTTTTTTTTTTTGTCTTTTCAAGACAGGTCTCCCTGTAGCCCCAGATGTCCTGGACAACTCACTCTGTAGACCAGGCTGGCCTTGAACTCACAAAGATCCATCTGCCTCTGCCTCCCGAGTGCTAGGATTAAAGCCATGCGCCACCACGCCTGGCGAGACAGTTCTTCTCTGCAATTCTGGGCTTTGCCCTCTCGGAGGCCATGGGACCGTGTTGCCTAGTGGTCCGCCTTTCTCATCCTCTTTGCCATTTGAAACAGCTATTTCTGCCCCCCCATTGTCTTTCTCCAATGTCTCATCTATCCTGTACATTTCTTTTCCTGTATCTGCACAGGAATTCTGAGGAGAGTGGTTGGCTCAGGGTTTAACAGAAGAAAAAATATTATAGTAATAAGGAAATTAAATAAATGAAAATGAAAAAAATTAAACCAGACCATATCAACATTTCTCAGGCTCCTCAAGCAAACACTGAAAGGTGCTGATTCAAAAAAGGAATACAGGACTCCAGGTGTGGTGGCACTTGTCTTTAATCCCAGCCCTGGGGAGGCAGAAGCAAGTGGTTCTCTGTAAGATCCAGGCCAGCCTAGTACATATAGTGACTTCCAGATAGGCTGGGGCTAGGGAGATGTCAAAACAAAAACAAAAGACAAAAAAAAAAAAAAAAGTGTGGGGGGGGATAATAGAGGGAAGAAGGAAAGGCAGAAGAGAGGGAAAAAAACCCACAATTGGGGCTGGAGAGATGTCTCAGCAGTTAAGAGCACTGACTGCTCTTGCAAGAGGACCCGGGTTTCGATATCCCAGCACCCACAAGACAGCTAAGAACCGTCTTAGGCCAGGCATGGTGGCACACACCTTATAACCCAGCACTTGGAGGCAGGCAGGTGGATCTCTGTGAGTTCAAGGCCAGCCTGCTCTACAGAACGAGCTCCAGGCCAGCTGGGACTAAACGGAGACCCTTTCTCAAAAAAAAAATCGAGAGGGACAGCACTCGGGTGAGCAGGGTCGCGTTTCCTTCTGCTCTGGTCCCGGTGACTTGTGGGCGGGAACAGTCGCAGGGAGACGCCATAACGCTCCAGGCCAGGTACACAGCCTCTACAGCTCTAGGCGGGTGGTCTGGTGGGGGGCAGCTGGGAGAGGTCTCGCTCTGAACCCGTCTACGTGGGTCTCCCCGGCCCAGAGGGACCGGGGCGCGGCTAGATCAGGCACACAACACCCCCCCCCCGCGCCAAGTGAATGGCTAAGAATCCAGATGGTCTTCCTTTTGGAGAACCTTCAAACAGAAAGAGAGACTAACTTAGGCTTCCAACATCCAATATATACACAAAACTGAAAACCTGAAACCTTGCCAAGTCAATACACCATAAAAAAAAAAAAAAAAAGCATCGGAGGAGGAAGGCAACCAAAACCATCGCTAATATAGTGAAAAGTCGTTGTGACTTGAACCACAAAAGGGAAATCCCTATTTCTCAGGGACACGACGAAGGACAACATGGGAAAGGCTCACAGGACTCCCATCACCAGTGCCTACCAACCGAGGAGTAGCACATGGATCCCCTTTGAGAGACCAAGAAATTTAAACGACTGTAGGAGTGAGATAATGCAGACATACGCAGAGGGAAATTGAAGAGAGGAAATAAAAAGAAGAAGTCATGGAGACTAAGGAAGAGAGAAATAGAAGAACGTCAAAAAAGGAACTAGAAGGATACAATGAAAACTTTGAAAAAAAACTAGAGGAAGAGCTGACAAAAAAAATTAAGGAAAAAAAGAGAAAGAAAACTAGAGGGAGAAAAAAAAAAAAAAAACTCCGAATGGAAGTAGAAACACTGAAAAAGGAAGCCAACCAAAGAAGAAAGGAGCACCAAGAAGAGATTGAGAAGCACAAAGAAGAGATTGAGAAGCTCAAAAAAGGAAAAGAAAGTACGTAAAGAAAACACAGGAGGAAACAAAAAAAAAAAAAAAAAAAAAAAAAAAAAAAAAAAAAAAAAAAAAAAAAAAAAAAAAAAAAAAAGTAGAATGGAGGAAGCAGAACAAAGAATATCAGACCTGGAAGATAACACAGAGCAATAAAAAGCTCAAATAAAGATTATGAAAAATTTTAAAAATACACAAAGTTGAACAACCAGGAAAAAATGGGACACTATGAAAGAGCGAAACTCCGCATCTAGGAATGAGGAAGGAGAAGATCTAAAAGAATAAAATTGATCAGAATCTCAAAGAACATAATAGAAGAAAATTTCCCCAAACTAAAAATAGACAAGCCCATACAAAACAAGAAGCACATAGGACTCAAATAGACAAGATCAAAAAGAAACACCCACGCCATACTTTAGTTAAAATGCAGATGCCAAACAAAGACAAAATTCTGAGGGCCACAAAAGAAAAAACAAGTCACATACAAAGGGGAAACCCATTCAGAATTACAACTGACTCTCACCCAAACCATATGAAAGCTAAGTAAGAACATGAGCAAAGCTATTCCCGTGTTAAGGGACTTAGTGGATGCCAACCCAGTTACTTACCCAGCAAAAATGTCGATATACTTGAAGGAGAGAAAAAATCTTCCATGACATAAACAAAGATGATGGAATACGTGTCTGGAAAACCCAACTCTCATAAAATACTTGAAGCAATTCAAAGGGCAGAAGAGAGGAGCAACAATCCTCAAACACCTAGGAAAAGAAACTAAACAAAAACTAACCATAGGAACAAAATTCAAGGCTAGAAGTCAAATGGATAATAAAGTGAAAGGAAAGCAACACCACTTTCAATTGTAACCTTAAATATAATGGGCTAAACTCCCCAATCAAAAGGCATTAGCACTGGAGAATGGGTTAGGAAACAAAAACCCATCTATATTGCTGTCTACAAGAAACCCATCTCAATTTCAAGGATAGGCACCAACTTAAGGTGAAGGATGGAGAAAGTATTCCAAGCAAATGGTACCAAAAAAGAAGTGGGTGTGGCTTTTCATATCAGAACAAAATAGACTTCAAAGCAAAAGAAATCAAAGAGGACAAAGGAGGGGGCTGGAGAGATGGCCCTAGCGGTTAAGAGCGCCGACCGATCTTACAGAGGACCCGGGTTCGATCCCCAGCACCCACCATGGCGGCCAAGAGCCGTCTGAAACTCCAATTTCCAGGAGAACTCCAGCTCCAGGGGAATCCGAGACCCTCTTCTGACCTCCGCGGCATTGCACGACACGGGTGCACAAGCCTCTGGCATTGCACGACACGGCTGCAAGACCTGCATGCAGACAGTAAAAAAAAAAATAAAAATAAATAAGAAAAAAAAAAAAGAGACAAAGAGGCCCATTACATCCTTATTAAGGAACAAGTGAACGATGAAGATTTCACAATCATAAATTATATATGCACCAAACATCAGTGCACCAAACTTTATAAAAGACAATTCTCAGGATCTCAAGGCACAGATAACCCCAGCACACTAATACGTAGGGGACTTCAATACCCCATAAGTCCTTCTTAGACAGATCAAACAGGACAAAGGATAAACAGAGAGACATCTGAAGCTAAATGACACAATACACCAATGGACCTCACAGACATCTACAATAATATTCACCCCAAACACCAGAATATACTTTCTACTCAGCACTCATGGAACATTCTCCAAAAAACCATATACGGGACACAGGGAAAACTCAACAAATAATAAAAAGATATGAATAATCCATGCATTCTCAGACCCCAGTGCAATAAAAACTCAATATCAACACCCAATAAACCCTACAACCTACAAGGAACACATGGAGACTAAAACAACACCTCCTGAATAATGAGTGGGTCAAGGAAGAAATAAAAAAAGAAATAAAAACATTCCTGGAACTGAATGAACAAATAATAAACAACACAGCAAAACTATGGGACACTCTAAAAGCAAACTCCTACAGAGGGAAGTTATAGCTCTAAGTGCCCACATTAAAAAAACAGAAAGAGCACAAGTGGAATATCTAACACTGCAGCTAAAAATACTTGAGAGACAGACAACAAATGAACCCCTAAACGGAGCGACAAGAAGAAATAATAACAAAAATGAAGCAAAGATCAATGAAATAGAAACAAAAGAAAACCAATACAAAATCAATGAATCCAAAAGTTGGTTCTTGAGAGAATAAACAAGAAAGACAAGACCTCTAGCCCAGTTAACCAAAAGAAAGAGGGAACAACTCCAAATCAATAGAATCTGATGAAAGGGAAATATCACAACAAACAGACAATGAAAAGATCCAAAAAAAAAAAAAAAAAAAACTTATATCTCTACTAAGTTTGAAAAACCTAGAAAAATGGATGAATATCTGAAATCCTGGGAATCACCAAACGCTCAATCAAGAGGAGATCGACAGCCTAAACAGACCAATAGTACAGGAAGAAAATCGAAGATGTAATAAGTAGACCTCGCCCACCAAAAAATGCCCAGGCCCGGTGGATTCACGGCAGAATTCTATGAAATATTTCGAAAGACTTACCAACCATTTACTACTTTTGTTTAGAAGGATACAAACGAGGGGACTTCTCCAGAATTCCTCTATGAAGCCAGCATACTGCTACTACCAAAACCAGGAAGATACAACCAAAAAGAGAGAACTATAGACCCATCTCCCTAATGAACACAGATGGCCAAAATTCTAAACAGGATGTCTGGCAAAATCGCATACAGACCTCACACATGAAAAATCATCCACCATGACCAAGTTGGATTCATACCAGACATTGCAGGGATGGCTCAACATAACGAAAAGATCGAGATAAACATCATGCAAATACAATATCCCATCTGTATCCAATATGGATGCTTCACCTTCGCGAAGGGACCTCACACAAGAGATCTCCACACTGCCACTCGTACTCACATTGCCATGTCGGAGGCATAAGCCTCTTGACAAATCACGCATCTATCCTATACACTGTTTGTTGAACACCAGGTAGACTCGTGAAGAGGAGCAGAAATTAAGAACTGCCGTATTCCTCCCCAAGTAGGTATGCAGTCAGTATGGTTTGAGGATCTTGTCACTCAGCAATGTGAAGGAAAGAGAGACTAGAACAAGAGTGATGCGTTCGGTTGTCAGGTTGACAAAAGGTGAACTTGTGATGGCGTTGATCTTCATTGTCAGTTTCCTGGGATTTAGAATCAGCTTGGAAATAAACCTGTAGGTATGCTTATGGAGGGCATCTCTGGAGAGGTTTACTGAAGAGGGAAAGACTCACCCTGAATGTGAGCAGTGCAGTCCTATGAAATGGAGTCTCAGAGTGAATAAAAGGCAAAAATTGAGGGAGCATCAGTATTTATGTGTCTTTGCATCTTAAGTTCAGTTGCTGTGTAACCAGCTGACATAAGCCTCNTTTTTTGGTCTTTTCAAGACAGGGTCACCCTGTAGTCCCAGCTGTCCTGGAATTCACATTGTAGACCAGGCTGGCCTTGAACTCACAAAGATCCGCCTGCCTCTGCCTCCCAAGTGCTAGGATTAAAGGCGTGTGCCACCACTCCCGGCTCAAAAATGAATTGTAACTCCTAGATTCTTTTAAAGTAATCTAATGACATATCTTAGAGAATATCATTTGGTACATTAAAAGTGAACTTCATAAATGTATGTCTTTAAAAAGTCCCCCAAGTGCTTATATTAATCAGTGTTATTTGGGATATCCTGATGAACTATCAAGCTCTAATAAGAAGCTGATTCAATGAGGAAGAGATGTACTCTATTTAAATTATCCTTAGAAATATACAAATATCCTTGATTAACGACCATTTTTCCACTCTCTTTATAGCCCAAGCTGGCCTGGAACTCACTCTGTAGATGAGGGTGACCTTGAACTCACAGAGATTCACCTGCCTCTGCCTCCTGAGTGCTAGAAATTTTTTTATGTGTGTGAATATACTGTCTGCATGTAGGTTTGTGCACCCATGTCGTGCATTGCCACGGAGTTCAGAAGAGGGTGTCGGATTCCCCTGGAACTGGATGGAGTTAAAGACGGTTCTCAGCCAACATGTGGGTGCTGGGGATGGAACCCGGGTCCTCTGCAAGAGCAGTCAGTGCTCTTAACTGCTAGGCCATCTCTCCAGCCCCCAAACGAATATATTCTAATTAACAGTAAGGTACTTCTAGAAGATTCCTCCTATGATACAATTGTAGGCTATATTACAAATTTATAGGAGATAATTTTTGTATGTGTTTCAGAGAGTTTATAAAGAAGGAATCACGGGGCTGGAGAGATGGCCTAGCGGTTAAGAGCGCCGACCGCTCTTACAGAGGACCTGGGTTCCATCCCCAGCACCCACATGGCAGCCGAGAACCGTCTGAAACTCCAATTCCAGGAGAACTCCAGTTCCAGGGGATCCGACACCCTCTTCTGACCTCTGCGGCATTGCACGACACGGGTGCACAAACTTGCATGCAGACAGTACATTCATACACATACAGAACTAAATAAAATTAATTAAAAAATTTTTTTAAATTTTAAAAAAAAAGAAGGAATCACTTTGATCTTGAATAAGGAAAATAATTCAAAAGGCTTTTCTGAAAACAAAAACATAAAGCAATCTAAGCACCAGAAGGATGTCTGGGCACAAGACTGATGCTAAGGCAAAGCTCTGTATCCAACATTCATTCAACAAACAGTGATGATGTAAAATGTCTCCATTACTCTGACCTGTTTTCATGGCTTTTACCTCTGAAGAGGGCCATATTCAGGGAATCCAGGCTTCTGTGCTGCCAGCTGATTGACCCTCAGGGCAGAAGTTTCTCAGTTGTTTCAACATAAGTTTTGGGTTGAGGACTGTTGTTCTGAATTTTTTTATTTTTATTTTATTTATTTATTTATTTATTTATTTATTTATTTATTTATTTATTTATTTATTTATGTGAATGTATTGTCTGCATGGAGGTTTGTGCACCCGTGTCGTGCAATGCC
>VZQC01005652.1:775040-853107 GCA_009823505.1 Rhizomys pruinosus | reverse complement strand
AGAAAAAAAAAGAAATTCACTCATTTTTATAATCAAAACAAATCTAGTCCTTGTATTTCTGAGTTGGTAAGCACATTTTCACATATCTGATATGCACATTTTCACATACAATCATATTAAACTAACACATATCAAAAGTAAAAGTAATTATAACAGGTAATAAGTTTAGTAAATATGATTAGGTAATCAATTTCTATCAGTGAATGATAAAAGGTTAGAAATGGCATTGAAATTAAAATTAATATTACAGATCCAGTCTCAACTACATAAAATACAGGATATTGAAAAACAATATCTGAATATTAAAAGTACAGATATAGTTAATATAGATGTATTGAACAAATCAAAATTCTGACCATAGAGGGGATTTTAACAAAGATGTTAAATGGATGGTTTATTTTCAAAACAATATATATATATATATATATATATGCCATTTACTTTATAGAAATGAGGGGGAAAAGCCTCGTTGTTTCAGTTCATTGCAGATAGTATAAGCATACTTTTCAATTTTTCTATATTAATTTAAACTTTGATTTCTTTTTCACAGAGTTTCTTTTCAGCATAAATCAATATGAGAAACCATTCTGTGATTACAAAGTTTGTGCTACTGGGAATAGCAGACAACAAAGAACTTCAGGTTGTAATTTTCATCTTTTTATTTATAACTTATATATTAAGTGTATGTGGAAACCTTATCATCATCATCCTCACCTTGAAAGATTCTCAGTTAAAGACACCTATGTATTTTTTCCTCCGGAATTTCTCCTTCTTAGAAATTATATTCACTAGTGTTTCTATCCCCAGATTTTTGGGGTCAATAATTGCTAATGACAAGACCATTTCCTATAACAATTGCTTAGCTCCGTTATATTTCTTCATCTCTATGGGAGTGTCTGAGTTCTTTCTTCTAACTGCTATGTCTTATGACCGCTACGTTGCCATCTGCAAGCCTCTGCATTACACCATCATCATGAATCAGAAAGTCTGCTCCCTTCTTGTCCTCACCTCATGGCTGGCAGGATGTCTGACCATCTTCCCACCACTCATGATGGTCCTCAAGCTCGACTTCTGTGCCTCCAACGTCATTGATCACTTCTGCTGTGACTACTTCCCCATTTTGCAACTCGCCTGCTCAGACACAAGGAGTTTGGAGATGATTGGCTTTTATTTTGCCTTTGTCACTCTGCTCTTCACATTAGCATTGGTGATTCTGTCTTACATCTGCATCATCAGCACCATTCTGAGAATCCCATCTGCCAGTCAGAGGAAAAAGGCTTTCTCCACCTGTTCCTCTCACATGATTGTCATCTCCATCTCTTATGGAAGCTGCATTTTCATGTATGTCAAACCTTCTGCCAAAGAAAGGGCATCATTGACCAAAGGAGTAGCTGTTCTCAACACTTCAATTGCTCCCATGTTGAACCCTTTTATTTACACATTGAGAAACCAGCAAGTAAAACAAGCCTTCAAGGATTTAGTTCATAAAGTAGTGCTTTATAGAAGTCCATGATAATATGTGTTAACATGAATGAATGTCATTGTCATGATTATATAAAGGAAAAATTATAAAGTTTATTTTATTCTGTCATCCTCTACAAGTCTCACAGCTGTCTTTACTGCTGAGCACATTGGCTTCAGCTTTCTTTTTAACATTTTTCCTATATTATCTCTTTCTTTAAACATGTGTATGCTTAATGTAATCACTGATTCATAATTATGGTATTTGGTTATTGTTTTTTCTTTCATTATTTGGTTGGTAGGTTTTTGAGACAAAGAATCATTATATTGCCCAGATTGGCAGGAAACCCATTCTCTTGGGTTGTTCAGAGCAGGAGTCCTTGCCCAAGTGACAGCTCTTGGAATAGTTTTACAGTTCTGAATAGAAAACCAGTTGCTGTAGAACATGAATCAGTTTCTTGGTTATTCTTGATAATAAAATGTTTTGCCCCGCTTTGATATAGGAAAAGATACAGTGGTAACAAGCTTACTCTTTTTTCTTCTCCTTATTACTAACAAAATTCTATAGTAAAAGTATATGGAATATGAATTAAATAAGTTAAGCAATTATACATGTAATTTAGCAGATCTGTTTAATTTTTCCACTTATGCATTTGTTTTCCTACTGAGAACTAATTTGAGATTCATGATATTCTCTATTTCCTAATTATTATGAAGTTGTGTTATATCCAATGTAATATGTTGTCTGTGTTCATCTACATTTATTTTGAAAATATAAAAATAAGTAGTCATAATTAATCTTACATGACCTAGGAGTCTAGCAGGAATTTCTGCTAAAAGTGCTTTTATAAAGACTTACTCTGTGTCATCTTTTGACCAGGACTATTTTATTCCATATTTTTTAATCTTCATAGCTACCTGGCAAAATTTGGTTGTTTCTATTTTATAAATAGGTAACTTGATACTCAGAAAGGTTGAGTACTGTGAATTACAAATCAATGATTACATTCAACTTACAGAGGTTTAAAGGAAGACACAACATAATTTTCAGAGCAATAATACTCTATAATATAGCCTGACTTTACAATGTAGAAAAAACTAACATTTTTCAACATTTTAATATTTTGTGTAGCTTTTTTCATTTTTATTGAGCTTTTGTATATAATTTACAAAGCTTTTACTAGGGCCTTGAACAATTTTGTAGAATTGTTTCACTAACACTGCCATATTTGAGTATTATCTATAAAATTATGGTCTTAAAAAGAAGAAGAACCCTAATATTTCCTTTGGGACATGAATTATAACACTAATCAATCAATACAGGAAACTCTTGAGCTTCCATTGCTTTTGAGTAATAATCAGGTTGAGTAGGAAAGACACATATAAAACATGAAAGGTGGTAAAAATTATTAAAGGAAAGCAAACTAAAAATAATGGAATTGGCACTTATATTAAGTACAATAATGTAATTTGCTAAACTGAGAGCCATTGTGGAACATTGGATAGAAGTCCTTATATTATTTTCTCAATGTATATTTTATTGAATTTTTGTGCATTTCATACAACACATCTTGATCATATTTAACCCTCTTAGCCCATCCGCACTCCCATAGCCACACACACCCCCAGATTTCACGCAATCTGTCATATGCTATGAATTCATATTCCAGAGTTGTGGCTATCTCTATATCCAAATATGATGCCAATGGCAAAACACATTCTCAGTGGTATTTGCTTATTATTATTTCCTTCTTAATCCCATTGGTTTACTGTCTCTGAAGTTTCTTTTGCAATCTCAACACAAATGTGTGTTGTGTTTTATATCTCTTTATATTTTGTTTGTAATTCCCTTTATTGCAATTCTGATGCATTAAATTAGTCCTTTGGGGTGGTTGCAGAGAGAGCAGATGAAATATCAAGTACCTTATGCTGTATAAAATATATGTAGAAATATGCCAAACAACTCCAAAGTGTCTTCTGTCTGATAATTTTCTTTGGTTTTATTCTTGCTTTTTTTTCTTCTTCACTCAAAGAAATATATACACTCTCAATAAAATAAGAAAACTAAGACAAAAATGTTTATAGTAAGTGCAACTACTCAGCGAAAGGAGAAGAGAGTCTTTTTTGGAAATGTTGGCTTCCCTGAGTTACATCACTGGAATTAGTTAATATTGTCACCATTCTAGCCATTTGGAATCTTAGTAAAAGTATATGAAAATTGGAGGAATGTCAAACATATAGAAGGCAGATGTGCTGGATAGCTTTAGTTGTCAACAAACCCAGGAAGAGGGGAACAGAATTAAGGAATCCCCTCTGCCAGACTGGCATGTGGGCAGGTCTATGAGGCATTTTCTTGATTATTGGGTGATGTGGGAGAACCCAGCCCATTGTTTGTGATGTGACCCCAGGGCAGGTGGTCCTAGGTTGTATAAGAAAGCAGACTGAGCACAGACCAACGGAGCAAGCCAGGAAAGCTGTGTTCTTCCGTGGTCTGTGCTTCAGCTCTTTCCTACAGATTCCTGCCCTGGGTGCCTTCCTGACTTCCCTCAAAATGGGCTGTGCTCTATGTGTAAGATGAAATAAACCCTTTCCTCCCCAAGTTGATTTGGGTCAGCGTTTTTATCATAGCAACAGAGAAGCAAACTAGAACAGGAGTGAAAGACTCGGGCTTCAGCAATGGTCTCAACATTTAACCAGGCTAGATTACTTCCGACTATACTTTGAAGCTTGATATTTTGAAAAGTGTAAGTAAAAAGAATGCCACCTATGTCTTCTTTGTGCTAAATTACCTGCTTGACTGTTTACACCAAAACCTGGCCCAGGCAGGATTTGCCTGCCTTGAGATTAAAGGCACTCTGGAGTCCTCAAGTTCTTGTACTGGTGATGTTATGAACATGAGTCACGAGGTCTGAAACCAGGCC
The DNA here is from genome assembly GCA_009823505.1 of Rhizomys pruinosus. Classification (NCBI taxonomy): domain Eukaryota; kingdom Metazoa; phylum Chordata; class Mammalia; order Rodentia; family Spalacidae; genus Rhizomys; species Rhizomys pruinosus. Next base: position 848,725 of record VZQC01005652.1, on the reverse strand, counting down.
CTGAGATAAGATGTCATTCTGGGTATAAAAACAGAATGCTGTGAATAAATAAACAGGTCCTTCTTTCCACCAGACAGGGACCTCCAGCCATTATTATTGCACATGGAATTTTAGCCCATCAGGCTAGTGTCATCTTGGCTAGCAGAATTTGGCTGGAGAAAATCAAGCAGATGCCAGCCTGGGAAATCAGTGAGTCCCAGCAGCATGGACACTGGTGTGTGGTGAGTGATTTAGGCTGTAGAGCACTGAACAGGAGACAGTCTGGCATTAGGCTGTAGGGTGCCTAGCAGGCAGCAGCCTGGAGGATCTGGGAGTGCCAATAAGGCATTGCCTGGTGTAGATGGTAGATGAGACAGGTGGGCAGTGGAAAGGTTGTCAGCCTTTTGCCCCAAGGTTTAGGACAGCTGCTGGCGGCTGTCTTGCATCTTTTCCTTTTCTCTATAATCCAGTGGAAGACGCTCGTGCTTCAACCTTCACGTGTGGCAGAGTGACCCTGCAGAAAAGTATATAAATTGTACGTTTTGTTTTATTATATCAACATGTTCATTTTCTATTTATTAAAAGGCAAAAATTACATTGTAAGTATCCAGGCTTTTATTTAATTATGGGTTATGTATGGTTATGTTTAATACAATACAGTTTATTTAGAGGTTTTTGGAAATTATATTTGACATTTGCTAGCTATATGACATTTGTTAGCTATGTGAGTTAATGCCTATTACACAATCTTGCTGAATAATAATGCTCCATTTGTTAAGGACCATAAATTTTTTGTAAGGCCAAATGAATCTAAAGATAGAAGTTTAGGTTCAGCTGGTTCCCAGCAGTAGAAGTAGCTCAATTCCTTGGTGCCTCTCCCTTTCACTTCCTGAAACATGGCAACTAGTGTGGCTACCTCTGATGGGGTCAGTAAAGGAGTTCAATGACAGGAAGATGTGCAAGTCACCAAAGTCAGAGAAAGTGGGGAAACTCAAGAAAGCAGTGCTCATTCATCTGCCCTAGTGAGGACAAAAGCACCATCCTGGAGAAGCTAAGGAGATCCTAGAAGCAATCTAGGGAAAACCATGAGTTGTCCCCAAGCACCTTTGTCAAGTGGTTGCCAGACCAGAACTGTCAAGATACCCTCTATGATGCCACCTGGGAGGTCAGAGAGAGCCAAAAGGAGGACCTGCTGTTGATATTCTGGGCCCTGAGACTGCACCCCATAAAAGAAAAATTATCTATTCCAGCTGCAAAGATGCCATCAAACAGACAGGGAACTGGAAGAAAGCCATGAGAAGTCCAAGGACCACTGCAGCATGGCAGAGAGACTAGGAGGACTTGTCATCTCCGTGGAGGGCAAAGCTCTGCAAGGTTTCTCCAGCATCCTGCCTCCAACACCTACCAGCCCCACGTCTGCTCCTGGGCATTGCTGGCTGCCTCTTCCTTCTAAACAGGAGGAGCTGGGAGGAGGGTGAAAGGAGAGGGAGCATCCTTTTACCTCAGCTGCCAAATGTCTCTCCCTGGACTATCCTCTTCCTTCCATTCCCAATGGTTTGGGCCTTCTCAGAGTGCTTTTTATCTTCTAGTCCCTCTTGGGTTGGAGCAGACCAAGTTTCACCAGGCACTCAGTTTCAAGAAGCCTTTTTAAAAAATATTTTTTTTATTTATTTATTTTTATTTTATATGTGTGAGTGTATTACCTGAATACGTGTAGGTGCATCCATGCCGTGCAATGCCCAGGGAGGTCAGAATAGGGTGTCAGATCCCCTGGAACTGGAGTTAGCAGCCATCTGGGTACTGGGATTTGAACCTGGGTCCCCCGCAAGAACAGCCAGTGAGCCATCTCTCCATGCCAGGAGCCTGTATTTTTTAAAACCCATTCCGCATCTTTTCCTCCAGGTTCGATGTTGTCAACTCTTAAGCCCAATAATCACTCTTGTCCTTGTCTATTTAGTTCTGGATGTACATATAATACTGTAGAAACAACTGCTTCCTGAGCTGACTAGTTGCCCTCCCTTTCCCTCAGTCTTGACTGACAAAAGCAGAACCAGTCTCAAGGCCAGCCTGGTTTAGTGAGTTCCAGACCAGCTAGGGCTACAGAGAGACCCTGTCTCAAAAAGGCAAAAAAATAATAAAATAATAATACTAACAAGTTTTAAAATGGAGCTGAAGAGATGGCTCAGCAGTAAAGAGCACTGGCTGCTCTTACAGAGGCCTGGGGTTCAGTTCCCAGCACCCACATGGTGGCTGACAAACAACAGCATCTCCAGTTTTAGTAGATCCAAGCCCTTCTTCTGTTTCTGAGAGCATGCAGCAACACATGCAGCAACACACATACATATAAAATATAAAAATAATAAGTAAAAAATAAATAATTTGTTTTTAATTAGAGAAATAACATCTTATACTAACTAGAATAAGTAGTACTTTCAGTGAATCACAACTACTATGAAAAACCTTTACAATGTCAATAATTTTAGCTGAAAGAAAAATGAAATAATTCTTGTGACCTGAGTACCACACATTTATATTTATATAATGTCACTGAACTTTAAAAACATGCTTGAAATTACAATTCCATTTTAAGCAGAGGAATTGAAGCTTAAGGAAGTGACTCACCCAACATTACAAATCTGTTAAATGCCCACTCTTGCTTTTAATCTATATTTGTCCAATGACAAAACCCATACACCTTTTAAATTAAATTGTCTTAATGGAGGGAAGGGAGAGAAGGGAAGGGAAGGAAAGAAAGGAAGAAGAGGAGGGGAAGGAGAAGGGGAAGGAGAAGGGGAAGGGGAAGGAGAAGGGGAAAGGGAAGGAGAAGGGGAAGGGGAAGGGGAAGGAGAGGGGAAAGGGAAGGAGAAGGGGAAAGGGGAAGTGGAAGAGAAGGAGAAGGGGAAAGGGAAGGGGAAGAAGAAGGGGAAGGGGAAGGGGAAGAGAAGGAGGGGGTGGGGCACAGACACATTGATACTGGTATCTGCCCCCAGAACATGAATGGCCCCCTGCACCCCCGCCCCCTGCTGGCACTTCTGGATGGCAGAGACTGCCAGGTGGAAATGCCCATCCTAAAGTATATGGCCACAGTCTACTCAAGAAATCCATGAGAGGATGTTAAATGAGGCTGTGAGTGCCATGTACCACACCATCACCCTCACCAGGGAAGACCTGGAGAAGTGCAAGGCTCTGAGAGTGATTGTGCGGATTGGCAGCAGCTATGAAGTCAACATCAAGGCTGCTGCTGAGGTAGAGATTGCTGTGTGCAACATCCAGTCCGCTGCTGTGGAGGAGACAGCAGATTCCACTGTCTGCCACATTCTCAATCTATACCAACACGTAGCTGTACCAGGCACTTCGAGATGGCACCCGGGTACAGAGCTTGTAGCAGATCCGGGAGGTGGCCTCAGGAGCAACTCGAATCGGAGGCGAGACCCTCGGCCTCATTGGCTTTGGTCGCATCGGATAGGTGGAGCCAAGGCCTTTGGATTCAACTTCATATTTTATGACCCCTACTTGCACGATGGGATAAAGAGGTCTCTAGGGGTGCAGAGGGTCTACACCCTGCAGGACTTGCTCTATCAGAGTGACCTCATCAATGTCTTTACTAACAAGCAGATGAGGCAAGGGGCATTCCTCCTGAACGCAGCCTGAGGTGGTCTGGTGGATGGGAAAGCCTTAGCTCAGGCTCTCAAAGAGGGCAGGATACGAGGGGCAGCCTTTGATGTGCACGAGTCGGAGCCCTTTAGCTTCGGTCAGGGTCGGTTGAAAGATGCGCCAAATCTCATCTGTACACCCCACACGGCCTGGTACAGTGAGCAAGCATCACTAGAGATGAGAGAGGCAGCTGCCATGGAGATCCGCCGAGCAATCACAGGTCGCATCCCAGAAAGCTTATGGAACTGTGTCAACAAGGAATCCTTTGTTACTTCTGCTCCTTGGTCTGTAACAGACCAGCAAGCAATTCATTCTGAGCTCAATGGTGCCACACACAGGTACCCACCAGGCGTTGTGGGTGTGGCTCCAAGAGGACTTCCTGCAGTCATCCATCCATCGAAGGCATCATCCCTGGGGGCACCCTGTGAATCACAACCATCTCACTGCAGCACACCCTTCCCAAGCTCCCTCTCCCAACCAGCCACCAAACATGGGGACAATCGGGAGCACCCCAACGAGCAAAAGCAGAGAATGCTGAAAAGTAATCATTCAGATAACCTTGGGACCAAGAGATAGTGGAAAATGGATAAAATGGATGAACTAAGAAAAAAAGGCATTTGACAGGCTTTTTAACTTTTCCTGGACACGTGCACCATTGATGTTGCAGTGTTGAAGCTACAAAGCTAGAAAACGGAAGACGGCATCCGCTTCTGAAAGCACTGAAAAAATATGATATGATTTATTAACGACCAACTTATGTTATTGTGTTAACTTTTTCATCTGTGCATCGAATCACAAAGAACAAATAGAGCTTTCCCTTTTTCAGCCCCTTGGACACAGCAGATCCTGAGCAACTTGCTCTAGAGTGTTGCATCAAGAGTTCTTAACATCAATAAAACACTGAGAGGAAACCCTCATCTTAATGTTCTAGTCCCTTTGGTCTACAGGGTCTCATTACCTCTTGGCTGGTAGGAAGATTAAATTACAACAAGATGTAGAGAGCACTGTCTGCCTGTGGTAGACATGCACAGGAGTGAAAGAAGTTCAGACTCCTGTACAGGGAAGTGTCAAGTGTCTCTCACATCTGAACTGCATACTGAGCCAGCAAGTTGGTTGTAAGTTCAGTAATACCCTATGATGATGAAAAAAGAAAAAAACTATAAAACAAAAAAGAAAAAAAGTATTAAGTTTCGCAAGCTGTTTGTACTCAAATATATTTCTCAGTTTCAGATCCTCAGCTATTTTATTTTATTGCAAAGTCTTGAGCTGTAAGGGTTCAAGAAGAATAATGTTGCATTTCCTTATCTCTCAGGCCTATGAACAAACCCACTTTTTTAGACATTGATAAATTCTCTTCTTCATGTGATATTTTACACAAAAACACTTCAGATGTGTTACTAGATGTGACTGATTTTTAACAAATCCTCTTAGATTTGTATCAACTAGTTACATGTTCTATCCATAGTCTTTTGTGGATCATTGCCTTTTTGTTTAAAAGATGGCCTATTTTGAGACTTGTATAGGTTCATTCCTATTTTTGTGACAAATTAAAAACTTTAAACTGTCCCAAACACAAAATAATGGCTATCCAAAGTATGTTTTGTGTTAGTGTGAGTTACAGTTAGTTACTGTATCTGTTTATTGTAAAGATGGACATTTAGCATTCAGTGCAGTTTTCAATAAAAGTAATTAAAATTTCTGTTAAAAATTGTCTTAATAACATTCTAAATAATAATTAACAGTGTTTCGATATGACAATTGCATCATTATTTTCCTTTTCATCTGTCTTGCATTAAAGAGATAATTAATTAAAAGAATGAAGTTTTGAGTAGACATTTACAATAAACTGTTGCAGTGATGAAAGGTACATTTATGAATTTGTTATTAAATGGATAGGATGGTCCCTATTTTCTCTCTCTCTTTTTTCAATGTGTATGAGTGTACTGTCTGCATGTAAGTAGGTGTACCCGTGTCATGCAATGCTGTGGAGGTCAGAAGAGGGTGTCAGATTCCCCTGGAACTGTTAAATGGTTCTTAGCCACCATGTGGGTGCTGGGAATCGAACCCGGGTCCTCTGCAAGAGCAGTTGGTGCTCTTAGTCACTGAGCCATCTCTCCACCCCCCCATTTTCTCTTAATCTGTTTCTTTATGCACTGAAATTAATGGTCACAATTGAATTTGTCCATCATTATTGAAATTAATGCAAAGCTCACTTTCTTAGAAAAGTTATTTTAAAATTTGTGAAAAATAGTTACAAATTATAGTAAATGAAGTCTTTTGAATACTCAGTGGAGGCACCTGAGGAGCCTTTGTTTCATTCAGGTCAACAAAAATTTCCCAAAGAAATCTTTGTGTGATGACACAGACCCTGAGTCATTGAACACTACTAGAAATGCTTTAATGTAATTATGAGCTAAGCTATATAATTCCCACACTTTTAGGTAAATAATATATCATTGCTTCTGGTGTATTAACCTAAAATTTGATCAATACTATAATTTCATCAAAAAAAGATAAATATGAGAGGATTAATAAAATACAGTTTGGGAGATAAGCTTTGTAGAATTTTTCTAATTACCTCTAATGAGATTTAATTGAATAAAGGGCAAATATAGGGAAAAGTTAGAAAAACTATACTTTTAAGTTACTTGATTTCTGTGTCAGGCTTCAGTCATATGCAAAGAAACAATTAATAAAAACAGTATACATACACACAGAGAGGCATGTGTACAGGAAATAAAATGGAATCATTCAGTCTCTTATCTCATTCTCTCAAAGAAATACCCTTTGGTCCTTTAAACCTAATTATCCTTTAATACATGTTCCCTTTTCACTGTGGTCATCAAACAAATTTTCCATATCTTATCTACTTTACTTGAAAGATTGTTGTTTGTAAGGATCCAGGGAGTGTGTGTGTGTGTGTGTGTAGTGTTTTAGATGAATATTTCAAGAAAGTGGAGAAATTAGAATAATTACATATCATTAAGGGGAATGCCAAGATGTGCAGCTAATAGGAAAACAGTATGGTTGTTTCTAAAAAAAACAAAAAAAAAAAACAAAAAAAACGGAAGCAAGAAAAAAAATTGAAGGATGCCTCTAATTGAAATTTGGTAAATTTGAGCACACATACTGCAGCACTAGTCACATAGCTAAAAAGTGGAAATAAATCAGTTCCGCTGTTGGATGAATGGACAAAACTTTTTTTTCCTCAAAAATGAAGGAAATTCCACAACAAGGATGGACATTGAAGGTGTGAAGCTGAGAGAACCAAGTCAGTGTGGAAGTATGAATACTGCTGATCCCACTCTTACAATATCTAAAACAGTCAGACTCCTAGAATTCCAGAACAAAAGTACAATGGCCAAATGCTGGAGTAAGAGAGAAAAAAAATCTAATTAAAGGCATAAAATCTCAGTTACACAATATCAATAAGTTAAAGACATTGATCCTCTATGAGTTCAAGGCCAGTTTGGTCTACATAATGAGTTCTAGGCCAGCTACAACTAAAGGGAGACCTTGCCTCAAAAAGACAAAAAAAAATTACTAAAAATTCTATCAACAGCAAGAAGATATGATTTTTTTACATAAAACTAACAAACATTCTACATAAAACAAACAAAATGCTACTAAGATTTTAAAAAGACTCCCAGTGTTGGTCCAAAAGTTGCATTCTTCCATGTGTTACTGAGCAATTCAGAGACATGGTCCAAAAGATGCATTCTTCCATGTGTTACTGAGCAATTCAGAGACATGATCCATCAGCCTTAAATGTAAGTACAACCCCTTTATTTCTATGAATTTTTCCTAAGGAAGCCTTCCTAGATATGTGCTAATATAGACATATAAACACATACAATTTTATGTCCTAATACATAAGCTTCTAAAAATCAAGATAGAAATGTTGTAGACAACTAGACATAGTAGAAGTCCCATGCTTGTTAACTGACAAACAGAAATAGAGCTTAATAAAATCCAACCTTTTGTCAATCTTGTGTGTGTGAACGAAAGCAAGATTTAACATTTAACATTCACTCCAGCCCCTAATGCAGACCTTAAGAATTAGGAGGCAAGCCCATCCCAGCCCTAAGAGCACCTTACTTCACACAAAGTACATTCCAGCTTGAATAGCTCCCCCCTCTTTCCTGTGGCTAGCAGTTTTAATTTCCCAAAGACAAAATCATTAATCTCATTCCTGTACGTCCTAGTTTGACCATTAACACTGCCTGGCTGAACTGGATCTCAGCTCCCCTTTAAGCAACTCCACTTCTTGGCTCTGCTAATAAAATAAATAAATAAATAAATAAATAAATAAATAAATAAATAAATAAATAAACACCCTGCCTGTGAGAGAAGTTTGTTCTCCCTCCTTCTCTGATGAGATCCCTTCACAAGTCTATTCAGAAACAGACTCTCCCTGTTGTAGATCTGCCTCTTCATTGCCTTCCTTCTTACACTGTGTGCCATGTAAAGAATTTAAATTAAACCTTCACTGCCTGTTGCTTTTCCCTTTGACTTGTCACAAACATCATAATATGAGACTATTCTTTTTAGCAAAGCTGTGGAAAAGCAGGTTCCCATTTATCATTGGAAAGGATATGAAGTGTAATGACCCTTATGGAAAGATTTAATATCTGTCAGAAATCACAAATGCAATTATTACTTATCCAGAAAATATAGTTCCGGAAAATAATTTTAGGTAGACAATTGCGATTTTAAATTATATCATTTTCTGGATTTTACCGGGTCTTCTCAGTTAATTTGGCTAAGGGTTTGTTCATCTTGTTTATCTTTTTAAGGAACCAACTCTGGGGCTGGAGAGATGGCCTAGCGGTTAAGAGCGCCGACCGCTCTTGAAGAGGGGACCAGGGTTCGATCCCCAGCACCCGCATGGGTGGTGAGAACCATCTGAAACTCCATTCCCAGGAGCACTCCAGTTCCCAGGGAATCTGACACCTCTTCTAACCTCCACGCATTGCACGCCACAGGTGCACAAACTACATGCAGAACTGTACATTTCATACACATAAAAAAATAAACTAAATAAATAAATTTTTAACAAAACCAACTCTGTTTTAAATCTATAGTTTACCAATTTTTAACTATTTCTTAAAATAGATTTTAACGACATTTAGACCCCCTCTCCTACCTGCGCTGTCATAGCCTGCCCACTGCATTTCATACATTCTACCATATATGTTAAATCCTTTCAAATCAAGTTTGTGTATGTAGATATTCTTCAGTGCGAGTCCATTTACTGAAGCCTGTCCAGGCAATCTAGAGTCCCTCCATGAAGAAGAATAAATAACCCTCACCCAGCAGTATTCAGCTCTCAATAGATCCTTAGCTAAAGTTGGGATTTCCTATATATTTCCCCAGTAATATGTTGGGTCTATATCTGATTGAGTTTGCATAGGTCTTGTGCATGGTTGTCACTATTGCTTTAAGTTCATATGAGCAAGTTCCCAGAAGCCTAGAAGATTGTTTCCTTGTGGTCAGGCACCAGCTCTGTCTCTTACAATCTTTCCAGCACCTCTTCTACGATGGTCTCTGAACCAAGGGTGGATGAGAGTCAATACATGAGTCCCACCCAGGGATATAACACTCTGCAGTCTCTTATTCTCTACATTTTGGCCAGTTGTAGCCTTCTGTGTTTATCTCCCTCTATATCATGAAGAAGCTTCACTGCTGAGAGTTGAGCTATACATCAGTATTGTCTCTACCTCTGGTTCTTCTCTGCTCCCTGAGCATTAGGTGTAGAGGTTCTACTGCAGATGTGTCTCCTTCCTATGGCTGGGTAATTCACAGACATTTATTCTCTGAGTTTGACCAGTTTTGAAACTTTGTGAAAGTCTCCATCTGTAGCAAATGTTATCTGATGAGTAATGAACAGTATATTGGTCTGCAAGCACAAGGATATTTAGCACACAGTAAGAAACTATGTTTGTATAGGGATATGACAGAGGTAGGGATTTTCTCTAGGACCTGTGACCTCTCCAACTATGTATATTTGGCTATGTTTACAGTTCCATGCCTGAGTTCACTCCCCTTAAGAGGGCCTCAACTCCAATTAGATAGACTACCCACAAGACGAAAGTGTCACAATTGCATTGCTACGGTTTGTTGTGCCAGTCCTTGTGATTTTTAGGCTTTAAAACTGGGGTTGGAACATGAATTGATGTTCCTTAGAACCCTGCATAGTGTTCTCTAAAACTATGAAAGCTAGTCTTCAAGGAAGTGGCTTCCCAGCGAATTCTAGCTTCATTGCTCAAAGCCCTGTGTCCTAAGTATGTCCTGTCTTCAGCAAGAGGGTCTTACTTCAAGTTCTGGGACTGTGGCAATAAGCTGTGTTATTTTGAAAGACTCTAGGGGGTATCCTGACTAACAACTTGAAAGGAGGTTTCTCCTATCTGGCATTGTGTTTCTTGTTACATAGCTGTCGAGTATACACATGCACTCATGTTCAGATAATTGTATGTGTATTTTTCAGTAGGTTTTCTGAACTAATACATTTCCCTCTGGTTTTTACACCACCGAAGCCTTATTTGTTTTTCTTCTCTCTCTCCATGCCTAACTTCCCTCCTCCCTCCCCAGTTAAAGTTCCCTGATCTTCCCCTTGATAATGTTTGTCTCCTATTTTACAACTTCTCTTGAGCTCTAATTTCTCCTTTAAGCTCATGGTTCCTTTCCTATCCTTTCCTCTTCCCTTCCAGGTGAAGACCTCATTTTCCCTGTTTCCCTTTTAGTAACATCCATCCCCTACTATCCTCCTCTCTTAGGCTCTTTCTTTCTCTTTAGCTCCATGGTTTCTTTCCATTTTCTTGACTTTTGTGGTTACATCAGAGTATATACTCACATATAGGGATTTGGTACTAAGATCCACAGAGGATGTACAAGTGACATATGTCACTTGTTGTTGGCAGCCTACCACACAAACAGTGTGTGCTGCACCGCGCCCTAAAGATGGCGCTGACTTCCTGAGTCACTACAAGCCGTTTCCCGCCGTTGCCTATGCATTGGGCAATCTGCGCATGACTTTGAGCTCGCACACCTAATATTCTAATGAGGCATTGGCCCCTGTTGCGCTACGAGGCCATGCATTGGACATGCAAATGAGGCATCGGGCCAGTACACCTATCCAGAGCATACACGAACCCTCTAGACTTGCTATATATAAGCAGTGCCTCTTCCCCGTTTCCGGGTCCTTCTCCTAAAAGAGCTGTGCACAATAAATACTGCTGCAGAAGAATCCTGTTGTCCGCGTGAAGTTCTTGCCGGCGAGACTTGTTTTTCCAAGTCTGTGTTTACTTCATTTAGTATATCAGTTACTAGTCCATCCATTTGTCTGCAGATTTCATCTTTCTTTACAAGTGACTAGAACTCCATTGTTTAAATGTACCACGTTTTCATTATTCATTCATCAGTTTAGGGACACTTAGGTTGCTTCCATTTCTTAGCTATTGTGAACATAGCAGCAAAAAAATATGGATGTACAGTGTTTCTAGACTAGGATGGATCCTTTGGGTGCATGCCAAGGAGTGCTATCACCAGATCGTATGAAACATTCACATTTTTGTTTTCAAAGTTCTCCATGCTGCTTTCCACAGTGGTTGCAGAAATTTGCAATCCCACCAGCAGTGAATGAGGCATTCCCCTTTCTCAGCATCCTTGCCAGCACTTGGTGTCCTTTGAAAAGAGCCAACTCTTTGTTTCATTGCATCTTTGTAATTTTTCTGTTGTTATTATTTTTGTTTTTGTTTCTATTTCATTAATTTCTGATCTTACCTTAGTTATTTCCCCCATCTAATGACAAGATGTTTGGTTTGTACTTACTTTTCCAATGCTTAAAAGTGCCCCATTCGTTACATTGTTTAGGTGAGATAAATCTGATTGTTTTAAATATAGGCACTTAGAACCATAATCTTGCCTTAAAAACTTGCCTTAAACCTCATAGGTTTTAATATGTTCTGTCTTCATTTATTGAATTCTAGAAGTCTAAAAGTATTTTTTCTTTTTAATTTTTTTATTTTTATATGTGTATGGATGTACTGTCTGCATGTCGGTTTGTGCACCCGTGTCGTGCAATGCCGCGGAGGTCAGAAGAAGGCGTCGGATTCCCCTGGAACTGGAGTTCTCCTGGAATTGGAGTTACAGACGGTTCTCAGCCACCATGTAGGTGCTGGGGATCAAACCCGGGTCCTCTGCAAGAGCAGTCGGCGCTCTTAACTGCTAGGCCATCTCTTCAGCCCCAAAAGTATTTTTCTTTCTTCTTGACTTCCTCCCCTCCCAACCCAACACTCCCACCATCCCAACTTCCCCCCAGTAATGTTACTTACTGTCCCCCTCTTGTGGGTTCTTTCTTTTTCTTTATCTCCATGCACCTTTCCAATTTCTTGGCTCCTGGTGTTACGTCAGGATATATACTCATGTAAGGGGATTGCTGCTACATGAGAGAGAACATACATTGCCCGTTTTTCTGCCTTTCTGTTACTTCACCCTTAATAATATTCTCTAGTTCCATCCATTTACATGTAAATTTCATAATTTCATCTTTTCTCTACCTCTGAGTAGTACTCCATTGTGTTGATGTACCACATTTTCATTATCCATTCATCAGTTGTGGGACATTTAGGTTGTTTCCATTTCTTTGCTATTGTGAATAGAACAATAACAAACATGGATGTACAGGTATCTTTGCAGTATGATGAATCCTTTGGGTATAGGCCAAGAAGTGGTATAACTGTCATATGGTAGGTTCGTTTTCAGTTTCTTGAGAGTTCCCCACACTGCCTTCCATAGACCACACTAGTCTGCATTCCCACCGACAGTAAATGAGTGTTCCCCTTTCTCCACACCTTCACCAGTATCTGATGTCTTTTGTTATCTTGATACTAGCCAGTCTGATTGGGGTAAGATGGAATCTTAAAGTAGTTTTATCTGCATTTCTTGAATTACTAAGGATGTTGAGCAGTTTTTTAAGGTATCTCTTGGCCATTAGAAAAAGTTGTATAGGCTTCTGAAAAATAGTATCTATTCTGCTGTGTTTGGATGTATTCTGCTGTATTGTTCAGTAGATATCTATTAGGTCTATATTAGTCTGTGTCTTTATATCTATAATCACTTTTAATTAAGTTGGGTGAAACTGTATTTATTTATGTATCAATTTCCTCTTGATGGATTATCCTCATAATCAGTATAAAGTGGCATTCTTTATTTCTTCTGACTATATTTTACTTGAAGTGTATTGTGTAATTAAGTATTAGAATAGTTAGAACTGCTTGTTTTATTATCATATTTGCTTGAAAGACCTTTTCTATCTTTTCACCTTAAAATAGTGTCTCTCTTTTTTGATAGCCAGGTATATTTTTTGTAGGCAGACAAAGGAAGTAGCTTACTGCCACCATGGGGTTAGGAAGATTGTAAGAGCCAAAGGATTGAGAGGAGTGGAACAAAACCATGTCTTCTGGACATTCCACTTAGAAATTCACAGCAGCTCTGCTTGCCTACAAAAGGCCCGTTAGTCAACATTCCAGCACAGAGTAGAAAGGAGTTCAGGAGACTCTTCCCATAACTGAGTAGCTATGGGCATTCAATAGCTTCTGAGATGGGAGAATCAGTTTTCTTTAAGGGTATGAATTCTGGTATGTCGACTCTACTTCAGTGGATGCTCCCGCACCCAGCATATGGACAGCACAAATTGGTACAGATGTGAGAGTGTAGGGAGTTGGAGATGGATCTAGGAAGTGTTAAGGGGAGAATTTGGAGGTGAATATGATCAAACTACACTCTCTGAAATTCTCAAAAGAAGAAAAATATTTTTTAAAAATCATAAAGATTTTTTGAGGAGGAATCCTTTCCCTGTACAGAAGCTTTTGAGTTTAATGAGTTCCTACTTGTCAATTGTCAACCTTATTTCCTGCATGGCTGCTGTTTAATTTAGAGAGTCTTTTCCTACACCTATGTCTTATAGGTTGCTGCCAACTTCTTCTATCACCTTCAGAGTTTCGGGTTTCACATTGAAGTCTTTGATCCATTTGGAGTTGATTTTTATACAGGGTGAGAGGTAGGGGGTTCATTTTATTCTCCTACAAGTGGTGATCCAGTTTTGCCAGCACCATTTGCTGAAGATGCTGTCTTTCCTCCATTGAGTCTTTTTTAGCACCTTTGTCAAATATGAGTTGGCTGAAATTGTATGAGCTCAAGTTTGGATCTTCAATTTTGTTCTATTGGTCAACAGGTCTGTTTTTGTGCCAGTACCAGGATGTTTTTATGACTATAGCCCTGTAATATAGTTTGTCTGGTAAAATGATCCCCCCTGTATTAAACTCAAAAGTTTCTGTACAACAAAACAATCAATGAAGTGAAGAGAAAAAGCACAGAGTAGGAGAATATCTTCACCAGTGATACATCCGACAGAGCATTAACATCCAAAATATATAAACTACTCAAAAAACAAAGAAGAAAACAAATGACCCACTCAAAGATGGAGTAAAGAGATGAACAAAGACTTCACTAGTGAGAAAGTAAAGATGGCTGAGAAACATCTTAAAAGGTGTTCAACATCATTAATAATTAAGGAAATGCAAATTAAAACCACTTTAAGATATCATCTCCTCAAATAAGACTTTAATATGGCTAAGATTAAGAAAACAAAAGACACCAAATGCTGGAGAGAATTGTGGGGAAAGAGGAACACTCATCCACTGCTGGTGGGACTGTAAACTCATACAACTACAGTGGAAAGCAGTGTGGAAAACTCTTAAAAGACTCAAAATGAGGGGCTGGAGAGATGGCCTAGCGGTTAGGAGCGCCGACCACTCTTACAGAGGACCCGGGTTCGATCCCCAGCACCCACATGGCGGCCGAGAACCGTCTGAAACTCCAAATCCAGGAGAACTCCAGTTCCAGGGGAATCCGAGACCCTCTTCTGACCTCCGCGGCACTGCACGACACGGGTGCACAAACGTGCATGTAGACAATACATTCATACATATACAGAAATAAATAAAATAAAAAAACAAAAAACAAAAAAAAGACTCAAAATGAGCCTACCACCTGACCCAGTCATACCACTTATGGGTCTATACCCACAAGACTCACCCTACCACAAAGATACATGCACATCTATGCTTATTGCAGCTCTATTCACAATAGCAAAGAGCTGAAACTAACCCAAATGCCTTTCAATAATGAAAATGTGGTACATCTACACAATGGACTTCTATGCAGCAGAAATATGACATCATGAACTTTGCAAGTAAATGGATGGAACTCAAAGCCACTGTTCTAAGTGAAGTACCACAGTCCCAGAAAAACAAATGGGGAATGGTATTTCTCATTTGTGGATGCTAGCACCAAATCCCTAGTTGAAAGGCAAGCTGAGCAACATTAATGTTATATTCCTTTTTTTATCTGAAAGCAACTGTGTTGTTATAATGTGAATCCCTTACAGGGCTCTAGAATTAACTTAACACTTATTTTCAGACTTTGTAATCGCAGTATATGGGTGGAGGGTATGTATGCATATTTTAGAGTAACATAAAATTAAAGGGAAAATGTGAATGCTTAAATATATTTTGGAATTAACATACAGTTTATTTTCAGAGGTCATAATTTTTGTATATATATGATATATATATGCATATTTTGGAGCAATAGAAATGGGAGGGAACAACAACAAAAGGACTGGGTCAAAGAACTAACTGAAACAGTTAACTTCTGCCTAAAACAATAAACCTCTGCAGAGAAAACTTTAAAAGACTAAGAAAAAAGATGCAAGATATGTATGGCAGAATGCATTAACTGGGGTGGGTGGTGGGGCATGGAAAGGGGAATGTGTCTAAATTGGACTGAGAAATGTATGAAATACACAAAACTTCGATAAAAGTATTTTATATAAAAAAAGAATGGGAAGAGAGCAGGAGAAACAGGACTAGAAAAATGCTGGTGGGAGTATAGCTCAGCAACAAAACCTAAGCACAAGTGTTCTGCATATGGAGAAGTCTCAAATTGCAACCAGGTTCTATTGAAAGAGGCATTTATAGGGATAACAGTTGTTGAGGTATATAATTTCTCACATAAACTTTAGATGATTGTCCAAAGCTTAATTAACCATGAATATAACCATGAATATTTAAAAAAAAGAATCCTGTCCCATTATCAAATCTTGCAGTCTGTGTCTTTTCATAGGGGAATTGAGACTATTAATATTCAGAGATAGTCTTTAATGGTGTGCACTGAGTCCTCTCATCTGGTTGTTTTGTAGTTTCTGGTGCTTTCTCACCTCTCTCGTCTTTAACAATAGTCTTAGCCTCATTAATTTTTCCCCTGAAACCTCTTGGGTCTGATTCTCTTCAGTGCAAAGTGCTCCCTCCAGTATCCTCTGTAGTGTTGGCTCAAGGGTCATAAATTCCTATGGCCTGTTTTAGTCATGGAAAGTTTTTCTTATTTGATTATCATAGTTTGTTAGGTGCATTAGGCTACATTGGCAGTGTAATCTTTCAGATTGTTAAGTGCATCTTTCCAAGCCCTTGTGGCCATTAAGATTTCCACTGAGAAGTCAACAGTTATTCTGATCGGCATGCCTTTTTATGTACCCTGGCCCTTCTTTCTTGAAGTATTCAAGATATTTTGTTTGTTGTGAATGTTTTGCATTTTAACTATGATATGATGAAGTGCTCTGTGAGCCTCTTGTTTCTAGATGGACAGTTCAATTTGGAAATTTTTCTTCAATGATTTTATTTTTTTTTTTTTTTAAAGCCTACAGCACCCGGTATTCCCAGGCGGTCTCCCATCCAAGTACTAACCAGGCCCGGTCTTCAATGATTTTAATGAAAATATTTTCTATTAATTTGAAATGAACTTCTTTTATGTTCAAATTTTATGAACTGTGCATTTTTATGGTTCCCCAAAGACCTTGCTTGTTTTGTTTGTATCTTTTTTAAAAAATTATCATTGGCCTTACACGTGTAATCCAGTTCTTCTATCTTGTCTTCAAACCCTGATTCTTTCCTCTACATGGTGAGACATTCCATTGAACTTATTATCTGATCCATTGTGCTTTTTCATTTTCATCATCATTTCAGTACTTTTTTCAGTGTTTCTATCCCCCATTGACTACTATTTTCATATCCTGAATTGACTTCTTTCTTCCAACCAGATGTTTGTGTTCTCTTGAAACACACCTGTCTTCTTTGAGTTGTTTGAACATATTTATAATCATTCTTTTGAATTGTGTATCTGGAATTTCATCTGGGTCATTGTCTTAAGAACTGATCACTCCTTAATCTAAAATGATAAACCAGAGCTGGAGCCAAAGTATAGTCTCCAAATTCTTAGCATTTCTCAATCAACATAAGGAAGAATGTCTTGACAAATAATCAATTCTATCTAATGCAGGAAAATATAGAATGAACCTATAAAATCTAATATAGGATAAGGAGTAAACAACTGAGATAAAAGTTTAATGTCTAAAAATTTCACAAGTCAGCAACTGGAAGAGGTTTTACTTAGCTGAAGTATTCCACAGTTATGTTAATGTAAATGTATTTGAAATACTTATGTCAAACACTGTGGCTGCTGGAAAGGAACTCCTGACAAGGAACTGAAGTTGAGACCAGATGACTGTCCCACTCATGAGTGATTTTGCTGTCCTCCTGGGAACCTATTAGGAAACCTAGTCTTTGGAGTTTACACAAAGTTTGTATACAATAAATTCTCTATCACTATAGTAAGAAAACAGCATGGCCTGTGTGCTAACTTCTTTAAGGGACAAAAGCAGCAGCTATAAAACATTAATGTTATATGAAACAAATAGTAAATAAAAAGTCACTTGTTGGCTATGATACAAAAGGTACTGTAGCATCAAATTGAAATTCTGAATAGCAAACAAAATTGTGACAATGGAGAAGGAGACAGTACATGATATGTTTACATTACCTCCATTTCCTAATGTGTTGAGCTAATGGAATCAACCACAGATTATCAATGACCATGAGTATTTTTTATTGTTTAAACATGTATATTTCTTGGAAATTTAAAATTCATGTTCTATTCTGTTCCATTGCTGTGCTAGTATCATCTTGTTTTATGACTATAACTCTGTAATAATAATCTGAGCTCTGGTATGGTGATCCCCCAGCATTGTGCCTTTCACCCAAGATTTCTTTGGATATCTGGGTCATGTGTTTCCATATGAACTTTATGATGATTTTTTGTAGCTCTGTGAAGAATGTCATGGGTACTTTGATTGGCATTGCATTGAATCTATAGATTGCTTTTGGTAAAATGGTAATTTTCACATTATTAATTCTACCAATCCATGAGCATGTTGGGTCTTTTCCATCTCCAAGCATCTTCCTCTATCTCTTTCTTAAATGATTTAGATTTTTCATTGTGACAATCTTCAATGTCTTTGGTTAGGTTTATTCTTAAATAATTTTTGAGGTTATTGTGAATAAGAGGATTTTCTTGAATGCTTTTCTGATTGCTTGCTATATAAAGGCTACTGACTTTTGTAAGTTCATTTTGTAGCTGTGACTTTTCTGAAAGTATTATTCATTTCTAGCAGTTTTTGCAAATTTTGTCATCTGTTACATATACTATTTTATTGTCTGCAAAAAGTGATCTCTTCTTTTCCAATCGGCAGTCTTTTAATTTCTTTTGTATCTCTTATTCCTCTCCCAGGAGTTCCAAACACTGTATTGAGAAGGAGTAGAGATAGTGGACAGCCTTGTCTGGTTCCTGATTTTAATGAAAATGGTTACAGTTTTTCTCCATTTTGAAAGATGTTGGTTGTGGGTTTGTTGTACATATCTTTAAATACATTGAGGTATGTTCCCCCAGTCTAATTCCTTCTAGGACTTTTAATATAAATGCATGTTGTATTTTGTCAAAAGCTTTTTATGCTTTTGTGATATGACCATGTGATTTTTTACTTCAAGTCCATATATATGTTTTATGACATTTATTGACTTATGTACATTGTTTCCCTAGATAGGACCCTATATGAAACCTCACCCACTCACAGATCAGGGACCATTTCAGAAGATGGAGAAGAAAGATTATAAAAATCAGGGTTAGTCCATGAGCATAGAGAAACAGAGGCTTTCAGGTCACTGGAAGTTTTCACATGTGAACTTGTGGCAATGGTGGGGTCAAGCACAAGACTCATGCTGAGCTACCCAGACAAGAGCCGAGAGTCAAGCAAGAGAAATGAGTGACCATATGACCCCACCCTGGGAATTGTTGTAGACTGATTATTACTGGGTGAGCAGGACTAGACCTTACTTATGATCACTAGATAGGCTGACTTGACTCCACTGGATGAATTTACATTGAAGGACATCTGGGTACAAATGCTTGACTGGATAGGACTTAACATATATGATGGAATCCATAATGTCTGGGTACGGGGTGGGGAGTCTAAATTTGATTAACAACAGTTGTATGAAATGTACAAAAGCTTAATAAAAATATAAGAAAAAATTCACTTTCTGAACTTTCTTCAAAACTAAAACAAACAAACCTACAATGGTTTGAATGGGAATGTCCTTCATAGATTCTAGTATTTGAACATTTGGTCAGTTGGTGGCACTCTTTGGGGAGGCTCATGGAACCTTTAGGGGTATGGCCTGACTGGAAGAAGCAGTTCCCTGGGGTACATGCTTTGACAGTTCATAGTCTTCCCCTACTTCCAGCTTGCTTTCTCTGCTTCCTGCAGATGCTTGAAGATGTAAGCACTCAGCTTTCCACTCCAGCAGCCTCTGCCACCATACCTCCCTCCCATGAATTACTCATTCCTCTGGAACCAGAAGCCCAAATAAACTCTCCTTTTTGTAAGTTGCCTTGGTCATGATGTTTTATCATGGTTGCACAGGTACATGTATACCAAAGTATCATGTTATTTATATACCTTAAATGTATACCTTTTTACTCATATTTCAATAAAGTTGAACAAAAATAATTTTATGTACAAAATATACTTAGCTGTTTCATAAAAATATGTGATTTTTTAAAAGTGTATAATATACATTATCAGCTGTAAAATGAAAAATCTTATATGTATTTATTATCTAGTAAAATTATATATAAATCTATTACCTGGAAAATTAAATAGATAAAAATCTTATATGTATTTATTATCTGGAAAATTAAATAAAATATATTTAATTTTCAAAATGTTTGAGAAACAAAATGTGTAGAAAAAGTAATGTAATCCATAAACTAGAATTTCACATAAATAAAAGCTTATTCTATTTTGTCCTAATAATCGTTTATGTTAGAAAGTTAAACAGATGATAAAACTGTAAAGGCCAACATTAACAACAAAAGTTTATACTGAAATTAAACATTATAATTTGTAATGAGAATTAAATTAGTTAACCAATGTACTGACATTTTATTTGATTACGAGCACAATATATATGTCAATTATTATTTTTTCTTGATATGCTAAGTTATTAAAAATCAAGAAGAAGCAACCAAAGTCATAAAAATTAATATTTGAAGTATATGGATAAATATATATATTGGTTAATGGTTTCATTTTTTAAAAGGTGTATTTCACAATTATTTTTACTGCTCATGAAATATTAGATAAGTATGAAATAGGAAATAATTGCAATTTATGGAAGTGAGTTTTTTGTGGAAGACAACATGGTGGGCTCTCTGGGATACAAAGATGAACAATTTCTCAAGGGGAATTCACTTTTGAGAAAAATTAAGTTGCTGAGGTATTGAAGAATGGCTTCCAAAAAAATCTTCCATGCTCTACAAGACAGCAGAGATAAGGCCTGAGTCTTCTCTTATTCCCATGAGTTCAAACCTTTTGAGGTCAAAGTAAGGAAACTTAGAATATTTGTCATAAGTATAAACTGTCAGAAGCAGAATCTTATTTTAATCATCTATATTCAAAACNTTATAAAAATCAGGGTTAGTCCATGAGCATAGAGAAACAGAGGCTTTCAGGTCACTGGAAGTTTTCACATGTGAACTTGTGGCAATGGTGGGGTCAAGCACAAGACTCATGCTGAGCTACCCAGACAAGAGCCGAGAGTCAAGCAAGAGAAATGAGTGACCATATGACCCCACCCTGGGAATTGTTGTAGACTGATTATTACTGGGTGAGCAGGACTAGACCTTACTTATGATCACTAGATAGGCTGACTTGACTCCACTGTATGAATTTACATTGAAGGACATCTGGGTACAAATGCTTGACTGGATAGGACTTAACATATATGATGGAATCCATAATGTCTGGGTACGGGGTGGGGAGTCTAAATTTGATTAACAACAGTTGTATGAAATTTACAAAAGCTTAATAAAAATATAAGAAAAAATTCACTTTCTGAACTTTCTTCAAAACTAAAACAAACAAACCTACAATGGTTTGAATGGGAATGTCCTTCATAGATTCTAGTATTTGAACATTTGGTCAGTTGGTGGCACTCTTTGGGGAGGCTCATGGAACCTTTAGGGGTATGGCCTGACTGGAAGAAGCAGTTCCCTGGGGTACATGCTTTGACAGTTCATAGTCTTCCCCTACTTCCAGCTTGCTTTCTCTGCTTCCTGCAGATGCTTGAAGATGTAAGCACTCAGCTTTCCACTCCAGCAGCCTCTGCCACCATACCTCCCTCCCATGAATGACTCATTCCTCTGGAACCAGAAGCCCAAATAAACTCTCTTTTTTGTAAGTTTCCTTGGTCATGATGTTTTATCATGGTTGCACAGGTACATGTATACCAAAGTATCATGTTATTTATATACCTTAAATGTATACCTTTTTACTCATATTTCAATAAAGTTGAACAAAAATAATTTTATGTACAAAATATACTTAGCTGTTTCATAAAAATATGTGATTTTTTAAAAGTGTATAATATACATTATCAGTTGTAAAATGAAAAATCTTATATGTATTTATTATCTAGTAAAATTATATATAAATCTATTACCTGGAAAATTAAATAGATAAAAATCTTATATGTATTTATTATCTGGAAAATTAAATAAAATATATTTAATTTTCAAAATGTTTGAGAAACAAAATGTGTAGAAAAAGTAATGTAATCCATAAACTAGAATTTCACATAAATAAAAGCTTATTCTATTTTGTCCTAATAATCGTTTATGTTAGAAAGTTAAACAGATGATAAAACTGTAAAGGCCAACATTAACAACAAAAGTTTATACTGAAATTAAACATTATAATTTGTAATGAGAATTAAATTAGTTAACCAATGTACTGACATTTTATTTGATTATGAGCACAATATATATGTCAATTATTATTTTTTCTTGATATGCTGTTATTAAAAATCAAGAAGAAGCAACCAAAGTCATAAAAATTAATATTTGAAGTATATGGATAAATATATATATATTGGTTAATGGTTTCATTTTTTAAAAGGTGTATTTCACAATTATTTTTACTGCTCATGAAATATTAGATAAGTATGAAATAGGAAATAATTGCAATTTATGGAAGTGAGTTTTTTGTGGAAGACAACATGGTGGGCTCTCTGGGATACAAAGATGAACAATTTCTCAAGGGGAATTCACTTTTGAGAAAAATTAAGTTGCTGAGGTATTGAAGAATGGCTTCCAAAAAAATCTTCCATGCTCTACAAGACAGCAGAGATAAGGCCTGAGTCTTCTCTTATTCCCATGAGTTCAAACCTTTTGAGGTCAAAGTAAGGAAACTTAGAATATTTGTCATAAGTATAAACTGTCAGAAGCAGAATCTTATTTTAATCATCTATATTCAAAACACCAATGCTACCACAGCGTTTCCCTTTAAATATTACTGTTAAGCTATTACATGTGATTATAGAAGTCAAGATTATTTATATATATATGGATATATATATATATATCCATATCCCTGAAGGTTTTTAATATTCTGTTTTTGTTTCCTTATTTTTTCAGTCACCATAAAATAAAGAAAAGGTAAAGAAAGACTAATTAGCACAAACATTTTTAGTGTCCAGCAGAGAAGGGATATTTTAACATTCTGTTCTTCAGAGAAGTCTGACTTTTTAAACTATGAACATAACAGCTCTCAGGATTTCGCAGACCAAATCTCAAGAACAACATACCCATGTCTTGTGTGATGTTTGCATAGCTGAGAATTGACTGAATAGGCAAAGACAAATGGCAACGGTATCTGGGTTTCCTTGTGGATGAATGAATCCATACAATGAATAGTCTTATGTGCAGAATGAAATGCCTTTCCATGAAGCTTAATCAATAAGCAAGAGGATGACTGAATGGAAAGCACAGTGTCTTACAATTCAAGTGACAGCTGCTAAGATCCCACAGCAAGTAATTACTTTTCAAATTTGTGTTTTAGAGTAAAATGAACAAAGAGCTATTTCTCTTTAATCTCAAAAGTAAAATTTCTTTGAGATATATATATATATATATATATATAATAGTTCTAGCTTTATAGAAGGCACCAAATGTTACAAATTTTATTGATTATAAAACAAACCGATATATAAAAGAATATAATCCCTATATTCTTTTTCACTATAGTATCTATATTCTCTATATTCTCTATATTTCTCTATATTCTCTAATAAATAAATTTATTACATATTCTATCTTAAATATAGAATGTTGTCATATTCTTTTTCTTTTTTTGGTCTTTTTAAGACAGGGTCTCCCTGTAGCCCCAGCTGTCCTGGAACTCATTCTGTAGACCAGGCTGGCCTTGAACTCACGGAGATCCGCCTGCCTCTGTGTCCCAAGTGCTAGGATTAAAGGCGTGTGCCTCCATTCCCGGCATCATATTCTTAACAATTAGTCCAAAATACTTCTCTCATCCAAAAATGACATCTCAGGAGAAAGTAGACTGTTTTGCTTCTTGCCCACTTGTGCCCCTTTTCTAAAGCCTAGGGAACAATCTGTGGAAGAGGGGGCATGATAGAATGTAAGGGCTGCAATTGGGGTGAATTGTGGAACTACAACAATATAGATTGGACTCTTATTTGATCAACATGCTTGTACATGCAAGCCCCTCCAGCTGCACAGTGGGGACCTTGGGCTGTATTAGTTTGGGCATAGTTGCTTACAAATTGGTTTTACATGAAGGATGCTTGTATTCATTACTTATTACTTATTATTTTAAAAAGCTAAAAATGAATTTAATTAACTAAAATTGAATAATAATTTCAAAATATTTTATTTCCTAAGAAAGACCATTAATTTGTTTCTTATATAAAAAGAATATGCCAGGTGTGGTGGTGCACGCCTTTAATCCCAGCACTTGGGAGGCAGAGGCAGGCAGATCTCTGAGAGTTCAAGGCCAGCCTGGTCTACAGAGCAAGTTCCAAGCCAGCTGGGTCTACAGGGAGACCCTGTCTCAAAAACACCGAAAATAAATAAATAAATAAATAAATAAATAAATAAATAAATAAATAAATAAATAAATAAAGTAATGAACTGTTAGTTTTATCATTTTCATTGCTATCTTTTGATAGCCATGAATTAAAAGGAAAATGTATGTTTCATATGATTGCTTTCACAAAATATTAATATCTTACATTAACTCATATCTTACATTAACTCAATGTGATGCTAGAAGTATTTGTCATTTTTCAATGAGTCACAATATGAAGATGTATTAACTCTCTTAGTAAAAAGAAGAGAACTAGTAAGTAAGCTGGACTCAAAACTATGTACAAAATCATTGCAAAACAAAGGTCATTCAAATTGAACATTTTATAAATTATGGAAGATTCTTCAGAACTGTAGCCATGAGGATGATATCGATCATGAGTTATGTTAGTCAATTTCTTTAATTTTCTTTTATCTTCACTCTTTAAAAGTAGAACTAAAGGAGAAGAGAAGAGGAGAGAGAGTGAATATGAATCACACAGAGATCACAGAATTCATCCTCCTTGGCCTTTCTGATGATCCTGACATTCAGGTTGTGATTTTCCTCTTTTTATTAATCACATATGTATTAAGTGTCACTGGAAACCTGACTATCATTGCTCTGACTCTGGTGGACTCGCATCTACAAACACCCATGTATTTCTTCCTCTGGAACTTTTCCTTTTTAGAACTCTCATTTACAACCGTATGTATCCCCAGGTTTCTAGGGGCTATTATCACCCAGGATAAGACAATTTCCTATAACAACTGTGCAGCCCAGCTCTTTTTCTTTATCTTCATGGGGGTGATTGAATTTTACATCCTGACTGCCATGTCCTATAACCGATATGTTGCAATCTGCAAGCCCCTTCACTATACAACCATCATGAGCAAGAAGCTCTGCACCCTGCTGGTGTTGTGTGCTTGGCTGGGTGGGTTTCTGACTGTTTTCCCACCCCTTATGCTTTTGCTCCAACAGGATTATTGTGCTTCCAATGTCATTGATCACTATGCATGTGACTTTTTTCCCCTCCTACAACTCTCTTGCTCAGATTCGTGGCTCCTGGAAGTGATCGGTTTCTACTTTGCTCTGGTTACTCTGCTGTTCACGTTGGTCTTAGTGATTTTATCTTACATGTACATTCTCAGGACTATTTTAAGAATTCCATCTACCAGCCAGAGAAAAAAAGCTTTCTCTACCTGTTCCTCTCACATGATTGTCATCTCCATCTCTTATGGAAGCTGCATTTTCATGTATGCCAACCCCTCTGCAAAAGAAAAGGCATCATTGACCAAAGGAGTTGCTGTTCTCAACACTTCAGTTGTCCCCACGCTGAACCCCTTCATTTACACCTTAAGGAACCAGCAAGTAAAACAAGCACTCAAAGATGTAGTACACAAGCTGCTATTTTCTATAAGCAAATGAAATGAAAAAGTAATTAATTACCATTGAAAAGTAATTAATTGTGACCTTAAAGTGGTTAAGTACGTGTATTAAATATCCTAGTTTCTGTGTCGGGCGTGGTGGCGCACCCCTTTAATCCTAGCACTTGGGAGGCAGAGGCAGGTGGATCTTTGTGAGTTCAAAGCCAGCCTTGTCTACAGAGTGAGTTCCAGGACAGCTGGGCCTACAGGGAGACCCTGTCTCGAAAAGACCAAATATATATATATCCTAGTTTCTTTATATGCTTCATTGTAGTTAATTTTATAGTTTGCAGTCTATCTCTTTTGTTTCCACATTCAAATATATCTAATAGATTGTTCTTTGAGTTTTTTAAGAAATAGCAAAGTTTATCTGCCCTACAGAATTTTCTTGAATAGTTATGTGTTGATTAAGAATATTCTATGAGATGATATCATACAGTGATTTCAATTATGTTTATAACAGTCCGTAAGAGTATGTATGCTATTATCCTTCCCCCATATTTCAAAGATGAATTGACACTTATAACATTTTTGGATTCTATGTGTTCTACATGTGAACTTCCTGCAGGAAGTATGTTCTATGATGGTGCATCAGAAATGGGGATGAAATGTAAATTTTAAAATATGTCGTGTTTACTTTCTATGTAAATTGAGCTCTTCATTTAAACAAAAAATGAATTTAGAAATGCACTGTAAGTACTTTAGTCATGTGAGCATCAGTTACATAACCAACATTCTATCTTAAGGTATCTATAACTGATTAATAGCTATACTGTGAGAGAATTTGAACTTCAAGTGTTCATTTTTCTTTCATGTTCTCCCAAGTAATCAGATTAGAACACTTTATGCCTAGTATATCTTATTTCTAAATATGCAGACTACTATAACATACAAACTGAAATATAAAAACATATAAAAGTTTGTTATACCAATTTTAATATGTGAAAATATTTTTTAGATTTTTATTTTTTTTTATTAATTTTATTTATTTTTTTCCCTTTTTATTTATTTATTTATTTTATTGATGTTTTGTGTATTTCATACATCATTTTCCAATTCAGTTCAGGCATATATCCCTTTCCCTTCCCCCCACCCCACCCCTACCCATCCCAGATCATGCATTCTGCCGTAACTTTTCTGCATCTTTCTCTGTTTTGTTTCTTCATTTTTTTAACAATAAATGATAATTTGTGAGTACAAGCATCCTTCATGTAAAACCAATTTGCAAGCAACCCACACAGCTCATGGGTCCCATCATTCAGCGGAGGGGGGGGGTTGTATGTTCAATCAAGTTGATCAAATGAGTGTCTAGTCTATATTGTTGTAGTTTCACCATTCACCCTTGTATACTGTTGATAAGAATGGAAAATTGTGGGGCTGGAGAGATAGCCTAACGGTTAAGAGCACCGACTGCTCTTGAAGAGGACCGGGGTTCGATCCCCAGCACCCACATGGCGGCTGATAACCATCTGAAACTCCAATTCCAGGAGAACTCCAGTTCCAGGGGAATCCAAGACCCTCTTCTGACCTCCACGGCATTGAACGACATGGATGCACAAACCTACATGCAGACAGTACATTCATACACATACAAAAATAAATAAAATTTAAAAAAAAGAATGGAAAATTTATAGCTTTCATGAAAAACAGTAGAGATGCTCCTCAAAAAATTAAAGATAGAAATGTAACATCACCCAGCTATATCATTAGCTAAATAAATATATAAGTGACATAAAATCATAATCTTAAATAGCCAATAAGTGGAAACAATCTTGATATCAATTTAAAAAATGTTTGACATATATTCAGAATATTAAACAGCCATGAAAAAGAATGAATCTCTTAATTTGCAACAACATGGAAAGCACTGGAGGACATCATGTTAAGTGAAATACAGCAGGCAAAGAAAGACAAGTACTACATGACCTCACTCCTATGTGGAATATGAATATTTGACTTCATAGAAATTGAAAGTAGGATTCTCATTACCAAATTGGGAGTAAGGAAACTAGGAAAGAATGACAGAAAGTTGATTGGTGAGTACTAAGTTGTAGTTAAATAGGAACAAGACATTCTGGTGGGCTATTGCTCCATATGATACATGTAAACAAAACTAGCACATTGGAAATTTCAAAAAATTAGAAAATGTTTGTAAAAACATGATAATTTCTTAAGGACACAAATACATTTAAGCCACTCTAAATAATACACAGTGCACATGTGTCAGAACATCAGAATTTGCATATATATATATATGTGTGTGTGTGTGTGTGTGTGTGTGTGTGTGTGTGATTGTTATACTCTTATATGTCTGCTTATGAATTTACTTTAAAAATGAAATGTGGGGCTGGAGAGATGGTTCAGCATTAAGAGCCCCGGTTGGTCTTGCAGAGGACCAGGGTTTAGATCCCAGCACCCACATGACAGCTAACAACCATCTGTAACTCTGGTTACAGGAAACCTGACAACTTCTGAGCTCCCTGGAAACTGAGTGAACATAGTGTGCTTGATACAAGCAAGCAAGACACTCGTACACATAAAATTAAAAAATAATTGATAAATAATGGTGGCTAGACACAGTGGTGTATTCTCCCAGCACTCAAGAGGCAGAGCAGACAGATCTGTGAGATCAAGGCCAGCCTGCTCTACAGAGTGAGTTCCAGGCCAGCTGAAGCTATGGGAAGACCCTGTCTCAAATAATAAAAAATATATGGAAACTATTTCTTTTGACTTAGAAAGGTGATCCATATTTTAGTTCTGAAGGACAGCTTTTCTGAATAAAGCATTCAGTAAATAAAGAAAAATAAAGTATTCTTGGCAGGCAGAGTGGCTTGTTTGTTTGTTTTTTGTTGTTCTTCTTTATCCACACTTTGAATATAAAATTCCATAGTTTCTAGCAAGATTTCTGCTAGACGTCTACTGCTAGTAGTATTTAATTCTCTTGAATGTTGTTGTTCTTTCTCTCTGATTTCAGACTCTTCTGTCTTCCATCCTGGTCATTTCATTATAATGTATTCTGGGGTAGTTTTTGCACCCCCAGTCTTTCCTGTTTCTAGATAGTTAAACCTTAGTCTGTGTTTATGAAGTTTTCTATAATTTCTTCCAACAAGCTTTCTAACAATCTATCTTTCTCTCTTCTTGAGTGCTTCTTCATTTGTTCTTTTGATGTTAGCTCACAAAATCTGTAAGATATATCTCCATTTTTTGTTCTTTATTTCCCTACAAGAAAGTATTTCCAAATAATCTGCCTTTAAGTTCCTATATTTGTTCTTCTGCTATATCAGTTCTGCAGTGAAACTCTATTGCATTTCATTTATTCACTGCATCTTTCAGGATTTATTCTATATTTTATTACTTCAAAATTGTTACTGAATTACTTCTTCTTGAAGTTTGCTCAATTTCTTTAAAACTTACATTTTCAGTTTTTGTCCTATATTTTATATATCTCTGTCTCTTTAGAGTCAGTCATTAGTACATTATTTTATTTACTAGTTGGTATTATGTTTCCTTGACTGTTCTTAACTTGTGGTCATGTATTGATGTCTACTCTTGAAGCAGTTATGTGTTCCATTTTTTGTAGTCTAAAACAGAGTGGAACATGTTATAACAATAAGCCTGTTAAGAAATTCTGAATGAACCCCTTGGCATGATTCCTAAGCTCATGAGCACTGTAATTATTGCAATGTTAGTGGGCAACCTGGGCCCAGGATTACCATGACTGGTGCTGGCTGGGACAAAATCCTGTGGCCTCCATGTCTAGCTCAGGACCAGAACACAATTCTAAGCCCACTGAAGCTGATGAAATGCTGGAGGAACTTGAAAATCAAAGCTGCTTTGGACCTCCATCCAAGAATTGTACCCAGGTCAAGGGCCACAGCAGTAGCCAGATGGGGATGTAGATCATAACTTGAGATTTTCTTGACAGAGCTACTGGTTCCAATGTGGCAGGGTGTTGTAGTTTGGGTATGAAATGTCCACTGTAAGTTCATGTGTTTGAACACTTGTTTTCACTTGTGGACCTGTTTCAGAAGGTTGTGTGATCTTTAGGATATAGTCCTTCCTGAAATAAAGGGGTCACTAGAGTCAGGCCTGACCCAAGTTCCTTCTGGTTTCTGATTGTCAATGCAATGGATCAGGACACTTCACACTCCCATTGTCACAGTCATGATGAACTATATTCCATCAATCTATGAATAAGCCAGTCTTTTGATTATTTCTGTCTGATATCCTTTCATAATGAATATAAGGAGAGAATATACAAAACTTGTACCAAGAAGTGAGGTCATTGCTATAATAAATCTGGCCATATGTCCACAGGCTTTTGGAACTGATTTGTGGAGAGAAGGTTGAAGAGTTTACTGGTGTGAGCTACAGAAGTCCTAGAGTATCATAAGTAGAGTTTAATGGCTGATTCTAGTAGAATATCAGTAGAAATGCAAAGTAAGGACCTCTTTGATTGCCTGCATGTATGTAAATGCACACCACATGCAGGAAATACACTCATACATGTAAAATAAAAATAATAAATAAAATATTTTTTAAGCTGGGCGTGGTGGTATATGCCTTTAATCCTAGCACTTGAGAGGCAGAGACAGGTAGATCTCTGTGAGTTCAAGGCCAGCCTGGTCTACAGTGATTTCAGAGCAAAAGAAAGTGTGTGTGTGTGTGTGTGTGTGTGTGTGTGTGTGTGTGTGCATAATTTTAAAAGACTAAGCTCCTGAGAGTTCAGAGAGGAGCAAAGACTCTATCAGGAAACAAACTAAAAGTTATTCATTGTACATTCTGACAAAGAATTTGGCTGCATTCTACCCATGTCCTGAAAATCAGAGTAAGGATGAGTTCAAAAGGAATAGATTAATTTGCTTAATGGAGAAAATTTCAAAAGAGCATAGCATTCTGGCTATGGCAAAGTTACAGCTGACTACCTTTAGCCAAGCTTAAAGTGGTAATTATGAGCAGAAAATGGAACCAAAATGCATGAAAATGTCAGGTTTGGTGAGGAAGGGGAATTTGAAGATGTAGACAATGGCTCCAGACAAAAAAAGTAGTAATTGTTAAAGAGATTAGTGCAATTAAAGCTCAAGGTT
This sequence comes from Rhizomys pruinosus, assembly GCA_009823505.1. Classification (NCBI taxonomy): domain Eukaryota; kingdom Metazoa; phylum Chordata; class Mammalia; order Rodentia; family Spalacidae; genus Rhizomys; species Rhizomys pruinosus. Next base: position 818,201 of record VZQC01005652.1, on the reverse strand, counting down.
ACACTCAGCACTTGGGACAATAGGAGGACAAGCTGTTACTCATGAAAGCATCGGGCCTCTCTGTTTTGCTACAACTAACTACATAGGGAAATGTTTTCCTAAATTTAGCTGGTCTGGCAATCAAAGACCAGAGGTCACTTAGGCTATGGTGAAAGGGAGCTAGGATGCATTTCGGCTGGCAACAGAATTTGGCAGTTTTGTCCATTTAGGTTTTTTGTTGTTGTTGTTTTGTTTTGTTTTTGTTTTTGTTGTTTTTTATTTTTTTGGTCTTTTGAGACAGGGTCTCCCTATAGCCCCAGCTGTCCTGGAACTCACTCTGTAGACCAGGCTGGCCTTGAACTCACAGAGATTCGCCTGCCTCTGCCTCCCAAGTGCTAGGATTAAAGGCGTGAGCCACCACGTGCAGCTAGTTTGTTTTTTTTAGGTATACAGGGCAGAAGAGTTGCAAGTCACCGGGCTTGAATGAAGATTCCAGAAAATTGATGATTCCAGACAATATCTGATTCCCTATGTAAGCTCCTAAGTGAGTATGAATGAAGTCTTATGTATAAGAGGAGAACCCAGGGTGCTAGAGATGATAAGAATGTGAGAATATGGGGCATTTAGCAAGGAAAGTTGCAAGTACTGTGTGGAGCCACCCAAAGACAGAGACCAGTGTACACTGCCAGAGGCAAGTCTAAAGGGATGGGACTTCCGAAAGCAATTGGAGATCAGAGAATTCCACCATAAACCCCAGATGGCAAGGAGCTACAGATTTGGGTATTTTTGTATTTCTTTGATCCAATCTTTCCTTGCTCTCTACCCGTTTCTCTTTTTTGGAACAGCAATGGTGATCATAAGCCTACTAGACCAGGATGGAATGCAATGATTCAAATGTTTCCCCCACAGACCCCTATGTTTGAATACTTGGTACCCAACCGCTGACCTTTTTGTAAGGCTCTGCAACCCTATAGACATGAGGCCTAGCTGGCAAATTAAGGCTATGAGGGTAAGACTTGAGAGCTGTGGTCTAGCTCTCTTTCTAGCCTGAGCTGTCTGACCGACCCAGATGTGATCTACACAACTGTTTCTTGTGGTGTGGAAGCATGCCTTTCCCACTATGATGGACACAAACTATGATACTATACCCAGGTTCTGTGGCTTCTTACCTTACCTCTTAAAGTCATTTTCATGTGTGGATGTCTACTCAAATTGGTATTCCTATACACATATTATTGTTAAAGATTCTGATCTACTGTCCATAATCTCTCCCCCTTTCCCTGTACTTTCAAAGAGGTATGAAACTTTGTAGCAGAGCTATGTTTCATTGATTTATAAGATAGTCCCTGGAATGTATACATTACTAAGAAGTATCCTATTAGCTTAAGAATAGGAGTATAACACAAATAAACCCATATAAATTTTAAAATGAAGTATCAGGAGCTAAGGAGAAAAGCTAGAGTTAACCAGCACAAGTAAAGATGGAGAGAGGGATTGAGGGAGAAATGAAGACAGACCGATGGCCCCAGAAAGTTGAGAATTTCTAGAAATATGTGAACTCACACAATCAGAAAAATAGACTTTCAGGCTGGAGAGATGGCTCAGCAGTCAAATGTGCACATTGCTTTTCCAGAGCACCTGAGTTGCGTTCTCCCCTCACTGTGGCTCATAACTGCCTAAAATTCCAGCTCCATGGGATCCATGCCTCTGGCTGCCTCAGGCTCCTACAGTCAAATGGTCATAACCACACTCAGATACCCATACACAGGGTCATAATTACAAATAGAAAAATAAAATTCTTATACTCAGTATTGCATTTTGTTCCTATATTTGCTCCATTTACTCTATTTTTTGTATATTTATCGACATTAATAAAAATAAACAATACCAATGATTTCTCTGTGTCTTAATGGTATCTCTCCAAGGCAGCCTTTGTTTACTAAATTCCCCTGGGCTAACAGAAAGACACAGATAAAATAAGTTCAAGTCTAGGTCCATTTGTATGGCATTCTTAGAAGCAAACTTCCTTACTTCTGATTCTCCAAATCAGCACTTGCAGAACAATTAACATCCTTTAAGGCCTGAGGAAAATACTGCTTATTCTATGGGTATAAATTATAACATGGCAAAATGTTCACTGAAAATGTCCTTGTAAATGCAAGGAAAAATGTTTTAAAGTGCTTTATGCTCTGAAAAAAGAAGAGCAAATGGAAGAGTATTCCAGTCAACACAGACTTACCCATGTTTGCACATGGAGCTCATGGAAGAAAGGGGAAATGTGGCCTCACTGCGATATGACAAATCATTCCAATCATTCTACAGTAACAGAAGTTAAGCACTGTGTGTGCCAAATGTTATTAGTCTCTAAGCAAAAGAAATGTAAATTTGGAGAGCCGTGAAAATAATTAATCATCATACTGGTTTGCCAGTGCAAAGAAAATCAAGTAAGTTACTGAGTTCGTCTACCAGATCTGAAATTATATAACTGTTTTAAAAAGCCAAAAGTAGACTTTCAAACATCATTTTCAAGATGAACCCAGAAGTAAGTTTGTTATTCATTCATAAAATACATAATATTTCAATTTACTTATGTGTTAAAATATTATTTGTAATATTTTACACATATGTATGTTATATGTATCACTGTGGACTTATAATCTTTTTAATATTGAAAATGGAAGCTCTGTAATTACTGGGAAGACTGTTAGACTCCCAGAAAGGAAGCCAGCAGTAAGTCCTGGATTGCTCTTCTGCACCCGTGAGTTAGATGTTAAGCTGCAATGGAAATAGGATCTTTAAAAGGCATTTTCTATTATTTGAAAAAATGTTTTCTTTCCTGTAAACATAACTGTGAACATCTAGTTGCTCATTTGCATAACAACATTGTATAAAAAATGAATTATGCATTTTGTGAACTAAATATTTCTGGACAATAATTTGTTATAGAAAATGTTTGTTTTTCTCCTCCAATGGTCTTTGTGTTTAAAAAGGAAAAGTTAATCAGACAAGGAATAAAATAACATTATCCAAAAACCCTGAAGTAAGAAATGTAGATGAGAACGTCAGCACACTTTCATGTATAAACACGGTGCGTCTAAGGTGACGTGGTCATAATGGTGAACAGTTATTTAACCTGTGAAACTTTCCTAAACTACCTGGGATTCAGTTTAATGAAATAGCACATCTAAAGGTAAGACAAAATAGCTTCTACAAATTTTACAACTGTGTATTTAGACTATTCCACATTCTAGATTCATTTTCTTTATAATACTGAGAAAAGGAAAAATCAGCTGTAATATTTTGCATTTTTCATTAGGTTACTTGATTTTTTCAATATTTTTTGGAATAATTATAAACCTAATTTTTAAAAATGCATTGTGATAGATGGCTTAACTGATTAAAAAACGGAATTGTTAATGCATTTCTATAGATGTGGTATATTTTTCAATCAACAGATTGAACATCAGATGATATTTGTTATTCACATGAAAAATAAAATAGAAATCAGAGTGTCGCTGATGGGCAATATGAGTTTTTGTTTATTTCCAGACTATTGTTACAGGTGTTTTTCTAAATGTCATGCCTTATTTTCTACCTTAGTTCTGTTTTTTATGTTATAGAAAATATACATTGTGTGCTCTGAAAGAAAAGAAAAGAGAAACATCAACAATGAAGAACCACACAGTGCCCACCGTGTTCATTCTGTTAGGACTCTCAGATGACCTAGAACTTCAGATTGTGATCTTCCTCTTTTTAATTAACGTATATACTGAGCGTGGCTGGAAATTTAACCATCATCACTCTCACCTTGGTGGACTCCCATCTACAGACACCCATGTATTTCTTCCTCAGGAACTTCTCTATTTTAGAAATAACTTTTACAACTGTCTGTATCCCTAGATTTCTAGGCACAATTATTACCAGAGACAAAACTATTTCCTATAATAATTGCACAACTCAGTTGTTTTTCTTCATCTTCATGGGAATAACTGAATTTTACCTTCTAACTGCCATGTCCTATGACCGTTACGTAGCCATCTGCAAACCCCTGCATTACACAACCATCATGAGCAAGATAGTCTGCATATTGCTCGTCTTTTCTGCCTGGCTGGCAGGGTTTCTAAACATCTTCCCACCTGTCATTCTCTTTCTTCAGTTAGATTACTGTGGCTCCAATGTTATTGATCACTTTGCCTGTGACTACTTTCCCCTACTGCAGCTGTCCTGCTCGGACACATGGCTCCTGGAAGTGATTGGGTTTTATTCGGCAATAGTGATACTACTTTTCACATTAGCACTAATCATTCTTTCCTACATGTTCATCATCAGGACAATTGTGAAACTTCCATCTGCCAGTCAGAGGAAAAGGGCCTTTTCTACTTGCTCCTCTCACATGATTGTCATCTCCATCTCTTATGGAAGCTGCATATTCATGTATGCTAATCCTTCTGCAAAAGAAAGGGCATCATTGACCAAAGGATTAGCTATTCTCAATACTTCTGTTGCTCCAATGATGAATCCATTTATATACCCTGAGGAACCAGCAAGTGAAGCAAGCCTTTAAGGACACCATCCAAAAGGTTATGTTGTTCTCTGGCAAATGAAAATACTAATAATGTTATAAGAATAAGGTTTTCTTTTCAAATTCATTGGCAAGGACAAAAAAGCATTCTTTATGATTGGGTTAGTATTATGTTATGTAAGGATAATCTACTTTTAGAGTGAGCATCGTATTCTATACTCACTTAACTCTATCTATTGGAATGCTTATCATCTAGTATGTGTTTTTAAGACAACAAAATCCTTCCAGATTCTTCTATTATGCACCCATTTAAAAAAAAAAAAAACCTCCATTACATTCATTTGGAAGTTTACTATCTCCTTATTAAAAAATATCTCCTCCTTGTACTTAACAATTTTAACAAATCTGAATACTGATTTGTTAGTTTCTGATACTTCAAGTCTTTTGCTGAAATGTGTTTGGTTGAAGTAGAACATCTTGGTAAGCTATTATGATGTTGAAAAGGAGTACATTACTTTGGTGTAGACACAAAAGCATGGTAAGAAGCAGGTCAGAATGAATATGGATTTTGGAATTACTTATTCTGACCATGTAACAGAAATGACATGGGTATACCTACCTACATTCAGGCAATACACTCACACACATAAAATAAAAATAATAAAATAAAATATTTTTTTAAAAAGAATCCTGTCACTTCCTGATTGAAAACCCCTGGGAATAAGATTGTGATGATTTCCAGTAGTGACTAAGTTCTGCCCAATGCCTCTCTGGCCCCAACCTATATCAGAAATCATGAATTGGTCTTCCACTCACTTTGACCTGTTTATCAGGGTATTAGCCTTCCAATTTTTTTGTAAAAAGTTATTTTAGTAGCCACACTCTAGAAATCAAGACATAAAATTGTTTCAGATATTTTTCATCTTACGTCTGGGAAGCACACATTTATTTCTCAAAATTGAATTCCATACAAAATATAATTACTATATAGTAATTAGACTAAGATAATACCATGTGAATGAAATGAATGATTATACATGCAACACGTGTGCACAATAATATTTTGATGTCTGTAACAGTTTTCTATAAATGAATAGGAATCTTCCAGATTTAAGTTCTCCTGAATTTCCATATGGTTTTGATATTCACTAAGAATTATTCGAGAAAATGTATTTGTTTAATTTTGCTTTGTTTTGGAGACAGGCTCTCACTATGTAGCCCAGGCTGGCCTCAAACTAAAGATGCCCTACTTTAGTCTCCCAAATGCTGAGACTATAGGCAACTGTGAACAAGACTGATTAGAAATCCCTTTTAAAACAAATGAATTGCCTTTAATCCTAGCACTTAGGAGGCAGAGGCAGGCAGATCTCTGACTTCAAGACCAGCCTAGTCTACAGAGCAAGTTCCAGGACAGCTGGAGCTACAGGGAGACACTGCCTCAAAAAGATCAAAAAAAAACAGAAGAAGAAGAAGTGAATTCCAAATATTTACTATTTGGGTCAATAGGATGAAACCAGTTCCACTCTTTGGGGCTTTCAGCAAAAGTTTAAAAGGTAGATATTTAACTATACTACTAAGTTTTACAAAAACAAATAACAAGTTTTATATCATTATAAAAGGAGGATTGGCTACAACATAACATATGTATTGTCCAGGGAAGATTCCCAGTATATGTAGTAAATTTAGTTGAATGGATGTTCTGAAAAGACACCCATGATTGCCAATAACACATAATTATAAAAGTGATAAATAAAGTGCATGGTAAACCATAAACAAATGATTAGAAAGCAGAAAATTAAAATATTCTAAAATAGTATTAATTTTATTTTATATGAACATTATAGTTGAATTCTATTGAATAAACTGTCCAAGATTTTAGCAGCCCCCTTTGAAAAATTGTACTTATTTTTTAATTTTATATGTAATAGTGCAAGTGCACCTATGTCACGCGATCCCTGTGGGAGTCAGAAGAGGGCATCGGATTCCCTGGAACTGGAGTTGAGGATCGTTGTTATGTACCATATGAGTACTGGGAACCAAACCCAAGTCTTCTACAGGAGCAACCAGTGCTCTTAACTGTTAGGTAATCTCTCTAGTCCCTAGGAGTCCATTTAAAATGAGAATATTTTTCTCTTCCTTTTAAAAAATGAAGCACAGAAAACAATCAGAAATAAGTGATAATGCAGGGACAATATCAGAACGAGGATTCAAATCAGGAAAATAAAAGTAAACCATTGGATCGACTGCTGTGGAAATGGGAGAAACCTTGCGATAAAAATACATACAGCAATCTTTCAGAATTGAGATCATGTATTCCTTCATAAAAGTCCTATTGAGATCATGTATTCCTTCATAAAAGCATTAAGTGAGCAAAATATCAGGATTGGCTCATGCAGATTTCTCCAAATTACCATATCTCAGAAAATCAAATATACAGGCACCAATTATTCCTTTGAAATTAAACTTAAATATCTTAGGCCACAAAGAAAGTTGTTTAATCACAGAAATTTAGAATTTCCTAACTTTGCTCAATAATCTCAAATGCAGCATATGTCTGCATGATGTCTGAAACACGCTTTCAGTGTAGTATATTTTCCTTTACCTTGTGATCAAGACTCTATACTGCTTGGTTTAAGCACTGAATTAACCAAACCACCAACCGTGGCCATCTCTATAGAATACATAGTTGGTTGGTAGGTAATTCATTGTCCTAGTCATAGCTACTACTAATACGTTCTTCTTCAAGTTTACATCATACCTCACATATCTCTGATATTGGGTCAGTTGTGCTAAAATTTACAAGATCAGCCTCGCCCTTCCAGCTGTATAATGAGATATATCTGTGTGTTTTATAGATACACATGATCTAGGTGCCTCAGCACAATAGAGAGTTCAACAGTTTTACAACCATGCATGATCGCACAGTTGTACTAGAATGATACAGTTATGCTTATTCATATAAAGGAATTTTATGAAGGTTGGAGTTTCAGTTTTTAACTCTCATTATTAGTGACTATGCTATTTCCAAAGCAAAGGGAGCAGGTTGCTCATAATTATATCCCAAATGGCTTATTATAGTACACTTATTCAATAAAATATTTGTTAAATTAATCAATGAATGGATAGAAGCTTCAAAATAAATACTCACTCCCTGTTCCCATTATCTATATATTTCCTTAAAATTATTACTATTTATTTCCTTTATCCATATATTTTTCTTAAATTGTTAGTGTTGTCTTCAAACTTTTATTTTTGCAGAACCATGAATTTTTATATTTTAGCTATGCTTTTGCATAAATGAATTTCTCTTTCTTATGCAAAATGCAATGCTGAAAGGTTTTTTTTTCTTTATCTTTTTGGGGGGGTACTTTTTATAGCCTTTTTTTAAACCTTCTAGAAAGTCTTATTTTTCTGTTGTGAATAACTGCTTTTTCCAATTCAAAACAGAAATGTCAGATATACACAAAGGCTCTGGCTAAATTGTTTTGTAGTTTTGGGAATACACATTTATTAGCTATGGTGTGGTCCGGCTAGTATAGAATAGTATAGTATAGAAATAGTATAGAAATAGGGGCTGGAGAGATTAGCCTAGTGGTTAAGAGCACCAACTGCTCTTGCAGAGGACCCGGGTTCAATCCCCAGCACCCACATGGCAGCTAAGAACCGTCTGTAACTCCAATTCCAGGAGAACTCCAGCTCCAGGGGAATCCGAGACCCTCTTCTGACCTCCGCAGCATTGCACGACACGGGTGCACAAACCTACATGCAGACAGTACATTCATACACATACAAAAATAAATAAAATTAAAAAAAAAAAAAAGAAATAGTATAGAAAGTTTAATGCTTTATGGTATTCCATGATGAAGCAACATTCCAACAGAATACTTCCCTCCTGAGTACTAGTAACATATATGATGTTTGAGTGTCAGCAGTTTTGTTTTAAAATTAGCCGGGCGTGGTGGCATACACCTTTCATCCTAGCCAATAGTTTCTTCCAGATGACCACTTGGTCAATAGCATGGATTGTAGCACTCTGTAATTCAGCTTCAGTTTCCATCTGTGGAGTTATATGTCAAGCAGATGGGTTTCACTAGCGTGTCCTTTCTAACTGCGATAACTGCTTGACTTCTCCATTCCTTGCTGTTCATGTTGCTTTGAGGTCATCCCATTTCCTTTTTACAATGGTTCCATAAGCTTTAAAAGGCTCAAGTACTTTGGATTCAAGTCTTTCAGCCTCTGCTCGGCAGTAATCCTGAAGTTTGGCAAATTCATCTGCAAAATTTTTCAGACCATGCTTCAGATCTGGGGTCTCTGTAGAGGCCTACATGTTGATTTCATTCATCAGGAGCTCTGCTTAGTCTCACAGCCTTTTAGTCTTCCATACAAAAGCAGCAAAGATTTGTCACAGCTCTCCGAAATGCTTCTCTAAATTTGTTTTTGTTTGTTTGTTTGTTTGTTTTTTGGTCTTTTCGAAACAGGGTCTCCCTGTGGCCCCAGCTGTCCTGGAACTCACTCTGTAGACCAGGCTGGCTTTGAACTCACAAAGATCCACCTGCCTCTGCCTCCCAAGTGCTTCTCTACATTTGTAACAGCATCCTGCAGCTATTTTGCTTAAGCATCTGGGTCTTCTAGGTTTCATCTCAACAACCTTCCCTGTGCACTGCCCTGGACCCAGGCTGGGAACCCAGTGCCCTGGGGCTCCTAGGTGCCAGGATGTGAGGAATCTCAAGCAGCAGCAGGGAGAACTCACCTTGCTTTAGGGGATCTTTTTTTTGGTATTTTTTGAGACAGGGTCTCCCTTTAGTCCCAGCTGGCCTGGAGCTCACGCTGTAGACCAGGCTGGCCTTAAACTCACAGAGATCTGCCTGCCTCTGCCTCCCAAGTGCTAGGATTAAAGGTGTGTGGCACCCTGCCTGGTACAGGGTCTCTCTGTAGTCCCAGTTGTCTGGGACTCTCTATGTAGACCAAGTTGGCCTTGAACTCACAGAGATCTGCCTTCTCTGTCTCCTGAGTGCTGGGATTAAAGGCATGCACCACCACACCAAGCTCAAAAGTTTCTTTTTAAATATGTTTTCTATTTATTATTTCAGAATTTTATGCATGTATAAAAAATGTATCTTGATCATAATCACCTCTTCGCTCTCCCCTTCCAACTCCTCCTAGATGTCCCCTCCATGACCTCTTCCCACCTTTGTGTCCTCTTTTTTCTTTTATAAACTACTGTACTATGGCCAGTTGAGAATCTCTATATAAACCACTGTCCAGTGCAAAAATAAACTTCTCTAATGAGGACTGAGATTGGACTAATCTATGGTTGCACAGATACAAATTTAGAAGGAAGTTTGAACTATGTCCGCTGAACAAAATAATAGTAATACATTCATGCCTAGAGCCTATAACTCCATGGTCATGAGTTCTTGAACAGATTTAGTACCTGGTGTGTATTTCTCCTGTGGATCAGACCTTAAATCCAATCAGAATATGGTTAGTTAGCTCCAGAACATTTATGCTATTATTGCATCAGTGGATACATCTTGCAAACTCACAGAGATCCATCCGCCTGCCTCTGCCTCCCGAGTGCTGGGAGTAAAGGCCGCGCCACCACGTCTGGCTTAAAAATGGTTCTTAGGGCTCCTTGCCCCTAAGTTGGGATACCTGCAGGAGGAGAGGCGATAAGACCCTGCTGCCGAAGACCTGACGTTAACATGGGAGGGATGTATTGAGACCGCACATGCAAGGGTACAGATGGCCTCTGGAATGCCAGAGAGTGTTCCCAAAGGCCACTAAACCAATAAAGCAAATACGGGTCTCCCTGAGTCAAGCAAGACTCCACCATCAGCACCAGCTACACTTCACCTGCCTGGAAATACTGTGCAGCAGAGGCAGCCATGTGCCTGTATATCCCAAATCTAATTGGCTGTTGGCTCTCTCCTTGGAGGAATAACCCATGGCTGATGCCACAAGCCTACATCCTCTACAGGTTAGGAGATGTCATAAGCCACAGTAAGACCCTGTTATATTTATCAGGGGGTAAAAATGTAATTCATGAATTAACATATCATCCAAACATATGTGTCTATGCCAAAGTAACCTACCATAACTATTAGTGCTGCTTAAATACCTATATATCTAATTGCTTGTGCTTCATTAGTAGGATCGAAAGGTTACTCCTGAACAAACTGTCAGCCCATGAAAGGAAACAGCCAGAATTGACCAGAATCCAAGTCAACAGCTCCAGAGAGAGAGGACAGTTTCTCCTCATCCACCTGTGCCCCTTTTCTAAGCCTAGGGAACAATCTGCGGAAGAGGGGGCGTGGTAGAATGTAAAGGCTGCGATTGGGGTGAATGGTGAAACTACAGCGATGTAGTCTGGACACTCATTTGATCAACTTGATTGAACAAACAACCTGTCAACCTCCACTGAATGGTGGGACTGTGGGGGTTTGGGCACAACAGTCTATAGATTGGTTTTGCACGAAGGATGCTTATACTCATGGATTATCACTTATAGCTAAAAAATGGAAAAAAAAAACCTGAAAGATGCAGGACAGTTATGGCAGAATACATTATCTGGGATGGGGTGGGGGTGGGGGGGAAGGGAAAGGGAAATATGCCTGATCTGAATTGGAAAATGATGTATAAAATGCACAAACCATCAATAAAAATTAAATTAAAAAAAAAAATGGTTCTTAGCCGCCATGTGGGTGTTGGGAATTGAACCCAAGTCTTCTGCAAGAGCAGTTGGTGCTCTTAACCACTGAGCCATCTCTCCAGCCCCTTAATTAATTAATTTATCTTTTTGATGGTTTTGTAAATCTAAGGACTCACAACTTGGTAAGACTGTGGATTACTTTTCCATCCCAAGCTATCTTCATAGCACTTTCCAGTACTATGAAAAATATCCATAGTAGAAGTTCCCAGGTCACTACCATGTGTGTGTGTGTGTGTGTGTGTGTGTGTGTGTGTGTGTGTGAGTTCCCCAGATTTCAGCCCTCTTGTGCCATCCTCATACTCCCAGGCTTAGCTTGGGTAACACAGCTTGCATACCAGCCAAGGATACCAAACCAGGAGTCACGTTTTCATGCTTTCTTCATTACCAGAGATCTCCTTGTCCCAACCAAAAATCAACACTAAGTATCTAAAGAACTGATCTACCTACCAAGTCTTCATACTTCATCTGAAATCAACCAATATTGGGCAATAATAGAAACAGAACCAAACTTCCACTCACCAAAGGCAGGCTTGAATCGCCTATCAGAAAACAGCCAATGAAACAAGTCCACAGGCCCATGTCACATTGCAGAAGCCCAAACAATGTGAAAGGCCAAAACCCTATGCCCACCAAACCCACTAGCCCTATAGAAATGTTCTATAAACTACAGTTAAAATGCTTTCATAAGGGTCTTGTCATTAGTAAACTATTATATGATAGATTTAAGACAATTATTGATAAGATTTTGAGAAGAGAAACAATGAAATAATTGGTTAATTTTCAACATTTTGTAAATGCTGTTATCGCGATTTAATAGATTTGAAATAATATTTTTAATTTATTCTTAGAAAATTTCATAAATGCACAAAGTGTATTTGGATGGTATTACTTTCCTATTTCCACTCCCTGGCTCCTGTGGCCCCCAACACGTGTACCTCCCAACTTTGTGCCCTCTTTTCTTTTAATTAATAACATACTGAGTCCAACTCAATTTAATAGATTTAATTAATTATATTTATAGATCTTTATACATGTTCCTGAAATGTTTTTTAAACTAATGAGACAAAAATGGGTTTTGTTCAAATTTTTAGAATACATGAATTATGTTGACTGGAGATATAATTTTTAAAACTGTAGGTGCATTTGTTTTAGCCATTACACTGGATTGATACTGCTCTTTTTTTTTTCTTCACAGAAAGCAGTTTTATTAAACTAAGTCTATTATGATCAAACAATAGGCTCTTCAGTGCAAGACCAAGGTTCCTATTCTCTCCAATTCTAAGGGTCACTGCTCTGTCATCCCCTATTAAACTAGACTGGGTAACTTCCACTCCTTCTGTGAAGAGTGGACACTTTCTACATCTATACTTATACTGCTTTGGACTCCTTAGTTGCTGAGCAACTAAATGCAGGGCTTATCCAGCCATCTTCAAGGCCCTGGAACACTCCCGTCTTTATAATTCAAAAGAAACTGGGGTGGGTGGAGGAGAGTTCTATGTGCTTCAGGACTTCGGGACCATTAACAGTACCCCCCAGGCCAACTCTTTCCCTGGCTGGCTTCTTGCCTGAACTGGGGAACATTCTTGAGGACCTTGGGTGGGAAGGCTGGGTGGAGGGGCTGTGGTGGCCAGCCGGTTCAACAGTTCAAGGGGCTTCAACTCAGGATTGGGTCCCACACCTTCAGTTGGAGCAGTTGTCTGGACCTGAGAGCAGTCGGTTCCTGGTGGGTGAATGGGGTGAGTGGGCTATGGGGGCACAGTGGGCCCCAGGGATCTGACCCCCATCACCTGGATTGGGTGCTGGAGCTGGGGAGGTAGCCTTGGGGAACAGGCAAAGACTGGGGCCTGGCTTCGCTGCAGCTGGCATCAGAGCCTGGGCCCCAATAAGGGATAGGGCGGGGCCGAGAGGCCCGGCCTGAAAAGTCCCTGGAAGGTCCCAAGCACCCAGAAATGGCACCGTACTTGCATGCCCACGTCTGCAGTGGGGGCTGGTTGGCTGGTTGGCTGGATGTATGGCTGGCCCTGGGAGTTCTTCAAAAGGGTTGTCATCCCCAGGTGATGTGGGTGGCCAGGCAGAGGGCCAGAATCCAATGTCAGTCCTATCTTTAAATAGGTGCTGGTGGCTGGCTTTCTGGGGCTGGTCTTTCTTGGGCTCTGGCCTCAGACCACCTGGGGACATCGTTGTCAAGGGCTGAGAAGGCTGCAGGGTGTGGCCCACCCTGGATGGTGGCCAGCTCTCCCCAGGCACATCCTGTCCATGGCCTGGCTGGTAGCAAGGATGGCCCTGTCCCAAGGTCGGTGACTCTGCGTGTTTGCCAATGGAGGTGGTGACTCCAGATGGAGAAATCGGGGGTATGGCCCAGACACCATGCAGCTGAAAATCAGCAGGGCCTGGGTACTGGCTTCTTCGGAGCACCCGATGGGGCCCTCAGGGCCAGCGGCCTCCTGGCCTTCAACGGCACCTCCAAGAGCCAGAACAGGTGACACGGAGTCTGGCCCAGGGCTTCAGGCTGGTCTCTCTCTGGCTGGGGTCCGGGGTGTCTTGCCATCAGGCCCACTCTCTTGCTCCCGTGCTGGTCAGCTCCTTCTTGCCCTAACCGGGACACACCTTTGAGGACTTTGGGTGGGAAGGCCATCCGGTGGTACTGTGGTGGTTGGCCAGATACTGCTCTTTTAAAAATATGGTCATTGGGGCTGGAGAGATGGCTCAGTGGTTAAGAGCACCGACTGCTCTTGCAGAAGACCCAGGTTCCATTCCCAGCATCCACATGGCGGCTAAGAACCGTCTTTAACTCCAGTTCCAGGGGAATCCGACACCCTCTTCTGACCTCTGCGGCATTGCACAACACGGGTGCACCAACGTACATGCGGACAGTACATTCATACACATTAGAAAATAATAAATAAATTAAATAAATAAATAAATACAAAATCAGGTCACAACCTACATACGCAAAATGTGTATAAATCCAACCCGACAAAATCTAAGCACGGAGCAGAAGGAAGGCAAGAAGCCCCAGCCCTGTCTGAATAGCTATTGGCAATTGATAGCTGCTGGCAGAAGGAAAGTCAGTTTTCTTTAATGGTATGAGGCCCAGTAGGTTGATCAGCTCCAAGGGATGGACCTACGACCAAACACATTTGACATTTGAGGAACACGAATTAGACTCAATGGGCCTTTAAAAAAAAAAAACAGTAACAGAGAACATGTAGCTGGGGGAGCAGTACTGTGGAGGTGGAGATGGGGGAGGAGGTCTTACTATCTTCAAAATTCATTGCATCAAATGCTCAAAGAATCAATATTTTTTAATTCACTTTACCTGGAAACTATGGAAATGGCCTTATTTGGAAATATGGACTTCAAAATATAAGGAATATAAAGTGAGCTTTACCGTACACATTTTATTGCTTTAATATTTTCCACTCACTTTTATTAGGTAAAAATATCATTTAAATGTATAATTGTAAATAATTTGGAATTACAAGCATCAAGGGAATACTTCTGCAACAGTGTTTATAATTAATCACGACCAAGGATGTAGCATACTATTCAAGTTCTTGAGTTTGATTTTAATAAATTAATATGATATATACTTCTTTTTAACATAGCTGCTGTTTTAGCCATTTTCTCTGCTACGCACTCTTTATCTTTTTACTGCAGTAATCTCATACCTTAAATAATTTTATGTGTTCCAAGAAATACCAAAATTAATTTTAAATTTTGTCAGTGTCTAGGATATTCAGATCACTAGATAATTACAATTATCATTTAGTTTGAAGCATTAATATTGTTTATGGAGTTCATGTAAAAATTTTCAAAAAAATAAAAGTCTTAAAACAATAATCAAATGCAATGAGAAGCAAGATGGCAGGTTTGGGGAAAGAAGGTTGTTGACCCTTGACTTGGGGAAGAGACAGAGTCCAAAATCATGTTGAATTCTCACTCTGTTTTGGGGCTCTGTCTCTTCCCCAAGTCAAGGGTCAACAACCTTCTTTCCCCAAAGGCTCTATATGTCATATGCATACTTAAAATCTAAGAATGAACTCAACACAGGATAGATATCTAAAAATAAGGGTCGAATGGACAAACAGTAGTAATTACAATATGATCAACTTGTAGGAAGTTTTAAAACTTAAAGGTAAAAAAAATTAAGATAAAATAAAATAAATAAAAATAAAAAAACTTAAAAGTAAGTCTCATATCTTTTATGGTACAGAATAGTGGGATGCCTCTGACCATTCTAAACCTCACAATGAATTCTCATTTTTCCCCAAAAGAGAAAAACTCTACTCATTCACAGTTCAGTGTTTGCCATTTAGAAGTTGCTAAACTTTATTACTCTAATTTTTTAGTTTCTTCTCCTAATGTTATAGTTAAGTGTAAAAATTATAAATCTTTCTACATCTTTTTCTGCTTTGATTTCAGGCCATATACACCTAATCTATTCTAAATTACATATGATAATTTGGGCCACTGTTTAATAGTTGGTATATTGAGAACCCAATCTCCACGGTGCCTTTTGTTTATTCATTCGCCCAATCCCCCTGAGTCCATTCTAAATAGAACAGATAAAATTAGGGCTAGCCTGAATAATGATGCATCCACACAGAAGATCATAGCATTCTGTCCATCATCAAGCTAGTAAAGGTGCTACATTAGCCTTTATTTCTATTATAATTTATTTTGTTTAAACTTATCAAGTTTTTGAGGTAGTATGAATAGAATAATCTGGAATCTTAGATTGTTAGATGTATTGGGGTTAATAAATAGAAATGGGTTTATGTATATCTTAATTTAAAGATTATAGAGGTGTTCTTAGAATTTTACTTTATTAAAAATACTTTGGAAATTTGGCTGCAAATAAAAGCTGACAGAGGAGAAATCAAATACAAAGTTCTTTTAAAAATCCCAAAGCGCTTAGATTTAAACAAACCAAGAAGCCATTAGAAATGACATTGACTGAGGCCGGGCGTGGTGGCGCACGCCTTTAATCCTAGCACTTGGGAGGCAGAGGCAGGCGGATCTTTGTGAGTTCAAGGCCAGCCTGGTCTACAGAGTGAGTTCCAGGACAGCTGGGACTACAGGGAGACCCTGTCTCAAAAAGACCAAAAAAAAAAAAAAAAACAAATAAAAGAAATGACATTGACTGTACCAGTCCCATTTAGCAAAAAAGTAAGTATAACTTGCAGTAATTTATATTATAAGGAAACCATGGAATGATTATTGTACAAGATTTAAAACAATTTGTTATGCCTTAATACCGAGTAGATATACTGTGCTTTAGTATTGCACATGAATTTTTTTATACAAGGCCAGACTTGCTACATAGCAAGACTTTGTTTGAATAACAAAATAAAATGATGTGATGTTCTATAACTTATACTATACTTTGCATGTCACAGAGTATATTCATGATAGGTCATAAGAAACTTGTTCATATAAACTTGCATGCACAAGACCCATGCTGACTCAAGCAGGCAAAACCCAACATAGAATGAGGCCCCAACCCTAGCCTAGAAACTATTGGGAACTGATTACTACTGGGTGAGGGAGAACAGGCTTTCTTTAAGATGTCTAGATAGGGGGACTAGGCCCGAGTGGATGAACTTGCAATAAAGGACATCTGGGTACAAATGCTTGACCAGAAAGGACTTAACATATATGACAGAATGCATGAAATCCTGTGTGGGAGAGGGTTATGGGGGAATGTGGGTGAGGGAAGGAGTCTAAATTTGATTAAGAATTATTATATGAAAAAAAGAATTATATGAATTGCACAAAACTCAAAAATATTTTTAAAAATAGGTGTGTAGTAAATGAAATGCATCCAAGAATACATTTACATTCTTATAAAAGATCATTATAACAGGCAGAGTCCTGCCAAGGCAAACATTGAAGTTAGACTGCAAGTACCTTCTCACCTATTATACAACTCCATGTGCAATTATCAGGAAAACATCACTATATGCCAGTGAGTTACCTCTGTAAAATGGGAAAGTTTGAATAGGGGAAAAGAAAGAACTGCTTTAAAATAGGGAAGTGTTTTAAATGCCCAGAGTGGTGGCTCCTGCCTTTAACCCCAACCCTTGAGAGGCAGAGACAGAAGGATCTTTGTGAGATTGAGGCCAGCCTGGTTAACATAGTGACTTCCAGGCCCAAGAAGAAATAAAAGGAGGAAGAGGAGGAGGAGGAGGAGGAGGAGGAGGAGAGGAGGAGGAGGAGGAGGAGGGGAGGAGGGGGAGCCAAAATAGAGACGTAGATAGAAAGAAGTGTTTAAAACCAAAAGCAAAATCGGGGCTGGGGAGATCACTCAGTGGCTTTAATCCTAGCACTTGGGAGGCAGAGACAGGCGGATCTTTGTGAGTTCAAGGCCAGCCTGGTCTACAAGGCGAGTTCCAGGACAGCTAGGGCCAAAGGGAGACCCTGTCTCGAAAAGACAAAAAAAAAAAAAACATCACCTACTGCCCTTGCAGAGGACCAAGTTAGATTCCCAGCACCCACATGTCGGCTAAGAACCGTCTTTAACTCCAGTTCCAAGGGAATCTGACGCCCTCTTCTGACCTCACTGCATAACATGGGTGCACCAACATACCTGCAGACAGTACACTCATACACATAAAAAATAATAAACCTAGCACTTGGGAGGCAGAGGCAGCCGGCTCTCTGTGAGTTCAAGGCCAGCCTGGTCTACAGAGTGAGTTCCAGGACAGCCAGAGCTACAGGGAGACCCTGTCTCAATAAAAAAATAAATAAATAAATAAATAAATAAACATAAAATGAAAGCAAAATAAAAAGAAATCTCTTTTAGAGTACTCTACTATACTGGCTATGTTTTACTTATAAGAGTTTTAATCTCAGGACTTTTAATATCTTTTCTTATTTTCAGGGAATATTCAAAAGAGAGAGATTTATAACAAAATAAGTGAGAACACCAAGAATAAAATAAAATAATCATGAATAATTAAGGTAAGAACAGAGTGTTTAATGTATTTTGATTCACTACAAAATTGTTTTTCTTTAAGCAATAATAGAAACAATTATTTTTAAAATGTATGTGTTTAAGCATATTTTAATTCATATTTGTATATAATGAATACAATTATGCTGAAATTATTACTACAATCAAGATAATTAGCCTATCCATCATCTTTGTTATTCTTTTCTCTTTTCTGCAAGCAAATCTAAAACCTACTCAAGCAAGTTTTTCAGCAAACAGTATGAGTATCAGTCACACCAACTGTGCTATGCACTACATGTCTAGAATTCTTTTTAAATTTATTTATTTTTATTTTATGTGTATAAGTGTTAGGTCACCATGTGTGTGTAAGTGCACATGTGTCACGCAATGCCCACAGAAAAGAGAACACTGGATTCTCCCAAAGTGGAGTTAAGGAATGCGCTAGCTGCCCATGTTGGTGCTGAGATTTGAACCTGGATCTTCTGCAAGAACAGATAGTGCTCTTAACTGCTGAGCTATCTCTTCAGCCCCCATGTCTAGACTTATTTATCCTACATGACTGTAAAATATTGGGATTCTATATACTATATCATAAATATAATATACAATGCTAGTTATGTATGTGCACACATAATGTAATAATTTCAGCTTTACAAAGAAGGAGTAATTGCCATCCAGTCATCTGTGACATCATACATGAATCTAGAGGACACTGTGCTAATTAAAAAATAAGTCAGACACAGGGACAAGATACATTTATTTATTAGTAATGGGGTTTCTTATTTCTCATTTCTTTAGAAAATGGCTACAAAAGCAGAGAATATTATGAGAAATTTCACAGCAGTAACACATTTCATTCTTCTTGGATTGACAGATGACCCACAGTGGCAGGTCATCCTTTGCACATTTCTTCTTGTTACCTATATGCTAAGCATGACTGGGAACCTGATCATTATCATCCTCACCCTTTCGGATGCCCATCTGCAGACCCCCATGTATTTCTTCCTTCGAAACTTCTCACTCCTAGAAATATCATTCACATCTGTCTGTATTCCCAGATTCCTTGTCACTATTGTGACAGGAGACAGAACCATTTCCTATAATGGTTGCGTGGCTCAGCTATTCTTTTTCATCTTCTTGGGAGTGACAGAATTCTACCTTCTGGCTGCCATGTCTTATGATCGCTATGTGGCCATCTGCAAACCTCTGCATTACACAGTCATTATGAGTAGCCGAGTCTGCACTCTCCTTGTCCTTAGCTCATGGCTTGCGGGGTTCTTGATCATCTTTCCACCAGTTCTTCTTCTGCTACAGCTAGATTTCTGTGCCTCCAATATAATTGATCACTTCATCTGTGATTCTTCTCCAGTTTTGCAGCTTTCTTGCTCAAACACTCACTTCCTAGAGCTCATGGCATTTTTTTTAGCCGTGGTGACACTCATGGTCACCTTGACATTAGTTATTCTCTCCTACACGAATATCATTCGGTCAATTCTGAGAATTCCTTCCACGAGCCAAAGGAAGAAAGCATTCTCCACATGTTCCTCTCATATGATAGTGGTCTCCCTCTCCTATGGGAGCTGCATCTTCATGTACATCAAGCCTTCTGCAAGAGAGAGGGTGACATTAAGCAAAGGAGTAGCTGTGCTCAACACCTCTGTGGCTCCTCTCCTGAACCCCTTCATATATACACTGAGGAACCAGCAAGTACAGCAAGCCTTCCGCACTATGGTCCAGAGGGTGATCTTGTTCTCAAAGACATCAATGTGATTAAGTGGAAAATGAACCTCTGAAGGAAAAACCAAATGTAAACCCTCTCCTTTTCTACAGAAATTCTTTCAAAACACCAAATTGCCTTCCTGATTAGACACATTTGTATCTTATCAACTCCTATTTTTCTAATTAGCCTAAAACAGGTCCTAAGTATTTTAACTTGTGTTTGTATCTGACACCTCTATAATTAAATTTTAGGTAACTCAAATAATTTATATTGTTTCTCATATCAATACAAGGTAGATCATGAACTCATCCATAAAACAGATTGCTATAAACTAATTAGCTTACTAAAAACTGTGTTCAAAAATAAGTTTGAGGAGGTCGTATTAGTTTTCCTAAAGGAAAATATAAATAAGGTTATACAGAACACATGAAATTTATTTTACTCTCTGGTATTATTTCCTAAATAATAGATAATTCAACTGAATTTTCCCCATTTCTACCAATAGTTAAAAGCAAAATCATGACTCAGGAGACACAGCTCTCTTGTGTTTAGGTTCCAATTCTGGTATAATTCTCATTCCTACTGACATGAGAAGAAAAGCATGAAATGTGCAGAATGGTGTGACATGGACTTTCTGTTGGAGATCTTGGCATTTGTGGTACCTGCTTTACTCATGTTTAACAATGTTCTTCATTAAACCTACAATGCCAAATTTTCTATTTCCATTGTCTTTTTTTTTACAGAGGTTTCCTTTCCTTCACTCAGAGTTAGGACAATGATTTTTGGAAGTATCCAAGAACTGGGGAAAATGTGTTCCAACTCAGACCTGTAGTTAATGTGTCTCTCAACTCCAGTGTTTCATTAAGAAAACTGATTATCCTGGAACAGTAGCAATAAGTTTGACCTGATACAAGATAACCAATGAATAGATTCTTGATTTTCAGCTTGATCTGATACAGAGGTTAATGTGGTGAGCTTTATGTATTTCCTAAGTCCAAATGGAAGTACTTATTCTCCTAAGCAAGGAAAATATTAAGCTCTGTGTCTTCCCATTATAGTCCAGTGAGATGGCTTACATTTCATTTTGAACATATTCTAATCTTATCTAATCTAATGTTATCACAAAATGAAAATTAGGTGAAAGGCTTTCCTGGGTGTTTATGGTGGGTATGTGCACGTGGCAGGAAGCAGTTCAATGGAAATGTACCAAACACAATTTTATAGACAAAAATAATAATTTAGAAATAAAGGAGCATAGCATCCAAAAATTAAGGCCAAATTCAAAACTAGAAATACCGGAAAGAGAAAATGAAAGAAAAGAAAAACATTTACAGAATTAATGGCCATCAAAAATATTAAATTAATGATGGAAATGGAAATGGACTCAGGAAACTTAGCACAACCATGCTGAGGAGATATTTTTCATTACAGCTGGGTGTGTCATATCCAAAATCAGAAAAGCAAAACCAATGACAGAGTCTTGAAAAAAAATCAGGATGGGAAACGGTATCTAGAGAGAAACAAAGGTAAGACTGCAACATACTTTTATGAAAAAATACACAGGAAAGCATTGGGTGAGATTAAGTTAAAATTACTATTGAGAAAGAAAGGAGAAATGAAAACAAAACCTGAATGAATTCAGTATCAGTAGAATTAACTGCAAGAGAGATCTTAAAATATTCTTCAAGAAGAAATCACACAGAAACTCTGTTCTGCCCAGAGAAGTAAGGAAAGTTGAATAATACATAAAGGAAGAAAATATAATTTATCTTAATTAACCAGAAAGATAAATACTTGTTCAAAAAAATAATAGTAACAGCTTATTGGTAATAAAGAGAAGAACACGGGCAATGCTTGCATGACATCACTGTAATGAAAGTCTGTAAGGAAGAGGAAGGTGGTTTGAAACTGACATACTTAGGTTTTTAATGTATTTTGAAATTCTTAAGTAGCTGTTAAAAAAATTGAAAGACATATGTCTTACATCTTGATGACTGATAAAAGGGAACCATACACATTTTCTATTGATAATATAAAATAAATATTTAATGTAAGTATAAAAGTTCCAAAATGTGAAAAATACTAACTGAAGTATAGCAATAGCTACTTTAAATGTGATTAATTAAAAGACAGAGGTTATGAAGGGATTACAATTGCTTGTTTTTCTCCTTTTTTTCTTACTGTTTTTTGAACAAGCATTTTTTTTTCACTAGAATATTTTACTACAGGGAAAAGTATGGGAAGGAGGTGGGAGGGGAGTGAAGAGGGAGAGGAAAGGGAGGGGGAAGATGGGAAGGAAAAGGGGAGAGGAGGGGGAGGGCAGAGGAAGGAGAGGGCAGGGGAGCGAGGGGAAAGAGGAGGGAGGGGGAAAGACAAGGGAGGATGATGGACATGAGGAGTGGGAGGAGGAGGGGGAGGGGAGGGAAATGAGAGGAAGGAAGGAGAGGAAGGAAGTAGAGGAAAAGACAGAAGAGAGAATGATAGAGGAGGAGGGAGAAAAGAAGGAAGGAGAAGAAGAAGGAGGAAGGAAGGAAGGAAGGAAGGAAGGAAGGAAGGAAGGAAGGAAGGAAGGAAGGAAGGAAAGGGAGGGAGGGGAGGGAGGAAGGGAGGACTGGAAGGAGAAAGGAAGGGAAGGGAGGGGAATAGAGGAGAGAAGGTAGGAAGAAGAGAAAGGAAGGAGAGAAGAAGGAAAGATAGAGAAAGAAGGAAAGGAAGGAATGAGAAGCAGGAAGGAGAGTAAAGAAGTAGAAAGGAAAGAAGGAAGGAGGGGGAAGGGGAGGAAGGAAAGAGGAAGGAGGGAGGAGGGAAGGGGAGGAAAGAAGAAGGAAGGAAGGAGGGGGAAGGGGAGGAAGGAAAGAGGAAGGAGGGAGGAGGGAAGGGGAGGAAAGAAGAAGGAAGGAAGGAGGAGGGAAGGGGAGGAAGGAAGAGGAAGGAAGGAGGAGGGAAGGGGAGGAAGGAAGGAGGAAGGAAGTAGAGAAGAAGGAAAAATAGAGGAAGGAAGGAGAGAAGAATGGAAGAGATAAAAGAAGCAGAGGAAGGAAGAACAGGAAGGAAGGAAGGAAGGAAGGAAGGAAGGAAGGAAGGAAGGAAGGAAGGAAGGAAGGAAGGAAGGAAGGGAGGGAAGGGAAGGGAAGGAAGGATGGAAGGAAAGGGAAAGGAAGGAAAAGGAGAGGAAGGACAGAGGAAGGAAGGAGAAAGGAAGGGAAAGGAGAGGAAGGGAGAGGAGAGGAAGGGAGGGGAGAGTAAAGAAGGAGAGAGGAAGGAAAGAGAGGAATGAATCAGCATTTTTTTGTATATGTATAGATGTACTGTCTGCATGGAATCAGCATTTTTTTAAGTGGGAAAGAACTCCCCAGAGTGGAGGGCCTTCAGAAAGGGCATATCCTGTTCATTCTTCTTCACCTCACAGCTGGTTCGACTTGCACTTCCTGTGGTCCTCAGTGCTCCGGACAGAAATGGTACTTAAATCAAAGGAAATAGTCAATTATTAGTACACAGGATTATTTGTATAAGATGGAGACTATTGACACATTGACTTTTACCTGATAAAGTAAAACTTAGAGTTACATGAAAGAGAGGGCTAAAGATATATGAAAATGAGGAAATTAGAACAAAAACTATTTTTTTTTGTTTTTTTCAAGACAGGGTCTCCCTGTAGCCCCAGCTGTCCTGGAACTCACTCTGTAGACCAGGCTGGACTTGAAATCACAAAGATCCACCTGCCTCTGCCTCCCAAGTGCTAGGATTAAAGGCATGCTCCACCATGCCCTGCTCAAAAACAAATTTTTATTTGAAATGTTTTCATATAATTGTTAATTACATACATTTACTTAGAACCCCTCCCCTATATAGACCTCCCTTTACTTCCCTTTGTCCAAATTTATGTACTCTATAATAATTATATACACTTATATTTATTTATTTATTATATCTATGCCAATAGAATCAGGTTTGTATTCCCAAATGGGCTTCTCTATGGGTTCATCAACTGAAGCCTGGTTAACTCTTAAAGGAGACTGACTATCCCCTCCCAACAGTCATTGGTTGTCAATAGTTCCTGAGGTAGGACTGGGGTTTCTTACCTACTTGTCCCAACCCCTGTCTATGGTGGGATTTGGTCTGGTTTCAGCTTGCATAGGACATGTGTATGCTGTCACCAACCATTGCTGTCAGTTCATGTGAGTAACTAACCACCAATCTGGCAAACTGTGTCCTGTGCTCATCCACCTCCTCTGGCTCTTACAATCTTTCTGTCTCCTCTTCCTCAATGATCCCTGAGCCTGGGGAGGCAGAGGTTTGATATCAGTGTCCTATTTTGGGATAAGCATTCTGAAGCCTCTTTTTCTCTGCATGTTGTCCAGTTCGTCGTTTCTGTATTAATCATTATCTGCTGTATAAAGAAGCTTTTCTGGTGAGAGTTGAAAGGCGCGTTAATCTATGGATAGAACATTAAGTCATTAGGCTTTTGTTTGATAATGTACCTATTTAGCACAATAATAGTACTCAGCTCTCTGCTACGGCCTATGGCCCATCTAGTCTCAGGTTCCTTGCCCTGATATCAGTGTCAGGTATGGGCTCCAACTTATGAAACTGACCTTAAATCTAATTAGATCATGGTTAATTACACCCATAATATTTGTACCACTCTCGCACCAGTGGGCCTAGCTTGTCAGGCCAGTCAAATGTACTATTTTTCTTTTCTTGATTAAGTAAGATACTGGTTTGCCAGAGAGAATAGCAATAAAATGAGTTCTTTGGGGAAGGAGGGTCATCAAAGGCAGTCTTCAGCTGTCTGGAGTTCTTGAAACTCTTGGGAGATTCACTGGCAAGTGCGTGTAACAAGCTCTCATTGTGTGATACCAGCTGGTCTGCTTTGCTAATGTCTCCACATAAGTTATACCACATCCAAAAAAAAAATCCCTTTAGTTTTCTGCG
This sequence comes from Rhizomys pruinosus, assembly GCA_009823505.1. Classification (NCBI taxonomy): domain Eukaryota; kingdom Metazoa; phylum Chordata; class Mammalia; order Rodentia; family Spalacidae; genus Rhizomys; species Rhizomys pruinosus. The sequence goes on along the minus strand of VZQC01005652.1, from coordinate 793,375 downwards.
CAAGCACCCATTTTTCTGTGATGGTCTCTTGAGCTGTGCCATATGCACTTGATGGGATTTACTAGGCTCTTAACCCCAGGAAGGAAGAATTTATTTTTCAAGACCCAGGATTTCACATTTTTACTGTAGCTGTTTTATTAAATACAATGACTAAATAATCATTCATGTAATAAGCTAATGTTTATCTCCTGAGGGAATTGATCATTCCATTCAACAAAGAAAAAATAGAGAGAACCCTAGAGACTGTGCATGTAGATAATGTATATGTTCATTGTTACCATCATAAATGATTAATGCTGACTGAGGATCAGAGGTAGTGACTGCTTCATGAACAGAAGAACAGCCTTTGCTGCTTTCTAGAGGAGACCCATAATGGTCAGAGATGACACCAACAAAACAAAGACTGCAATGCAGGTAAAAGAAGTGACTAATTACTCATTTGAGTCTAGATTATAACACAAATATATAAATTAGGTGATTCCTTATGAGATAAAGAACAATACTGATGGGCTAGATACATAATAATATCCAGATTGAATAGCAGGCTACTTTAATTGTCTAAGTGATTCTCAAACACTCAAGTGTTTATGAATTCTTGGACATCATATTTCAAGTATTCTAGTTCCTAATTTCTCCATTAGCATCAAACATTACTTTTCTATTTCTTGATGAAAATGTATTAGTTTTTTTAACTGATTCTCAGGAATACAGATTTATGAGAAATAGATTTGATAATACCATGTGAAGAATTATATACATTAAATAACAGTTAAATGCAGATATTTAAGGAAACGAAAGTAAAACTTTAAATAAAATTATAGAAAATTTGTGCTATAAATGAAATGAGTGCTAAGATATTATCCCTAGATACTGTCAGGTACCTAGTGGACACTAGATAATATCATTTAACTTTAAATTACTTGTTTTATATTTTCCAGCATCTGAGACAAAACAGAACTTGAGATAGCATTAAGTGGATGCCATTTAATGGGAAGGAAGTGATACTGAAGGAATCAGAGTACTTCATTCCTTAGGATGACTAAAGCCAAGAGAGTGTCCAATAGGAGCACTCCATGTGACACATATACACAAAAGTATGCCTCCAGAGCCAGACATAGGAGCTTGAGAGCTCAGGACGATCAGAAGAGAGAACTGGAGTTATGAAGTAATCATTACTTTTATCCCAACTTTACATACCCTGAACTTATAAAGATTTCTGAGAAGATACATTTCACACAAATTAAGAGAATGGAAAGATTCGATCTTCTGAATTAGGTGGTATGTGCTTGTTCTTACACAGTGAAGCATACAGATTGAAAATGTTCTGTGGAAAAAAAGAAAGAGCAGGCTGGTTAAATGTTAAGCTTGAGACATGATCAAGTAGGAAAAAGGAACCATGCTTTAAATATAGTCAAATCCAGACTTCAGGAAATTCAGACTAACTAAGCATCTTACCTACATGTTTTTCTAAATGATACTGTTGAGAAACTGTAGATATGATTAGACAATAGCTGATTCACAAAGGACTAAGAGTAGTGTTATGTAAAGACTGATGCTATTGTGCAAAATATGTCACAGCCTGTAATTAGTTATGGATATTGCAAACTGTGTTATGGGCATTGGTACATACACACAAACACACACACACACACACACACACACACACACACCACAATTAGAGAGCTTTTGAGGTATAATTTTCTATATTTACATACAGTCACTTTGATGAGTTTGTCATATGCACATACACGTGAAGCATCCACGAACCAAAGCAATGGACATTCCTTCCCTTTTATGTCTCTTTGTACTTCTTTTTAACATTTTCTTTTCTTTGCTCCTTGTGTTTGTGATTCAGCTTGACGTCATAGCCAGTCTCCTCCTGTTTTCTCAGTGTGCAACATCGTGTGAAGTCTCTAGACTTACTCATTTCTGCACTAAAACCATATAGCTTTTGACAACTCCGCCAGTGCCATTGTCCCCATCCCTGGCCACTGTCCTTCCAACTCTCCATTTCAGTTTGGACATTTCCCATAACTCCTGTACATGGATTGACAAAGTATCAAACCTTCTCTATCCTGGATAAGTTCACCTTGCAAAATGTTTCCAAGTTCATCCTTGTGGCACATTATAGAGTTCCAGGTGTGAATATCCTTCCATTGTAGATAGATAGATAGATAGATAGATAGATAGATAGATAGATAGATAGATAGATAGATAGATATAGATAGATAGATAGATAGATAGATAGATAGATAGATAGATAGATATGCCACATTTTCTATTGATCTATTTATCTGTTATTGTGTACAATATGATCATTTCTATGCCTTGACTAATATCAATTATGAAACAATGGACACAGAAATGCATATGTTTCTTTCTTAATTAGTTCATCCTTCTGGATATATATTGATGATTCGATATATATGTAGATAGATAGATAGATAGATAGATAGATAGATAGATAGATAGATTAACTCATATCATAGCCATGTTGTTTTGAGGAACTTTGAAAAATTCATTTAACTATTTTTTTTTTGGTCTTTTTGAGACAGGGTCTCCCTGTAGCCCCAGCTCTCCTGGGACTCACTCTGTAGACCAGGCTGGTCTTGAACTCACAAAGATCTGCCTGCCTCTGCCTCCCAAGTGCTAGGATTAAAGGCGTGTGCCACCGCCCCCAGCAACTATTTATTTTTATACAATGCATTTTGATCATGTTTAAGGCCCCTGTCCCCTATCTGGACCCCTCATATACTCCTCCATTGGTTCTCCTGTGCTCTGCCATATATATGAAGGCTTCTCAAGCCAAGTTTGTGTCCCCAGATGTTCTTCAGTTTAAGTCCGTCCACTGGAAAGTGGCAATATTATGTCATGGCAATAGCAGTTTAGATTCCCAGTAATAGTGTACAAAGGTCCCATTTTCTGCATATCTACTTGGAAACACACATTCTTACTGTTTTTTTTATTAATTTTATTTATTTCTGTATGTGTATGAATGTACTGTCTGCATGCAAGTTTGTGCACCCGTGTCGTGCAACGCCGCGGAGGTCAGAAGAGGGTATCGGATTCCCCTGGAACTGGAGTTCTCCTGGAATTGGAGTTTCAGACGGTTCTTAGCCGCCATGTGGGTGCTGGGGATCGAACCCGGGTCCTCTGTAAGAGCGGTCGGCGCTCTTAACCGCTAGGCTATCTCTCCAGCCCCACATTCTTACTGTTAATAATCATCCTAATAGGTGTAAGGTAAGACTCAACATGGTTTAAACTTGTATTTCTCTGGTGATTAGTAAGAGTGGGCACCTTTTCTCATGCATGTTGGGCCATGTTTATGACTTCCTTTAAGAAATGGCTCTTCTTCATCAATTTTCCATGTTTGTATATTGAATTGCTTAGTTTTAGGATGGTGAGTTGTGGAATTCATTGCATATTTTGGAAATTCTTCTTAAGAATATTGTCTGTCTTGTCCAAAATATATATTAAAAAAGAAAGAAAAAGGAATATTGTCTGAAAATATTTTCTTTCATTCAATAGCTGACATCCTCAATCATTTTATAATTTTGAAAATGATTCCTTGTTAATTTCTTGATTTTGGACAACAAAGGATCAGATACATTACTTACATAATATTAGTTGATATAAGTCTGAGTAGTGAGAATATTTTTTACTGTATCTGATTCCAAATATTTTAGCAGAATAAATTTTTGGAATAAATAACATAGTGAATTAAGTATTCTACTATGACAAGATCTTTAACCAAAATCCCACCTCCTGAGGGGTAGCAGTATCATGAGAAAAAAATAAAACTTACTTTTTAAAGCCTAAACTTTTCTGCCTAATTATTCTTTACTGCATCCTGCATTTGGGTACTCTTCAAGGATTGGGATTTTTATCTCAGTGATAAATAATGGAGTAGAGAAAACACAATAATATTTCAGGTGAATTGATAGATCACAGGAAAAATTTCTGAACATGTGCTGTGTATCAAGCACAGTTTTAACAGTATCAAAAAATACAACAGAGAAAGAATAAATCCTCTGTTCTTTTTAACAAGGACTTTAAAGATCAAATGACCTGGAGAATAATGGAATAGTCTAATTTCTTTAAGTAGCGTCTTCTCATTCTCAGCCAATTTATGTTTTAACTATCTGTGTTGTGACTTTTAATACAGTCTCTCTTTTTTATTTTTTAAGACCTGCAAAATCTTCATTCCTGTTGAAGCCAATGACATGTTTTAATTTTTCTCTTGCCTGCATTGTCATGTTTTAAAACCTAACGTTCTATAATTCTACAAATTTGTCCTGTGTCAGCATTCTCGTTTTCTTGTATCTCTAGATTTCTATTTTCACTGACTTTTTTTTGTTTTTTTTCTGTCTTCATATGTGAAATAGCAGTGTATCACTTATGATGCATTCCAGAAGTCAGATCCACTCCCCTTATAAAGCCTTGCACAGCATGTAGCTCCCTCCCTTGGTGTTTCCTCAAGAAATTATCCTTTCATGCTATTGTTATGAATTGCAACAGATTATAAAGTCAAACAAATCTAAACTGTCTCTTAGAAAGAGAATAAATCTTTAGGCAATCAATGACTGGTTAGCCTTGAAAAAGAAAAGTATAGTGTGAAACAAAAGTACTGTCTATAAAGTGGCACATTGGAAATTAGTTCTGGAAGACAGTAGGATCTTAAGTACATAGCAAGAAGAAATCAGGAAAAAGGTTATTAGAAACAAGAAAACAAATAACAATAGCTTAGGCACTCAGACATTAAGAGTACAGACCAACAAGTTCACAGGGTAAAGAAAAACTTTGAGAAAAATGTGTTTAAATAAGAATATGGATTTTAAACCAACTAACCAAAATAGGCTTTACATGACACACTTTCTTTCAGTATATTGACAAAAAGTAATTTTTCTTCCCTAATGTTACTAAATAACATATATGCCACATATAATTGAAGTTAAGGGCATAAAAATATTTGCCCTACTTTAAAAACTTTTATGGGAGTGTGAATGAGAAATAAAATTGCAATGCACAACATTATACAGTGTGATACATTCCAAGATGGTATAGGCAGAAGACAGAAAAAAGACAGAAAATGTGAAATTGGCTAAGTGAAGTTGCTCTTTTGGAAGTGATGCCCTGGGCACAAGGGGAAGAATTAATAGGCACCAGTCAATCAAAAGATGAGCCAGTGCAGATGCAGGAAGAAGCAGAAAGCATGAGAACTTGCAAGCAGTTAGTGGAAATTGAACTGTGAAGAAGAAAGGTAAGAAAATAGCAAGCGATTAGATGGTTAAAGAAGGTGCTTTCTATGAAGAGCCTTGCATGTCAAACAAAAGAGATTGCTCTGTATCAGGCAATAGTTAACAACAGGAGAAGGTCAGGATTGGAGGGTGGAATGACTTCACTTAAAGCACGTTTAAAAATTAAAAAAAATAAAATAATAAATTAAATTAAAATTAAAAAGCACATGTTAATTATCTGTAGAACATCCAACTTGTACCCAGCATCTGCAGATATGATATATGTACCAGGGTCCTGAAAACAAAGTCCACAGACACCAAGGGAGGGACCTACATGCTGAGCAAGGCTTACTAAGGGGAATGGATCTGACCTCTGGAGTGTATCATAAATGATACACTACTATTTCACATATGAAGGCAGAAAAGACAACAAAAAAGTCAGTGAAAATAGAAACCTAGAGATACAAGAAAAATCAGAATGATGACACAGGACAAATTTGTAGAATTATAGAACTTTACATTTTAAAACAATGACAATTCAGGCAAGAGAAAAATTAAAACATGTCATTGGCTTCAACAGGAATGAAGCCTTTGTAGGGGAGAAATTCTGATGTTGTCTTTGTTGTTTGCTTTCCAGGAGAAATACACCTTTCCTTTTAACCAATACACAGAGAGTAACAATTGAAGAGGACTATGTTCTTAAATACCTACATGTGTCCAATATGGAGAATTCATCTTGGACTAAGAACTTTTACCTGCTCATAGACAGGCATTGTCTTTCCCTAAACACATTTGTAACCTATCATCATAATTTAAATCAACTAAATCTGTAAATCCTCGAGGGCAACAAATGATGTTTAAGAGTTGGATTCTTTAACAATAGCATGAACCCTTAAGGAAATAATCACTGTTCACCTGTAAAATTCAGGCAGTGGCAACACTGATTATAATACAAACTCGGGAATAAATAGAGACTGGTTGGTTTGGCTTCAGTATCTACTCCCTTTTCTGTAGAATTTCCATGTCTACCTTTTTATAACGTCTTGATTTTCAAAGGTCAATGATGAGAAACCACACAGTTATCACAACCTTCATCCTTCTGGGACTCACAGACGACCCACAACTACAAGTTTTACTTTTTATTTTTCTATTTCTCACCTACATGTTGAGTGTAACAGGGAACCTGACTATAATCATCCTCACCTTGGTGGATTCACACCTTAAAACACCTATGTATTTTTTCCTCAGAAACTTTTCTTTCTTAGAAGTGTCATTTACCACTGTCTGTATTCCTAGATTCCTATACAGTATATCAAGTGGAGACAACACTGTTACCTACAACGCTTGTGCAAGTCAAATATTCTTTGTTTTTCTCTTTGGAGCAACTGAATTTTTTCTCTTGGCAGCCATGTCCTATGATCGCTATGTCGCTATCTGCAAACCCCTTCATTATACGACCATCATGAACCAAAGGGTATGTACCTTACTAGTCCTCTCCTGTTGGGCGTCTGGCTTAATGATTATCATCCCACCCCTTAGCTTGGGCCTTCAGCTTGACTTCTGTGACTCTAATGCTATTGATCATTTCAGCTGTGATGCTGGTCCCCTTCTGAAGATCTCATGCTCAGACACATGGGTACTAGAGCAGGTGGTTATACTTGTAGCTGTGTTTGCACTCATTATTACCCTAATCTGTGTGTTTCTGTCCTATACATACATCATCAGAACAATTCTGAGATTCCCCTCTGCACAGCAAAGGAAAAAGGCCTTTTCCACCTGCTCCTCACATATGATTGTGGTTTCCATTGCGTATGGAAGCTGCATCTTCGTCTACATCAAGCCATCAGCAAAGAAAGAGGTGGCCATAAACAAAGGCGTCTCAGTTCTCTCTACTTCTGTGGCACCGCTGTTAAACCCCTTCGTCTACACCTTAAGAAACAAGCAAGTGAAACAAGCTTTCAAAGACTCTGTAAAGAAGATTGCACTTCTCTCAAAGAGCTAGACGTTTTGACATATCAGAATAAAAAGAAAGAGAAAAATCTCCAGCCGTTTACAACACCTTCTAACTTCATTATTTCCTTTCTGCAGTTCCTTCAGATTAATATTTTCAATGACATTTAAATTTCCATCCACGTGTTTCCCTTATGAAACCCATCCTTTCAAAACCAAAGTCAAATACATTAACATTCACTGTGAAACTATAAAATGCATATCCAATAAATTAAGGTTTTTTTTCTATTCCTAACCTGGTCTCTTTTTTTTTTTCATTGCTCTAGGGAAAAAAGAAGAGTAATGGTATCCTGGGTGTGGTGTTGCATACCTTTAATCCCAGCACTCAGGAGGCAGAGGCAGGCAGATCTCTCTGAGTTCAAGGTCAGCCTGGTCTACATAGTGAGCTCCAGGCCAGCTGGGACTAAAGGGAGACCCTGACTCAAAAAGACCAAAACAAACAAACAAAAAAAGTGTAATGGTATTTAAAAGTGTCTACATTCTCTGAGTCAAATATGAAGGAATAGTACCAGTGTTCTTCCTCTAATATGGGGTTATCAAAGTTAATGTTACAATAATAAAAAATTTTAAATTAGAAAGTAACAACAGTAGAAATTTATTGAAAGTAAATTAAAGCAAATAAGGCATCCCAGACCAATTAAAATAATTGGAAAAAGAGAAACTAGTAGTACCTTGGGATAAATCAGAATTGAAAAACAGAAACACGTTCAGAATTACTGATAAGATGCATTAATTATTATTTTATACTAAGTGGGGTCACAGGATAGAGAAATGGCTCAGTGGTTAAAAGCACTTGTTGCTCTTGCAGAGAACCAGAATTCAATTCCCATTACCCACATCTGAGAGCTCACAAAAAAATATAACTCCATCTTCAGGGGATCTTCCACCTTCTTCAAGACTCTGCAGGTTTCTGTGCTCACACATCTACATTAACACACATACATGTAATTAAGTATAAAAAAGTCTAAAATTTTTCAAAATAGAACTTCACTTGACATATATATATATATATATATATATATATATAGTATAATATAATTTACAACATGCAAGCATACAATCCCTTATGGTAGGTCACATAATTAGAATAAAATCATAAGACTAAAATAGAACTCCAATCCTTAAATGTCAGTGAACTAAAACAAGTTATATTTGTGTGGAAATATTTTTTAAAAATTCAATGATATCAGTAATACCCTTTCAGCAAAAATGACCAAAAATGAACTATAAATACCAACAAGATGTAATTATATCTAGAGAACAACTGAAGAAAATGTTACATTTTTTTATTTTTGGTCTTTTCAAGACAGGTTCTCCCTGGCCTGGAACTCTATAGACCAGGCTGGCCTTGACCTCACAAAGATCCAACTGCCTCTGCTTCCTGAGTGCTAGGATTAAAGGCGTGCGCCAGGTCTTCGCAGCAGGGTCTTTCGCCTCCCTCCTGCAGGTATCCCGACTTGAGGCAAGGAGCCCTTACTTTTGTGGGGGGCCTTGGATCCCCTGGCCAACATCCCCCTGGTAGAACAATCCATTGCTGATGTCAGAGCTCCTGCATTAATATACTTTGCCTAAGTGCATAGCCCAAGGACTTTAGTATTATATTTGGTTCTGAACAGAGTATAATCCTTTTCACAGTTCTTATGTCTATTAGTCAATTAAAGAAGGCATTTTTACCGGTTTTATAAGAGATTACCTCTATAATAGTTGAGATGTTATAAGCCACAGTAAGACCCTGTCATATTTAACAGGGGGTAAAAATGTAATTCATAGATTAACATATCATCCAAACATATGTGTCTATGCCAAAGTAACCTACCATAACTATTAGTGCTGCTTAAATGCCTATATATCTAATTGCTTGTGCTTCATTAGTAGGATCGAAAGGTTACTCCTGGACAAACTGTCAGCCCATGAAAGGAAACAGCCAGAATTGACCAGAGTTCAAGTCAATAGCTCCAGAGAGAGAGGACTGTTTTACTTCTCATCCACCTGTGCCCCTTTTCTAAGCCTAGGGAACAATCTGCGGAAGAGGGGGCGTGGTAGAATGTAAAGGCTGCGATTGGGGTGAATGGTGAAACTACAGCTTATAGCTAAAATATGAAAAAAAAAACTGAAAGATGCAGGACAGTTATGGAAGAATGCATGATCTGGAATGGGGTGGGGGTGGGGGGGAAGGGAAAGGGAAATATGCCTGATCTGAATTGGAAAATGATGTATGAAATGCACAAAGCATTAATAAAAATTAAATTAAAAAAATAAATAAAAATAAAGGCATGCGCCACCACGCCTGGACGAAAATGTTACAATTTTAACCATTATCCACATATTTATTAGTGAGGGTAAAAAGGAAAAATGCAGCTCCAGATGACGCTTCCCCATTTTTCTGACTGTATCAGAAACAAACAAGTTCTTCTGCAGGACAACAGGCAAGAAACGAAAAAGAAAAACTGTTTAGAAATAAATGAACGTAGCTCATGTGAAGTTACTGGTTGTTATTGCTTTGAAATAACAGCAAAGCTTCTTTCAAACTATTTCAACTGCCAACTGTGAACACAAAAAGGATGATGATTCCATTCTGAAAATATCATGATCAGCTCCTTCTGTACCACATCACAGCTGTAGGGCCCAGAAGGTTGAGATCATTGGCCAACACATGATAGGTTAAATATATAGACCCTAAGTTCTGATATTAGGTTGTATTCAGACAAAACCAGTATTCTTCCCTTCAGGCTGCCATGTAATACAAAGGCCAGAGATAACTTACAATCAGCTGATACAAACAAAGGCCATTAATGTGTTTTATTTGCAATGGCTTGTATTGACACTAGAGAGATAAGTTATCTAAACATTTCATAGATTTTATATACCACAGGGTGTCCTGTCCCAGTTTAATGCAAGTTCTTACCTCACAATAAGGACAAGCTAAAGTAGAATTGGGGTTTATATCTTCTTGCCAACCCAAAGGGGCATTCACCATAGAGCTCTCCTAGAATGAAATGATATTAAAAATCCTGAATTAGCAAAGCTGCATAATAGACACTAAAGGTTTCCTACTAAAGCCAAACATATTATTAATATAACTATTATAAATAAGATACATGGAATAAATGAATGAAATTATTTTAATTGGCTTCTAAATTTATATCATATACTATAAAAGTTAAAAGAATAAAAATTCAGGATGTAAGTAAAATGGAAGCATATAAAGGAATAAGAGCAAAGAAACAGAAACAATGTTGCTTCAGTCTTCCATGTTACTTTGAAGTGTTATATTCTGGAATAAATAAAAGACAATGATAATTTGTAATTAAATTACAAGCTGTTAATTTTCGGTCAAGATGAAAAATCTCATGCGTTTAACCTTGGGGAGTAAATGGGAAGTATAATTTTCTGAAATAAAGCAAATAAAGGTATTGAGCATTTTCTTCAAACGAGCAAAATGTATCAGGGTAACTTGAAGCACAGCACATATTTAGGTGGCACTCGTGCCTACGTTCCCACATTCTAGCTCTTTTTCATGTATAATTGGTTGGGCTTTTCTGCATTTCTTATAATATATCTTTATCAAATTTAGATACCCTCCCCAATCAGCAGCCCCCCATAGTCCCTCCCCACTGAATTTCATCCATTCTGTCATGTATGTCAAGGTTCAGCCACTCAAGTAATTGTACCCAGATGTCCTCTGGTGCCAGTTCAACTGCTGGCATCTAGTCAGCCTATAGAAAGTCACTGCCTTAAAGAAAATCAACTCTCCCTCACACCATATCATGCCAGCTCTTCAAGTGTATTCTGCGGACAGGCACCCAGCCTTGAAGTTAGGTCACAGTTTGTGTGATGGTGGATGTCCAATTAAGCCACACTGTTGTGAACATGTTTCCGATCTGATCCCAGAAGCGTTTCAGTTTCAAATTCTGTTCTGAGGTTTACTAAAACAAGACCACCACTCCAGACCTCTGTCTAATCCTCCACAACAAACACTCAGCTGAAGACAGTGGCATCTGTGTGCACACAAAAGCACCAATGTCTCTTCATGCAGGTACCCAAACTGTGCAGGTACCCAATGTGCAGGTACCCAAACTGTGGTCTGAAGACACTGAGAGCACAAAACACAGGGATGGTAGGTCCTTCCATCTCCCGGTGTCTTCCTCTATCTCTTTGTTTGAAGATTTGAAATTTTCGTTGTCTAAACCTTTAATGTCTTTGGGTAGGTTTCTTACTAAGTATTTTTGAGGTTACTGTGAATGGGAGGGTTTACTTGAATGCTTTTTCTGATTTCATGTTATTGGTCTATAGAAAGGCTCCTGTTTTTTGTTGAATTCTTGAATCTTTTTATTTACAGCATCATTTTAGTTTGGCATTTCTTCAGTAATTCTATCACTTGATTGAATTTTATTTTCATACCTTGTATTTACTTCCTAGTTTCATTCAGCCCTTTTTTATCTTGGAGCATATTCATGTACTTTTTTGGGTTGTTTGGAGATAGTTATAATCTTTTTTAAAGCTTTATCTGGAAGTTCTTCCAGACTGTTCTCATTAGGGGCCATTGTTATGGTATTAGGAACTTTGGGAGGAGACATTCTGCATTTGATTTTTGTGTTATTTTTGGTTTTGCACTGGGACTTACAAATCTGGAGTGATTGGTAGAGTTGAAGAATGGGTTAGGAGCTGAGGAGGGTCTTATGACCCACTCACTCCCTGTTTACACTATGAGCCAGGGAGAGTTAAAGTCTAAGCAGGAGGCTCAGGGTCCACAGGCTCCCTTTCTTCTTTCTTTTTTTTTTTTTTTTTTTTTTTTTTGTCTTTCGAAACAGGGTCTCCTTTGTAGTCACAGCTTCCTGGAACTCACTTTTTTAGACCAGGTGCCGCTTGAACTCACAAGATCCACTCTGCCTCTACCTCCCAATTCTAGGATTAGAAGGCATTGCCACCATACGTACCCGCCACAGCTCCCTCTCCAACATCATTTCTCCTTTAGTTCTCATGCCCACGTGCTCCCTTTCTATAGGCACTAGAACTAAGAAAATGATGTTATGAGCCTGGAGACAAGTAAGTCCTAGTTGTTAAAATTCCCTTCTGTGAGGCATATGACATCTAATCCCCAGCTCCCCTCTCCCTCAGTCCTAATGACAAAGCAAGGTACAGATTCTCCAAAGTATTTTGAAAATCACAGCAAGTTTATTGAGGCTAACTAATAGAGCAGTGGGTGAGCAGTTACTTACAAGAGTGGGAGGGATCTCCCCTCTCCCGACTAGTGGCCATACACAATTCTACAAATTCACATAGTACCAGCAGGGGGGCAAAACAGGAGAGCATCCACTTCTCTCTGACTTTGCTTCCTATGAAAATTCCCCTAAACCGGACCCTTAGCCCTTACCCGATACCCTAGCCACACCCAACATTGGAAGCACGACTGATTCTCTCTCTTCCTCTCTTTCTGACAGGCATCAACAGTCAGTGTTATCTGTCTTCTAATTGTCTGAAGCAAGGATTACAAACTTGAGAAGAAGAAATCTGTCCATAGCTTTCCAGTATAGCTTGCTAGGCAGAGGACAACGTCTATTAACACCTCCACTCCCCTCCTCATGGTTTTACATTTACAATCTTTTTTTTTTTTTTTTTTGTTCTTTTTTTGTTTTGAGACAGGGACTCCCCTGATGCCCCAGCTGTCCTGGAACTCACTCTGTTGACCCAGGGCTGGCCTTGAACTAACAACAGATCCACCCTGCCTCTGCCTCCCAAGTGCTAAGATAAAGCATGGGCCACCATGCCTGGCGGTTTTTACATTCTTAATGTCATCCTCTTCCACAAGAGTTGTTGAAATATGGAGGGGTGACAAATGTAGAATGATCTTTCTCCCATTGTGTCCAGACACTGAAATCCCAGGTCTTTTTATCTCATGTTTTCAATGGGCTAAATTTAGACCAATTTCACTGTCATTTTTCCTACTCTAAAAAAACCACACATATAAAGAAGCATAAACGTCTATACAAACATTGCTATAAGAAGCTAACCTATGGGCATAAACAAAACTGTTTGGATGGTACCTTAGCAGGTGCATCCCATCCGTCTAACAAAACAATTGCAATGGCTTCCTCACTGAGGCTGACAACTTCTGCCGCCACTGGGCTTGACCTTGCTTACAGTGCAAGTTGTGTGTTCCTCCCCCAGAAGCAGTCCATAAATCAAATGGGAAATTTGCTGGTTGTACACATACTAGATGCACCACTATTGCACCAGCAGAAAAATCTTCCTTGGCATTTGGATAGTACACTGTGTGGGTCCATCATTAAGTAGAACTTTTAGAACCATTCTCCCCTAGCACCCCCTGAAACTATGAAGGCCAGGCAGGGAGTTTCCAGGTTGGTCCCAGCTCTATCTCTCTTTTCTGTGCTCAAATTATACCACAACTATAGCAGTAACTACTTACTATCTGCTTCCAGTGTGCAACCAACATTAGTGACAATAGCCTTTATTGTTTGCGGGGCCTCCAGGGCTTCTCTCACCAACATCTCATAGGGGCCAACCAACCAGTGGTATTGGAATTTTCATTTATACAATTTGAGGGAGGCTCTATTTTGTATTTTTATAAGATATCTGTTTTCTCCACTGGCTCCTAGACTGTGAGAGAGAGGCCCAAAGGCCCAGAGAGCCAGCAGCAGCAACATTCCAGACTCTGTACCCACTAGCTGGGGAAGACCTAGGGACTCTTCCTCTGCTCCAGTCTAGGCTTCCCTGCCTCCAGACCCAGGAACAAGCAGTAGTTGCTATTCTAATATCAGACGAAAATAGACTTCAAACTAAAACTAATCAGAAGAGATAATATGCTGGATAGCTTTGGTGTAAACTTGACATACCTGGGTTGATGGAGCCTCAATTGGGGAATTGGCTCCATCAGACCAGCCTGTGGCCACATCTATGGAGAATTGTCTTGATTGTTGAGCAATGTGGAGGGTCCGGCCCACTGTGGTTGGTGCCACCCTGGGCCATTTGTTACGTACAGTATAAGAAGGTAGGCCGGGCATGGGCCAGGGGAGCAAGCCAGTAATCAGCATTCATTCATGGCCTGTGCTTCAGCTCCTGCTCCCAGGTTCCTGCCCTGAGTTCCTACCTTTGGCTCCCTGAGTGATGAACTGTGACATGGGATATATGAGCTGAATAGACCCTTTCCTCCCTAAGTTGGTGTTGGTCAGAGTGTTTTGTCATAGCAATGGAAGAGAAACTAGAACAGATGAAGAGGGTCACTTCATTCTTATCAAAGGAACAATTAACCAAGAAGATATCACAATCATGAATATATAGACACCAAACTCTGGTGCACCAAACTTCATAAACACAATTCTACAGGACTTAAAGGCACAGATTAATCCAAACACATTAATAGTAGAGGACATCAATGACTACTGTGTCCATTACACAGGTCAACCAGATTAAGAATAAGCAGAAAGACATCTGAACTAAACAATACAATACACCAAATGGACCTAACAGACATCTACTGAATATTCCATCCAAGCACCAAAGAATATGCTTTCTATTCATCACTCTGTGGAACCTTCTCCAAAACTGATCACATACTGGGGCACAGAACAAACCTCAACAAACACAAAACAATTTGAAATAATCACATGCATTCTATCAGACCACAATGCAATATAGCTTAATATCAACACCAGAGGAAGCCCTAGTAACAACAGGAACTCATAGAGATTAAACAACACACTTCTGGATAATGAATGGGTCAAAGGAGAAATTAACAAAGAAATAAAACTAATTCTGGAATTAAGCAAAAAGGACAATACAACACAACAAAACTTATGGGACACTTTAAAAGCTCTAAGTGCCTACATTAAAAAAAAAACAGAAGGTGCACAAATAAAGGACCTAACACTGCAACTCAAGACACTTGAGAGACACCAAATGAATCCCAAACTCAACAGACAGGAAGAAATAACAAAACTCAGAGCACAGATTAATGAAATAGAAAGAAAGAGGGCTGGAGCGATGGCCTAGCGGTTAAGAGCGCTGACCGCTCTTGCAGAGGACCCGGGTTCGATCCCCAGCACCCACATGGCGGCTGAGAGCCGTCTGAAACTCCAATTCCAGGAGAACTCCAGTTCCAGGGGAGTCCGACGCTCTCTTCTGACCTCCGTGGCATTGCACGTCACGGGTGCACAGACTTGCATGCAGACAATACATTCATACACATATGGAAATAAATAAAATTTAAAAAAAAAATTAAAAAAAAAAAGAAAGAAAGAAAGAAAACAATACAAAGAAACAATGAGACCAAGAGCTGGTTCTTTGAAAGGATAAACAAGATAGGCAGGCCCTTAGCCCATTTAATCAAAAGAAAGAAGGAGCAACTCCAAATCCCCCAAATCAGAGATGAAAGCAGAAACATCACAAAAGTTAACAAAAAGATCTAGAACATTATATGAGAATACTTTAAAAACTTATACTCTATTAAATATGAAAACCTAAGAGAAATGGATGAATATTTGAAATCATAGGAATTACCAAAGCTTAACCAAGAAATCAATAGCATAAACAGACCCATAACATATAAGGAAATTGAAACAATAATACAAAACCTCCCAACCAAAAAAAAAAAAAAAATACCAGGCCCAGATGGATTTATGGCTGAATTCTACCAGGCATTTAAAGAGGAACTATAACCAATATTACTTAAGTTATTCAAAAGGATAGAAACAGAGGGAAATCTCCCAAATTCCTTCTTTGAAGCTAGCAACACTCTAATACTAAAACCAGGCAATATACAACCAAAAATGAAAACTATAGACCTATATGAAAATAAATGCAAAAATTCTCAACAAAATACTTGCAAACCTCATACATGCACACATCAAAAAAGGTCATCCACCACGATCATGTCGGATTTGTTCCAGAGATGTAGGGATGGCTCAACATTTATAAATTAGTAAGTGTTATAAATCATATAAATGAACTCAGAGACAAAAACACATGGTCATTTCAATCAATGCAGAAAAGGACTTTGATAAAAATTCAATATGCCTTTATGTTTAAAGTGCTAGAGGGAATTGGACTGGAGGGAACATACCTCAACATTAAAGCTATATATAACAAACCCCCAGCCAACAACATTCTAAATGGAGAAAAGCTAGAAGCATTCCCACTAAAGTCAAGAATCTGGCAATGCTGCCCACTATCTCCACCGTTTTTCAATATAGTGCTTGAAACTCTTGTTAGAGCAATAAGACAAGAGAAGGAAATTAAAGGAGCACTAATTGGAAAAGTGGAAGTCAAACTATCCCTTTTGGCAGATGACATGATATTATACCTAAAGGATGCCAAAAATTCCACCCCTGTTTTTCTAAAAATGATTGACAGTTGGGGAAAGTGGTAGTTTACAAAATTAATCTACAAAAATCAGTAGCCTTTCTATACTCCAATAACAAGCAATTGGAGATGTTCATGGAAATCATCCCCTTCCAAATAACCTCAAAAGATAAAATATATCTCAGATCAAATTTGATCAAAATATTAAAGATATCTACAATGAAAATTTTAAATTTTTGAAGGATATTGAGGAAGACATCAGAAGATGGAAAGACCTCCCATGCTCCTGGGTTAGAAGAATTGATATAGTGAAAATGATTATCCTACACAAAGTAATATATAGAATAAATGCAAACCCAATCAAAATCCCCATGACTTTCTTCACAGAATTAGAAAAAGCATCCTAAAATTCATATGGAAAAACAAAAGATCCTGGATAGCCAAAGCAACTTTGAGCAAAACAAGTAATGCAGGAGGATTACTATGCCAGATTTCTAACTATATTACAGAGCTATAGTCATAAAAACAGCATGGTACTGGCACAAAAATTAACCCATAGATCAATGAAATAAAATTGAAAACCCAAACTTGATTCCATACAATTTCTGCCACCTGATATTTGACAAACGGGCAAAGAACACTCAATGGAAGAAAGTCAGTATCTTCAGCAAATGGAGCTGGCAAAACTGGATCACTTCCTATAGAAAAATGAAACTAAACCCCTACCTTTCCCCTTGCACAAAAGTCAACTTTAAATTGAACAAAGACCTTAATGTGAAAGCTGAAACTCTGAAAATGGGAGAAGAAAACATCAGAAGTAACCTACAAGATACAGGTGTAGGAAAAGATTTTCTAAATCAGACAGTAGTTGTGCAGGAAATAAGGTCAACAATCAACATATGGGACCTCATAAACTAAAAAGAGCTTCTGTACAGCAAAAGAAACAATCAGAGAAGTCAGAGAAAACCCACAGAGTGGGAGCAACTCTTTGCCAGTGACATATCTAACAGAGGTTTATCATCCAGAGTATATAAACTACTCAAAAAACAAAGGTCCAAGAAAACAAATGACCCAATTAAGAGATGGGCTAAAGATCTAAACAGAAACTTCTCAAGAGAAGAAATAAAGATGACTAAGAAACATCTTTACAAGTGTTCAAAATCCTTAGTAATTAAGGAAATGCAAATTCCAACCACTTTAAGATTTCATCTTACCCCAGTAAACCTGGCTATGATCAAGAAAACAAATGATATCAAATGCTGGAGAGGTTGTGGGGAAAGGGGAACACTCATTCACAGATAGTGGGATTGCAAACTCATGCAACCCCTATCGAAAGCAGTATGGAGAACCCTTAACAGACTAAAAATGAACCTATCCTCTGACCCAGTCATACCACTCCTGGGTGTGTACCCAAAGGATTCATCCTATTGCAGAGATACATGTATATCCATGATTACTGCTGCTCTTCTCACAATAGCAAAAGAGCTGGAAGCAACCTAAATGTCCCTCAGCTGATGAGTGGATAATGAAAACGTGGTACATTTACACAATGGAGTTCTATGCAGCAGTAAAGAAAGATGACATGGCCGGGTGTGGTGGCGCATGCCTTTAATCCTAGCACTCGGGAGCCAGAAGCAGGTGGATCTTTGTGAGTTCCAGAGGCAGGTGGATCTTTGTGAGTTCAAGGCTAGCCTGGTCTACAGAGCGAATTCCAGGACAGCTGGGGCTACAAGGAGACCCTGTCTCAAAAAGACCAAAAAAAAAAAAAAA
>VZQC01005652.1:731141-770583 GCA_009823505.1 Rhizomys pruinosus | reverse complement strand
TGTATGGATCTAGTAGCTGTTATGCTAAGTGAAGTAACACAGTCTCAGAAAAACAAACAATATATGGTGTCCCTCATTTGTGGATCCTAGTACCAAATCCTTATACATAAGACAATGCGGGTAATTTTTTGGTAAAAATAATACCACATTGACTGATATTACTATAGCTATAGCTTGAAGTTTATGTCTCTATCTTCCTAATTTCTAAGATTTATGAGAAAGAATAAATCACTTCCTTAAAAGTACATTAAAACATACATCAACTTGTTACATAATTTAGGGATGTAAAGTAATATTTCTTTTTACCTGCGTGCACATTTACTGACAACATGTAAATCCCTAAACATGTTTTTGAATTAACCTATAGTTTATTTTCAGACTTTGTAATTTGAGTCTACATGCAGAGTGTATATATGCCTATTTTGGAACAATATAAAATTAAAGGGGAGAACAACCACAAAAAAGACTTGTTCAAAAACCTGACCAAATGAGTAAACTTCTGCATAGAAAAGGCTAAAAATGACTAATTTTGGTATATGGGTGGAAGGTATGTATGCATATTTTAGAGTAATATAAAATTAAAGGGAAAAATGTAAATTCCTAAAAACATTTTGGAATGAACTTATAGATTATTTTCAGAGGCCATCATTTTGGTATATGTGTGACATATGTATATGTGCATACTTTAGAGCAATACAAATTGGAGGCAACAACAGCAAAAGGACTGGGACAAAGGACTGACAGAAACAGTAAAGTTCTTCCCAAACCAGTAAACCTCTGCAAAGAAAAACTTTAAAAGGACTGAAAAGGGGGCTGGAGAGATAGCCTAGCGGTTGAGAGCACCAACTGCTCTTGCAGAGGACCCGGGTTCGGTCCCCAGCACCCACATGGCGGCAGAGAACCGTCTATAACTCCAATTCCAGGAGAACTCCAGTTCCAGGGGAATCCGAGACCCTCTTCTGACCTCCGCGGCATTGCACGACACGGGTGCACAGACCCGCATGCAGACAGTACATTCATACACATTCAAAAATAAATAAAAAAAATTAAAAAAATAAAATAAAATAAAATAAAAAATAAAAGGACTGAAAAAAAGATGCAAGACATGTATGGCAGAATGCATGAGCTTGGGTGGGGTGAGGGACATGGAAAAGGAAATGAGTCTAAACTGGATTGAGAAATGTTGAAATGCACAAATCTTCAATACAAATATTTTTTTAAAGACAGAAAAAGATTCAAGACAGGACTTAACATGGATGGCAGAAGGCACAAGTTCTGGCAGGAGGGGAATCATGGATGGGGGAACAGGTCTAAATTTGATTAAGAAACGTATGAAATGCACAAAATTTTAATAAAAAATTAAGAAGAAAAAATACATGTTTTCTCTTTGTAGATTTTTCTCAACTGTCCTGGTGGATATCACCTATGCCTTACCCAAACATAAAGTTATTTTATAGCTATATTTTATAGCTAAATCTGGCCCTTGTACCCTTTGTGAATTTATTTTTCATCTTTGTTTCCTTAGGTGTACTTGATACCTTTCCAATGGGAAAGGAAATAGTTCCATCATTAAAACTTCTTATAAAATAAGACAAACTATTGCACTACATTTTCCCCCATAGATTCAACTGCTGTAATAAGTTCATATGAATACAGATGTGGTTTTATGGACAAAAAAAAATAACTCAAACAGCATTCACAAACACTATAAGTATTGTAAAATATTCAATTTCTAAAAGCCATAGACATAAACTGTCCAATGGAGAAAAAAATCAGAAAAATAAAATTAAAAGACATGTAAACTTTGCTGTTTCTAAGGAAATATTTGAGATACACATTTCATGAGCTGCACAATTACAGTATATATATTAATATATAATTAATATCTATTAACTACACCTTGCAAAAACATGTGCCATGCCCAGCATGTTTTTCTCCATTAAAGAGGCAATTGGCACAATTCATGTCCCTGCAGACCTTGCCTCTTGCTTTGTTCCATGTTTACATAAAACAGGATAAAAGACTTTTGCAAATGTCTATGTTAAAAATAATATTGACAATATGAAATCCAAAACAAATGCAGTGCACTTGTGTCTTCAGTGTTGCTGCATTCCATAGTTCTCTGAGACTGTTTCAAAGCTAATTCCTGAAATTCATCTAATTATTATTATATGAATTAGCATTAGGGCACACTCATCAACACATCTCTCTCCAGAGACATGTTCATTCTACATTACCAGAAGAATCCCCTGTGTCAATTTTAAGGAGGGAAAAAAACAGATAAAACAAAAATGCTTCTTTGGAAAGAATATTTAGAAAGCCAATTTTATAACAAGGAAATGCATACAGGAAAAACCTAAGATAAAAGCTCATCTTTCTTTAAGCAGAGTTACTGACAGCCAAGGGGAGAAAAAGGTATTAGTCAGTTTTCATTGTATCTATGGTAAGAACTTTGTGTTTTCTTAGACTTATAGAAAACAGGAGATAACAAACACTTTGTCCTGGAGCATACAGCAAGGACTAGTCCTTTACTGTCAATTTTAAAGGATTTTCTCTCTCACCAAATTCCACTCATGAGCCACGTAGTTCTGCTCTCTCCACGGGTGTCGACTTGATTTCTCCTCACACTTTGTGTGTTTCTCCTTACTAAGAGTCTCACTTAAGGAACAAACACAATATACAGACAATTGCCTCTGCTTGCTTGATTCACTGTAAGTACTGTCTCAAAGAGCTTTACAGTGCTTGCTTTCCTCTCATCATAAATTTTCTTTGGAATCTTATCTACATTCCAGGACATCATGGATTCTGGTTCTTAATTCTCATTATATAACCAGATGAAATCTGTGTTGTCCTGAAACTCTGCTATGTTTCCATTATCTTTACACTCACTCCAAAATAGGAACTTGCAGCCAGAAATACTTACATACACACACACATATGCACACACACACACACACACACACACACACACACACACACACACACACACACAAACTTGCAGTTTCAGACTTACAGACATAGTGTGAATTGACCTGGGAGGCTTCATATTTTAGCACTTACTGAAACAGAAAGATTTCTCACATGTCACTAACTCTTCCTTAGGTCACAAGACTCAGAACTTCTGATTAATTTGCTTATTTTAGGTGGTAGCTGTTTCTACCAGTACCCAAGATTATATCACCTCTCAGACCTCCCCAGCATTAGAGATTTTCTTTGAATTCATCTCTGCAATATGTTCTCCATCAGTTTATTTTGCCTAATTAATTTGCTAAATATTACAGTCCCCTATACACAGTTATGGTTATATATGAAAATCAAAGGTAGATGTAAGCTGAAAAGTGTGTATGATTATCCAAAAGTAAGTAACTAGACACAGATGATCAGTTAAAGAAAGAGTATATGTCATTTGGGTTTGAGCTCTTCAGTTGTGGCCACATGGTACTAAATACTTGCAAATAATCCATGTTATAGTCTGTGCCACATTTGTGCTTTTTTCCACTTCTTATTCACTTTATATATCTGGTGATTTGAACTACTGATGGTAGAATTTCATCTTGAACATCAAACAATATTCTTCAGTTCAATAAAGAAAAAGTATACACTTTGTAAAATCATGAGTTTGTTTCTTTTAGGGTTGTATAAATATTACTTTTGATAGTCCAGATTCATTTGTTAAATTATCAATTTTATATACACAAGAATAATTTAAATCACTCAAAAATTGAAAATAAAAATGCACTTGAAATGTCATTATCAGAACACCAATCATCTTCATTAAGATAATATATTAAGAATGAAATAGTACTTTGTGTTCTTTTTTTGAGCAGTTTTAATTTATTGGCATCATCAATTAATGAACAAGGTATTGTTTTTTTCTCCATGAGGTTGTGGCTGATTTCAATCTGTCAAAGCAGGTGTCCACATGTCTTCCCCGTCAAGACACACCACTTCAAGCTTCAGTCAGGGTCATTTACTCCTCCTACACCTTCACAATCTTTGTGCTGCTGCCTGAAGTCTTCTCAGCATTTGCTTTGAATTCTATCTTCAGGACATTCCTCACTGCTTTTGCACAGATCAGGGAGAACCAGATATAGGTGAGTCCAGCTTGCTGCCAGTAGGCCACCATGGTGTCCAAGAGTCTCCACAAAGTTGACTCCACCAGGTCTGGGGCAGGAGGGTCAGGCCTGAGCGTACTTTGTATTTTTTAAGTACTTCTGTTTTGTATTCACATATATCTGCTCACATTTCTTCAAGTGAGTAAAATATGTATGCTGCCACATTTTTGTTATGCTGCTATAGTTATATTAAACCTATCAAGACTCCTTCAACATCATATAGCTACATAGGGCAATTACAACACATGGGAAAGGTTTTTGTAGTTATTCTGTACTTTTAAAATTCAGTACAATTTGGAAGCTAACTTAATGTTTCAGGTCTTCCATTATTATAACACTTCCATGATAACATAAAACAAACGCATGCCACATAATAGATCACCAATTTATCCTAAACTCTAAATCATTTCCTGATCACTTTGTAGACAGAAGAAGAAGTAAAAAGAAGAAATGAACAATCAAACATCTGTGACTGAGTTCATTCTTCTGGGATTAACAGATGACCCAAATATAAATATTTTGATTTTTATATTCTTATTTATCACCTATGTATTGAGCATTACTGGAAATCTCACAATTATTACCCTCACTCTTGTGGATTCACACCTCAAAACACCCATTTATTTCTTCCTTCGGAATTTCTCTTTCCTGGAAATCTCATTCACAACAGTGAGCATTCCTCGGTTCCTGGTGAGCATTGTAACAGGAGATCTGACCATCTCCTACAATGCCTGCATGGCCCAGCTGTTTTTCTTCATACTCCTGGGTGCAACTGAATTTTTCCTTCTGACTGTCATGTCCTATGATCGTTATGTAGCCATTTGTAAGCCCCTGCATTACACCACAATGATGAACGGCAGGGTCTGCAATCAACTTGTAAGTAGCTGTTGGCTGGCTGGATTTCTCATCATCTTTCCACCTGTGATCTTGGGGCTGCAGCTGGACTTCTGTGACTCCAACATCATTGACCACTTCACCTGTGACACTTCCCCCATGCTGCTCATCTCCTGCACAGACACAACCTTCCTAGAGCTCTTGGGATTCTTCCTGGCAGTATTCACTCTCATGGTAACCTTAACTTTAGTGATTCTTTCCTATCTATTCATTCTCAGGACAATTCTGAGAATCCCTTCTGCTGAGCAAAGGAAAAAGGCCTTCTCCACCTGTTCCTCACACATGATTGTTGTCTCCATTTCTTATGGAAGCTGCATTTTCATGTATGTCAAGACTTCAGCAAAGGAAGGAGTGGCTTTTACTAAGGGTATAGCTGTGCTCAACACCTCCGTTGCCCCTATGCTGAATCCTTTCATTTACTCCCTAAGGAACCAACAGGTAAAAGAGTCCTTTAAGAACTTGGTCAAAAAATGTATGTCAAATAAATTCTAATTGCAAAGAAAGCCCACTGCCTCAACTTTTAAAAAGAACATGGCATGCAATGTAATGTTCACCTTGCTATATTTCTCCGCCCACTGCTGTATTCAATTTCTTTACCCTGAATGTTTTCCTCATCTTTTCCACTTTGGCCTCACTTGGCACAGTCATGATTTTATAATTTATACAGCCTGAATCTTTTCTGAGCATGAATGATTTGATGTCACAAAAGTGAGAATGACATTTTAAAAGAATGCCAGAATTTATTTTTTTTAAGTGTTCATTGAGGAACTTTTCCTTTGAACAATAAGCATAAGTTAACTAAGGAGAATCATCAAGAAACTCTGAACATTGTTTTCCCAGTTTAGGAGTACAGGGTTAAACAAGCTCTTCTCTGATGTAATGTCTCTTCCCTCTGGTTGTGTTTCCCCTTCTCATTGTATCTTCAAAGGGCTAATCATAACAAATATTGCCCTGCACTATGTGATGCATAGGTATTATATGTTTATTGTGCATTCTTTCTTTTATTACCGAAATGCTTGGAGCTTGGTAGTTTTGTGGCTTCAGTCCCAAAGTTGCTACAATGTACTGATTCCTTGAGAAATCCTTTTTTTGAGAATTTCATACAATATATTTTCATCATATTCATATCTCATCACACATCTACACTCCCATCGTACCACACCCCCAATGTCATGCCTTTTTGAGACAGGGTCTCCCTTTAGTCCCAGCTGGCCTGGAAGCTCACTCTGTAGACAAGGCTGGCCTTGAACTCACAGAGATCCACTTGCTTCTGCCCCCCAAGTGCTGGGATTAAATGCATGGGCCACCACACCTGGCAAGAAAATTTTTTTAAAAAGCACATTAGTCAATGTGGGTTTCTGTATTAATCATCATCTGCTAGATAAGGAAACATTTCTAATGAGAGTTGAAATGCATTCATCCTATGTGTAGAGGTTGCACTGAAAATATCACTCAGGGGTAAGCATCTCTTAGAGATTTAGTCTCTGCATTTGACCACTTCTGGAACTCTGTAATAGTCTCCATCTCTTGCAAAAAGAAGCTTCTTTGGTGAGGAGAAGATACACTTGTCTATAAATATGAGGATGCGTATTTAAAATAAAGTAAGAAATTACCTTGGTCTAGGAATGTAGTGAAAGTTAGTTTTCCTCTAAGATGTATGACCTTTCCAGCAACATATATTTGGCCATGTTTACTGTACCACACATGAGTTCCCTCCAGCTAAGTGGGCATTAACTCTAATTAGACAGTTGTTAAGTAAACCCAAGATAAAAGTGCCACTACTACACAAATAGATATCTGGACCAGTCATTGCTGTTTGCTGAACTTCACAGATAGTTATGACTATTGATTGTTTTTTCTCCCCTGGCACCTTGCATAGTATCCTCTGATACCATGAAAGCAAACAAGAGGCTACAGAGTGCTTATTCTTGAATAGGACACGTATCTCAAACCTCTGCCCCCAAAGGTTCAGAGTTGTAGTGGAAGAGGAGACAGAAAGATTGTAAGATCCAGAAGGGATGGATTACCACAATGAAACAGAGTCTCCCAGACAGCTGTTCAGTTACTCATATGAACTCACAGCAATGGTGAAAGGATGCATAAGATCCATGCAAACCAAAGTCCCAGCAAAGACATGCAGAAGTGCATAAGAATCTCCAAAACCACCTAAGTAACTTTTGGCACTGTTGGGACTGGGTTGTCTCAGTGAATGGACCCACACTGAAGGCCATTTAGGGACACAAATCAAACTCTATACACCATGTATTATACATATATATATATATATATATATTAAATTGGGCAGAGGCAAGAGGGAAGGAATAGTGAGGAGAGAGTATCTAAATACAATCAAATGGTATTGTATGAAAATCCAAAAAAAATCATAAAATAAGAAAATTAATTTTTTAAAGATAATTAAAAGACAGTCAACGCTTTCAAGGATATGGGGTGGGGGGGGCAGTGAGGAACCTTTAAACATTGCTGATGGGACTGTAAGTTAATCTAGAAACAATAGAAACTAAATTGACCATTGATTCCTAAAAAATAAAATAAAATAATATTTGAACTAACATATGATTCAGCATTACAAGTCCTGGGTATTTACCTGAGAGACAAAGCCAGCATGCAACAGAAGTACCTGCATAGCTTGGCTCTGTTCACATTAACAAACACAGAATAAGCCTAGATGCCTGTCAACTGATAAATGGATGAAGAAAATGTGATCTCTGTACACAATGGAATATTATTTAGACATTAATATACTTAAATTATATCATTTACAGGAAAATGGATATAAATTAATGTCATAAAATGAAGTAAAATAATCCAGACTCAGAAAGAGGAATTTCTCAGGTTTCTCTCATGTGCAGGATCAGGTTTGTTTTAAGTAAGACTTTAAGGTAGAAAGAAGACTATTTGGGAAAAAGACAAGACAGTGCGGCAGGAGAGGAGACAAAAGACATTAATGAGAAAAATGGCAAATTACATGATATACATGTGTAGAAATGGCATAGTAAAACTCATTATCCTATTCAAATAATATACACTTATGATTCTTTTGGTTTATTTTTATTTTATGTGTATGAGTGCTATGCCTGCATGTGTGTAAGTACACATTTGTTTTGCAATGCCAGAAGAAGCCAGACAAGGGCATCAGATACACTGGAACAGGAGTTCCATGTTAGACACCAACCATGTGGATTCAAATGCAGGTCTTCGGGAAGAGCAGCCAATCCTCTTAACCTCAGAGCCATCTCTCCAGCAACATGCTTATGATTTTTAAGAAACAAAGAACAGAAGGGAAAGCAAAAATGTGACTGAATGTTAATGAGTCTATCTGATGTTCAGGAATTCTGTGACTAATGTTAAAAAATGAGTGAGGTACCTTCATCAGGCTCAGCCTGGTGTGATAATGTCCCTGATACTATATGAGCACTGTTTTTATGGTCAGAACTTCCAGCTCCACAAATATTCAATATTGTTCACATTGAACTCACTCAGTGTTATTCACAAGTACTCACTTAGCTTTGATTATCACGGTAAAATATGGGCCACAGGACTGGCATTCCCACAATTTAGGAGTCTATAATCTTTGGAAGCCTACAATGCCTGATGTAATTATCTGAATAAATTAAACTGTGAAACAATCAGTCCTAAGTCAGACTTTTCATATATTCTCTAAATCCTCAAATGGTCTGCATTTGCTTTAAGAAGTCGATAATACTGGGCTGGAGAGATGGCCTAGCAGTTAAGAGCACAGACTGCTCTTGTGGAGGACCCAGGTTCGATCCCCAGCACCCACATGGTGGCTGAGAAAGGTCTTTAACTCCAGTTCCAGGGGAATCCGATGCCCTCTTCTGACCTCTGCGGCATTGCACCACACGGGTGCACAAACCTACATGCAGACAGTACATTCATAACCCATAAAAAATAAATAAATAATTTAAAAAATGTTTAATCTCTGGGAGCTGGAGAGATGGTCTAGTGGTTAAGAGCGCCGACTGCTCTTGCAGAGGACCCAGGTTCGCTCCCCAGCACCCACATGGTGGCTGAGAAAGGTCTTTAACTCCAGTTCCAGGGGAATCCGATGCCCTCTTCTGACCTCTGCGGCATTGCACCACACGGGTGCACAAACCTACATGCAGACAGTACATTCATACACATACAAAAATAAATAAAATTTAAAAAAAGAAGTCTACAATACTTTTCATGTTCATCCAACTAGAACACATGTTCTTTCCCAAAGTTCTTCATAGCTACACTGAAAAATAATTATTTCTTCATCTCGATTCATGCTATGGACTCTCCAGTTGGGATTTGATTTCAGACATGATTATGTTCCAACTTTAAAATCATATGGTCTCATGGGCTGGAGAGATGGCCTAGCGGTTAAGAGCACCGACTGCTCTTGCAGAGGACCCGGGTTCGATCCCCAGCACCCATATGGCAGCTGAGAACCGTCTGTAACTCCAACTCCAGGAGAACTCCAGTTCCAGGGGAATCCAACACCCTCTTCTGACCTCTGCGGCATTGCACGACACGGGTGCACAAAACCTACATGCAGACAGTACATTCATACACATAAAAATAAATAAAATTAAAATAAATGAATAAAAAATAAAAACAAATCATATGGTCTCATTGAAACTAATTAGAGAACCAATGATTGTCTTGTTGAAAATAGTAATTGGGCCGGGCGTGGTGGCGCAAGCCTTTAGTCCTAGCACTTGGGAGGCAGAGGCAGGCAGATCTTTGTGAGTTCAAGGCCAGCCTGGTCTACAGAGTGAGTTCCAGGACAGCTGGGGCTACAGGGAGACCCTGTCTCAAAAAGACCAAAAAAAAAAAAAATAGTAATAGGAAGGATACTGTGGTACAACTGCTCAATGGGCACCTTCTACCTCAGAAGTCTTTTCCTTTGCCTTGTTGGAAGCCTAATACCACAGACGACATTCCACATTCCTACAGTACATGCTTCTTATAATCATTAGAGCTACAGCTAAATGTTTACAGAACACTGAACAATAATAAAATGGCTATGATATAGCAGTTAAGCAGCAAAAAATAATGTATAAAACAGTATTGTCCCCATAGTGTGCCATTTTGGGTGATCAAAGTGTCTCCTGAGAAACTAAAGGAGCACTGACATTCCATAAATAACTCCCCAGCAAGCATTCTTGCATAAACTTTCCAATGAGATATAAGGCTCTCCAGACATACATGCTCAAGCTTCAGCTTAATTCAACAAGCATATATTTTTTTTTTGTCTTTTTGAGACCGGGTCTCCCTGTAGCCCCAGCTGTCCTGGAACTCACTCTGTAGACCAGGCTGGCCTTGAACTCACAAAGATCCGCCTGCCTCTGCCTCCCAAGTGCTAGGATTAAAGGTGTGCACCACCATGCCTGGCAACAAGCATATTTTTATCACCATTGTTAACAGTATTTCAAAATCCCTTCATCTCT
This sequence comes from Rhizomys pruinosus, assembly GCA_009823505.1. Lineage (NCBI taxonomy): Eukaryota > Metazoa > Chordata > Mammalia > Rodentia > Spalacidae > Rhizomys > Rhizomys pruinosus. The sequence continues at coordinate 760,115 of VZQC01005652.1, read as the reverse complement.
ACCTTTTTGTTTTTATATTTTCTCAAAGAGAGCATGGGCAAACATCAAAGTCAATGTGCTATGTACAGCCTGCATAATGATTTGAAGACATATAGGTCCACAATTAAGGAACAGTACAATAGCCGTTATATGGTAAAGAAAAAGAAGGAGCCAGGGTAACCACAAAGTCCATTGAGCAGAGCTCATAGAAATCTTAAACAATTTCATCTTTGAGAGATCAGACTTCTTGTTATAGACTGCTCATTATGTTAAAACATATATCTGATTTTAGAGTTTTGAAATATAATGTTTTCCAATTGTTACCAGGGTTGTTAGGGTCAGATCCTGGGCTTAGGCAAACCTAAAGATCTGGGCTCAGCCACCCATCTTCCAGATGAGTAGTAAAGAGAAGAGAAAGGAGATTTATTCAGTGTGGACACATTGGGATGAGGACCAAACTGGACCACAAGTCCAGTGACACCTCAGACCAAGTCCATCTTCAAAGTCCTGGTATAAGGATGAGGTTTAAACAGAAGCCAAGACGTATGAATAACTAGGCAATCCTGTTCAAAGTGAGGTCCTGTCTATGAATGACCCATCATTGTCTGTGAGTCCAGTCTCTCCTGACAGATGATCCAACAAGTTGTCAGAACTGTGTGAAATCTCTTTCCAAAGGCTGGCACCAGGATTCAGCATTTCCTTCTTCCAGCATGAGTTCCTGGTGAAATCCCAGTTTCCTGGGGTCCATTGCTTCAATAGCAAGAGGGAGAGCACAGGAACCTCCTTAGAACAGTTTATTCCTGAAGGAATGTTACTCTACCTCCCTCTTGTGGTCATATAGATATATAGCTTTGATTTTTCAAACCAGTATATTATACAATTTTTAAAATATATCTTATTTGAGTGCCATTTAAAGTCGTATAACATTAAAAATGAGAAGGAGGTTTTTCAATGATGAGCTGTTCGGCTTACAAGAAAAATTAGGAGGTTGTAGTCACTATCCTATAGTTTCTCTTTTATAACTCATGCAATATTTATACATCCTCATTCTCCATAGTATATTTCTAGCTCCTAAAATGACTAATAAATATTTGTTAATCATAAAAATACATTAAATGTCTACATTTATTAAACTAATCAATATATAATTCAACAGTGACACAACATTAAATCATCTTCTCTAGATAAATATTGTGTTATTGTAGGTGACTTAAGGCATGTGTGAACTCACAAATGAGTTATTTTGGATTTCATTTTTATTAAATTAGGATTGAGTTTTATATGACATGTCCTGTAATTCTGAATACCAAATGCAATCATTTATATCAATTTATCACTTTTATTTTATTTGTATGAGTGTATTGCCTTCATATGTGTTGAGTGCACCCATGTCTTACAATATCCATGGGGGCCATCAGAGGATATCAGATCCCCTGGAACTGGAGTTACAGAGACTTCTTAGCCACCATGTGGGTGCTAAGAATTGAACCCAGGCCTTCCACAAGAGTAGCCACTGCTCTTAATCTTCTGAGTCATCTCTCCAGGCCCCTGTATTTTTATTTACATCTAATATTCAGGAAATTTTTATCCTTTTGTGGGAAAAATATCTTTAAATAAGGATAAGAAACTTGGAAATATGAAGAATTTTTTGTAACAAATTGCAAACCCTAAGAATGTAAGAAAGTGTCTGGGAACTTCAAAAATTACTTTGTTCTTTCAATGCCAAAGATAGAATGAATATATATATATATAGATATATAATATAAATATATAATAAATTAATAATAAACCAGCAATCTGTTCCAGCAATCTTCATTTACCTTTACATAGTCATTGAATGACAACAAATATCCTTGGAATGTTCTTATATATGAAATGCATTATTAATCTCTTATTTAAATGTATCCTATGCAAACTAACTAATATTGAAATAATACATACTTGGGGACTTAGAGTGATCCTGCTGATGAAAAATAATGTCTGAGGTTTGAGTCTTGCTAAGACCACCTGAAGCGCAAGAGCCCAGAACTCGCACCAGACAGGTAGATTTTAGGGTAGATTGACTCTTGGGTTGCTGGATAAGGGCCTAAACCCTAACCCCTTGTAGGGGGTGGCTTTCTGGGCGGAGCTGCCCTTTGCCTTTGCAGCCAGTGCTGGTTGGGTCTGGCTCCATTGTGTCTTTGTGCAGGGTGCTCAGGTTGGGGTCTTCCTAAGACAACCTGAAGCACAGGAGTCCGGAACTCGCTCCAGGCAGGTATCCCCCCACCCCAACTGGAATTGATGAGAGAGTATCCAAGTGGATTTTTTTGGAGAAACTTCAGAACAGGAAGGGAAGAGTGACTTAGACTTCCAATATCCAATATATAAACAAAATTGAAAGCCTGAAACCTAGACAAGTCAATACTCCATAAACAAGAAAGAGGGGGGGAAAAAGCATAGGAAGGAGGCAAGCAAACCAGCCTCTAACATAGTGAAAAGACATTTGTGCTTGGCATCAGAATACAGGGGCAAAAAGGGGGGGAACCCTCATGCCAGGGACGTGGCGAAGGGATAACATGGGAAAGGTGCGGATAATCTGCACCAAGCTCTACCAACCCTGAGGAGTAGCTACAGTGGGATCCCCCTGGAGGTGACCCAAGAAAACAGATCTTAGAGGAATAATTGCAGACCTCTGCAGAGAAATTAAGAAATAAAGAAGAAGTCAGAGAACTAAGGAAGAGAGAAATGAAAAAACCCAAAAGGACCTAGAGGGATACAATGGAAAAACTTCGGAAAGAACTAAAGGAACAGAATGACAAACTCCAGAAAGAAGTAGAGGGAGAAAAAAACAAACTCCAGAACGAAGTAGAAACACTAAAAAAGGAAGCCAACCAGCAAAGTAAGGAGCACCAAGAAGAGATCGAGAAGCTCAAAAAGTAAATGGAAATACTAAAGGAATCACAGGATGAAATGAAAAAGGAAATAGAACACTCATCCAATCAGAAGAAAGGAAAGGAAAAAGCCTCAGTAGAATGGAGGAAGCAGACAAAGAATATCAGACCTGGAAACAACCAGAGTGACTAAAAAGCTCAAATAAAGATTGAAAAAATTTTAAAGTACAACAAAGTGGAACAACCAGAAAATTGGGACATTATGAAAGCCATCAAACCTCCACAATCATAGGATAGAGGAAGAGAAGAATCTCAAGAGAATAGCATTGATCAGATCTTTAACAGAATAAAAGATGAAAATTCCCTAACTAAAATAGACAAACCCATACAAATAAAGAAGAACATAGGACTCCAAATAGCCAAGATCAGAATGGAAAAATCCCTATGCCATAGCATAGTTAAAATGCTAGATTCCAAAACAAAGACAAAATTCTGAAAGTTACAAAAGAAAAACAAGTCACATACAAAGGGAAACCTACTCAAATGTACAACTGACTTCTTAGCACAAAACCATGAAAGCAAGAAGAACATGGAGCAAAGCATTTTCCTGTGTTAAAGGACTATGGATGCCAACCCAGAATGACTATAACCAGAAAATGTCAATTATAGTGAAGGACAGAGAAAAATCTTCCATGACATAAACAAGATGATAGAATACACGTCCAGAAAATGAACTCTGCAGAAAATACTTGACACAATTCAAAGGGCAGAAAAGAGGAGCAACTATCCCCAAGGACCTAGGAAAAGAAACTAATAAAAACATAGCCATAGGAGTAGAATTGGAGACTAAAAATCCAAATGAATAATATGGTGAAAGGAAGCAACATCAACTCTTAAATTATACCATTAAATATTCAATGGCCTAAACTCCCCAATCAAAAGACATAGACTGGGAGAATGGATTAGGAAAAAAATCCATCTTATATGCTGTCTACAAGAAACCCATCTCAATTTCAAGGATAGGCACCAACTTAAAGTGAAGAGATGGAAGAAAATATTACAAGCAAATGAACAAAAAGGAAGCAGGTATTGTCTATTTTAATTCAGACAAAATAGACTTCAAAGCAAAAGAAATCAAAAGAGACAAAGAGGGCCATTACATCTTTATTAAAGGAATAATTGGTGATGAACATCTCACAGTCATGAATATATATGCACCAAACTCTGGTGCACCAAACTTTATAAAGACAATGCTTCAGGATCTCAAGGCACAGATTAACCCCAGTACACTAATAGTAGGGGATTTCAATAGCCCGCTAAGTCCTTTAGACAGATCAACAGGACAAAGGATAAACAGAGAGACATCTGAGCTGAATGATACAATACACCAAATGGACCTCACAGACATCTATCAAATATTCCACCCAAACACCAGAGAATACACTTTCTCAGCACCCCAAACATTCCTCCAAATAGACCACATACTGGGACACAGGAAAAAAAAACTCAACAAATACAAAAGATCGAAATGATCTCATGCATTCTATCAGGACCACAGTGCATAAAACCAATATCAACATCAGGATAAGCCTAACTATCACAAGAACAAATGGAGACTAACAACACTCTCCTGAATTAAGGAATGGGTCAAGGAAGAAATAAAGAAAGAAAAAGCATTCCTGGAACTGAATACAATGATAATACAACACGAAAACCAACCTATGGGACACTTTAAAAGCAGTTCTAAGAGGGAAGTTTTTATAGCCCTAGTGCCTACATCAAAAAAAAAAAAAAAAGAAAAGAAAGAAGCAACAAATAAACGATCTAACACTGCAGCTTAAAAATACTTGAGAGACAACAACAAATGAACTCTAAAACACAGCAGACAAGAAGAAATAACAAAATCAGAGCAGAGATCAATGAAATAGAACAACAACAAAAAACCTATAACAAAAATTCAATGAATCCAAAAGTTGGTTCTTTGAGAGAATAAACAAGATAGACAAAATCTCTAGCCCAGTTAACCAAAAGAAAGAAGGAACAACTCCAAATCAATAGAATTCTGATGAAAAGGAAATATCACAACAGACAATGAAAAGATCCAGAACATCATACAGGAATACTTCAAAAACCTATACTCCTATAAGTTTGAAAACCCAGAAGAAAGGATGAATATCGAAATCCTGGGAATCACCAAAAGCTCACCAGAAGAGATCAACAGCTTAAATCAGACCAATAATATATGAAGAAATTGAAGATGTAATAAGAACCTCCCAACCAAGAAAAGCCGCCCAGATGGTTTCACAGCAGGATTCTATAAAATATTTCAAAAAGACTTATAACCATTACTACTCAAGTTGTTTAGAAGGATACAGAGAGAGTTCTGACAGAATCCTTCTATGAAGCCAGCATCACTCTATTACCAAAACCAGGCAAAGATACAACCAAAAAGAACTATAGACCCATCTCCCTAATGAACACAGATGTAAAAATTCTAAATAAAATAATTGAAAATTGCATACAGATCCACATCAAGAAGATCATCCACCATGACCAAGTTGGATTCATACCAGATATGCAGGGATGGTTCAATAAACGAAAATCAATAAATGTCATCAAACATATAAATAAACTAAAAGATAAAAACCATACAATTATCTCAATTGATGCAAAAAAGTCTTTGACAAAATCCAGCATCCCCTCATGCTTAAAGTCCTAGAGGGATTGGATTGGGGGGATCATTCCTCAATGTAATCAAAGCCATAATACGGGAAACCCACAGCCAATATCATCCTAAATGGGAAATGACAGAAGCATTCCCCTTAAAGGTGAACTCAGCAAGGCTGCCCCCTGTCCACCACTCCTTTCAATAGTACATTGAAAAATTGCTAGTGGTAATAGGCAAAGAAAAGGAATTAAAGCGTTTGACTAACTGGAAAGAGGAAGTCAAACTATCCCTTTTGGCTGATGATATAGAGATTTGATGTTACTTAAGCATTCTAAGAACTCCACCAGAAACCTTTAGAAACAATTTAGAGCTTCAGTAAAGTGGCAAGGATACAAAATTAAATCTATAAAAGTCAGTAGCCTTTTTTACACCAACAACAAAGCAACTGAAGGAATACAAGGAGACCTTCCNATAAATTTAAATTTTTTAAAAAATCATAATTCTTGGCTATTATAATGAGGGTATGAAGGAATCACCTCAATGGTGATTATCTCAAACTGGAACGATCCTATGAAGAAGAAGAAGAAGAAGAAGAAGAAGAAGAAGAAGAAGAAGAAGAAGAAGAAGAAGAAGAGGAGGAGGAGGAGGAGGAGGAGGAGGAGGAGGAGGAGGAGGAGGAGGACAAAGATAAATCACTCAAAACTCCTTCCTTTCATGTAATTAAATTCAGTGGATAGCTGTTTTCTTTCTCATTTTCATTTTCTGAAAATTTCAAATCCCCCAAGATGTCCCAATACATCTCACTCCCTACTTCATGCCCACTCTTTGGGGTATTATTATTCATTAATAATAATTTAATAATAATTATATATTATTAATATAGTAAATAATATTCCTTATTAATGTTCTCATTATGGGTCATCATTATATTAGTGACCTTTGGAGAAGACATATTGTCTTTGATTTTTATATTGTTTTCAGTTATTCACTGGAGCAAACAAATATGGAGTAACTTGATAGACTAGAACAGTAGGCCCAGAAATGAGGATGGTTTGGGGACCCACTACTTCCTGTCCACATTAGGGACCAGAGGGGACAGCCAATGTTTAGGCATGAGGCTCAATGTCCACAAACCCCCACCTGTATGCACCAGGACCTAGGGAGATGGAGGATGTTTGAGCTGGGAGATAAGTATATTGTTTTAAATTCCTTCCTTCTGGGAAGTATGAGAAATACAGCCCCCTCTGCCCTTGGTCCCCAAAGACAAAGCAAGGTACAAATTCTTCAAACTACACTTTGGAAAATCATAGTGAGTTTATTGGACTTACTAACAGAGCAGTAAGGAGTTACTTACAGAAATAAAAGGCTCCTCTACTAAGGCCATACAGCAAATTCTACATCCTAGCAGCCACACTAAATAGCGAGAGTCTGCTTCCATTTGCCTTCCTCTGTGTATGACCTTAGTCTCTCCCTCATGTACAACTCAAGTGAACAGGTAGCTTGGGAGGCAGGACTACTCTGCCCCTTCTTTCTTACAGAGTAACAACTATCAAGTTTTGTGATGATGTCAGGCAAGTGGGTGCAGTCAAACTTGGGAAGAAGACATCCTTCCTTAGCTTGCCAGGAGGCAGACAATTCTATGCAGTACTCCACCCCTGCCTCTGGCTCTGGATCTTACATTTACTCTGCCACCTTCTCCTGGAAGGGTCCCTGAACCTTGGAAGGATGACAGATGTAGGATAATATTTGTCTCACTATGGCTGAACACTGAACTCTTGGACTTTTTATCTTCTGTTTTCAATGGGCTTGTTTGAAAAGCTTCCCTAGTTCAAACACCTCCAGTGCTAAGTATTCTCTACTTACTATGACATCTCACCCCAGAACACTGTTAAGGCATCCATCAGTATGCATGGATTTTTTCCTTTCTTTGTATTAAAGGTTGAACCTGAGGGGCATCTTTTGCTATTTCTAAGTCATTCCCTTCCACATCACTATCTGCATTCTCCCATGGGTTCCAGGTTTGGGGGTTCCAGGATGAGACTTGTATTGTCAATGTATCTGAGCTCTCTTCCCTTTCTGACCCCTTGCTATAAAAAATAGCAGATGGGGTTGGAGAGATGGCTCAGTGGTTAAGAGCACCGACTGCTCTTGCAGAGGACCTGGTTCAATTCCCAGCACCCACATGGCAGTTAAGAACCTTCTTTAACTCCAGTTCCAGGGGAATCCAACACCCTCTTCTGACCTTCACAGCATTGCACGACATGGGTGCACCAACCTACATGCAGACAGTACACTCATACACATAAAAAATAANTGATCTTACATTTACTCTGCCACCCTCTCCTGGAAGAGTCCCTGAGATTTGTAAAGATGACAGATGTAGGATAATCTTTCACTATAGCTAAACACTAAACTCTTAGACTTTTTATCCTCTATTTTCAACGGGCTTGTTTGAAAGGCTTCCCTAGTTCAAACACCTCCAGTGCTAAATATTCTCTACTTTCTATGACCTCTCACCCCAGACCACTGTTAAGGCATCCAGTACTGAAGGCCAATACTGAAGAGTCCTGGGGACTATCCCTTCCTCTCTAATTCCTCTTGTACATCTTCAGTCTCACACAGGGCCACTGCCACCATGAGGGACAGATTCTTATTGCATAACACAGTGGCCAGGCTGCATCTGAAAGTGTTTGATGAAACTTCCACCCGTGGCCCACTACTTCCAGGGGTCTCAAAGTTTGATATAGACCTTATACTGTCCTCAAAGAATCTCCATATTCACATGGCATGCTCCACCACTCATAAGACATGCCACTCTATACCGTTGCATTATGAATACTCCTGCTGGATGAATGCCAAAGGCTTGGAGGAAGCCTTGAGAGCTGGCAGAGACCCTGCTCTTGAATGTTTGTGCATGGAATGTAAACACAGGAATCGTTAGTCATATTATTGCTAAAACCCAATGTCACTATGTTCCCTGTTTACTTTTATGGCTACGCCTGCTTGGATTCTGTCTATCTCCTGAAGCTTTCCTTACATCTAGCACTTACACATAGCGCTGTAGTAATTTCTTGTCATGCAGAAAATTGACCTGGGATAACCTCTGCAAGCTGTGTGAGATATAAAAGCTTAAGACTCAGAAATAAAACTTTGTCAACCTTCCTTTGAGTTGGTTGTCCATGTCCTTTATCAGAGTGGTGGTCCAGGTCCCAGAACCCAGAGTTCCTCACATATACCAACTAGAAGAGGACTGCCATCCATGGATTTCCCCCACTGACACCATCCACTTAGGTGGCCTCACACTAGGTACACATCGTACTCTCCACTGCAGGATACATGCTACTGCCACTACCCCTACCAGGGCTACGGGGATAGCCTACCATATCAAAATTTCCTCCACCCACACTCTCCTCTCACTCAATTTCCCTTTGACTGATGGTCCCCTTCTCCATCCTCCAGAGGAAACACCATTATTCTTGCCAGTCATCCTTGGCTCTGTCTATCCTGTGGACTATGCCAATTGTCCTAAAATTACTTCTCCCTCGGTCCCTAATGACGAAACAAGGTACAAATTCTCCAAACCACAGTTTGGAAAATTTATTGGGCTCACTAACAGAGCAGTGGGTGAGGAGTTATTTACAGAATTGTGGGGGAGGTTCTCCTACCAAGGCAATACAGAGATGGCAGGAGACACACAAAATGGTGAGAGAGCCCGCCTCTCTCTGGGTTTCTCTTCTTATGCCCTTAGTCCCTCACACATACAACTCAGGCCCACTAGTTAATTTGGAGGCATGAATGACTCTCTCTGCCCTCCTTTCTTGTGGAGCATCTGGAGTCAAGTTTCCTGATGATCGGAGGCAAGCAGGTGCAATCAAACTTGGGGAGAGAGCATGGACAACTGGCCAAGTAGAGGGCAATTGTATCCAAAAGATACCTTATCTGTCCAACAGGGAGGCAGATTTTTGGGTCAGGTCTCAGTGTCCGGGGCCCTCTTAATTATAGGGCTCAGAGGTCCAGACTCCCACCTATTGTCATCACTGGGAGCTAAGAAAATTGTAGAAGTTAAGATGGGTGCTCACAATCTTTAAACCCCTTACATATTAGTACCAGGTGCTAGAAACACAAGTAAAACATGGACCAGGCACTCAGGTTCCAAGGACACAAAAGTAACTAGTGGGAGTTGTATTTTTTGCATTATAAAAGTATACCTTTAGATATTTGGCTAAGAAAATGGCAACAATAAAGAAATATTTTAAATGCTATAAATAGTATATGAAAAATGAGAACAGGGGCTAGATAGATGGCTCAGTGCTGGCTCATGTAGAGGAGTTGGGTGTAGTTTCAGTACCTACCGGACAACTAACAACCTTCTGTAACTGCTGTTTCAGGGGATCCAATTCTTCTTCTGGCCTCCACAGGAATTCCAAACATGTGGTATACCTATATACAAGCAAGAAAAACACTCATACACATAAAATAAGAATAAATAAATAAGATTTTCCAAAAAACAGGGGAAAATGAAAAGAAATAAATAAATGAAAAGAAATAAAATATATGAAAAATAACTGTTAACCAACAAGGAGAAGGAAGGAAGGAAGGAAGGAAGGAAGGAAGGAAGGAAGGAAGGAAGGAAGGAAGGAAGGAAGGAAGGAAAAAGGGGAAAGGAAGGGATGAATGAAGGAAGGGAGGGACAGAGGGAGGGAGGAAGGGAGGGAAGGAGGGAAGGAGGGAACACAGAAGACCAGTCACATGAGAGTGAAATCATTCAATACTTGTCAAAAAATGGAATTGTTCATTTTCTGTAGGACAGAGCTAATAAAATTAAACTCAGTAGAAGAAATGGGGGGAGATCTTTGAAAGAAATGGAGAGCGTGGAAGAATGGAGGGAAATTCATCAAAAGCTAAAATAAATTACAGAACATCAGGTGTTTCTGCACCACAGAAAATTGTTATCTCTCTCTCTCAACCACACACATACATAAAGAGAAAGAGACAGAGAGACAGACACACACAGAGAATCTACATATACAAAGACTGTGTTCTTTTGTTTTAAAAACATGAGTACTCAAAAGGATCAAAAGGGCTAGTAGAAACACTATGAACTTTGGTAAAAGAATACCGTCAGACATTACCTAAGGAGATGACACTCCCTGAAGCATTGGCTTATAAACAGATGTACAGACACAAATCTACACATAGCCAAACACAACCATGTAAACTGTCACACACTATATGGGACCCTTAGCAATATATGACTCTTCTATCTTCAGTTTAATAGACATTGAAAACATTATCATTTTATAAAGCATGCACTAGAAAACTAGTCAATAGATTATTATGCCCCTACTTTGTGTGTCCTGTATAATAAACTTGTCACCTCCTCAATATTCCTTCAGTGCTTTTGCAAATATTCAGCATTAATATATTCAGCAATAATACGCAAAATAAATAGTATGGTCTGTTAATATATAATTATTAACAACAGGAACACTATTCTCTCGATTTTATCAGAAAGTTCAGCTGCAGTTGTGGGAACCACAGCCGTGACATTCACATCTGTCCTTCTCGCTTCACCATCGTTATGCTAAGCTGGAACACATCTCCTTCCATGTTAATTTTATTTAAAATTCTACAAGTCCCATTAAATAATAGTGTCTGAAACATACTAAATAGAATTCTAAGATTATTAGAAAAGGGGGGAAATGAACTACTTACTTAGTGCCTTCATTAAAAGTTCCCAAAATAGGGCTGGAGAGATGGCCTAGCAGTTAAGAGCGCCGACCGCTCTTACAGAGGACCCGGGTTCAATCCCCAGCACCCACATGGCAGCCAAGAACCATCTGAAACTCCAATTCCAGGAGAACTCCAGTTCCAGGGGAATCCGACACCCTCTTCTGACCTCCGCGGCATTGCACGACACGGGTGCACAAACCTGTATGCAGACAGTACATTCATACACATACAGAAATAAATAAAATTAAAAAATAATAATAATAATAAAGTTCCCAAAATATAAGACAAATTATGTTACTATACTTTCCAAAGATTCACCTGCTGTAATAAGTCCATATAAACAGAAATGCAGTTTTGTGGACAAAAATAATTCCAATTCAGCATCCATAGCTGATACATTAAATTTTTCATTACCTAAGTCCATACACCACACCCCAAGATGTCCAATGGGGAAAAAAAATCAGACAAGTAAAATTAAAAAGGCATATAAATTTTGCTTGCTTATTCTAATATGAATAAAATAGTAAGCAAGGAAACATTTTACATACTAATTTCTGGAGTTCTACAATTATACTCAACTTTTATTGTATTTGATGATATGCCTATCTATTAACTACATCAAGCAAAATATACTCAGTTGTTTTTCTCTAGAAATGAAACAATTAAATGGCACACTTCATGTCCCTGCGGACCTTTCCTCATCCTTTGTTCCATGTTTCTATAAAACAGGATTCTATTACTTCAAAGGTCTATGTTAAAATAATATTGACAATATGAATTCCAAAACAAATGTGGTGCTATTGTGTCTTTAGTGCTGCTGCTTTCTATGGTTTTTGACATTGAATGTTTCAAAGGTAATTCCTGAAATTCACCCAATTATTATTATTCAACTTAGCATTAGGGCACACTCATCAACACATCACTCTCCAGAGACATCTGCTTTATGAGAAGAATCCCCTGTGTCTATTTTAAAGAGGAATAAAATACAGACACAACAAAAATGCTTCTTTGGAAAGAATATTTAGAAAACCAATTTGTGCATAAAGTAAAGCTAAGACTACAGCTCCTACTTCTTTCAGCCAAGGGGACAAAATGCTGTTAGTCATTTTTCATAGTATCTATGGTAAGTACTGTGTTTTTTCTTGGAATTATAGAAAACAGGAGGTACCAAATATTTGGTCCTGGAGCATACAGTTCCAACTAATCCTTTCCTGTCAATTTCAAAGGATGTTCTCCCTCAGCAATTTCCACTCATGAGCCATGTAGCTCTCCTCTCTCCACAGGAGTTGATCCTTGATTCCCCCTCATGCTTTGTGTGTTTGTCCTTACTAAGAGCTTCATTTAAGGAACAAACAATATACAGACAATTGCTCTGTTTGCTTAATGCATTGTAAGTTCTGCCACAAAGATCTGGGCAGTGCTTGCTTTCCTCTCCCTTTATCTTCCCTTGATTCCTTTTTACTTTTTCACTTTGTTTCTTCCTCTATTCCACTATTCTCTCTCTCCTCCTCTTACCCATCTTTTTCTCTTTCCGCTATCTTTTCTTCAGAATCTTATCCACATTCCAGGATATCCTGGTTTCTAATTCTCAATTCTTGTTATATAACCAGAAGAAAACTGTTTTCCTGCCAGCCTCTTGTGTTACATATTATTTAGACACACTCCAAAATAGTAAGTTTAGCTAGAGATACTTATACTCACCAAAAATAATTTGCACTTTCAGACATAGTGTGAATTGACCTAGGGCTGCCCCTTGAGGTTTCCCACTTACTAGGACAGACAGATTACTCTCCTGTCACTAAATCTTCCTTCAATAACAATTTGCAGAACTTTCTACCAGTATCCAGGACTATATCACCTCTCAGACCTCCCCAACTTATATACTTCCTTTGTATTCATCTCTACTACATGTTCCTCATCACTGTATGTAGCCTAATTATTTTCCTAAATATGATCCATGCACTGTACATTTCTGGTTCCATATGCATTTGAAGGCAGATATAAGCTGAAAGGTCTGTACAATTGTCCAAAAGTAAATCATAAGACATTGATGGTCAGTTGAAAACAATAGATCATTTTTGTTTGAGCTCTTCAGATATAACCATGTGCCATTAAATAATTGTAAATGATCCCTTTTATATTCTGTTCCCCACTTGTGCTTTTTTTCTATTTTCTAATCACTTTATAGCCTGGGTTATTTAAATAACTGATGATGGACACTCATATTTAAAGTCAAAATATGTGTTCAGTTCAATAAGGACAAATTACACACTTTGGAAAAGTATGAGTTTGTTTCCTTAGGGTTATATAAGTATTAGTTTTGATCATCCTGGCTCATTTGTTAAATTACAAATTTTTATATAAGCAAGAATGATTTTAAATATGTTTAAATTTAAAAAGAGCACTTATAATATTTAAAAATCTCATAATCAGAAAATGAATCCATGCCTTCATTGAGAAAATATACTAAGAACAAAGCAGGTGTTTGTAATGTTTACAGGTTTCTCTTTAATCTTCACATATATCTTGCTCACAGTTCTTAAAGTGGAAGATATGTGGAGTCACTTGTTTCTTATGCTGCTGTATTTGTTAGACCTATCAAAGGACTGCTTCATATCAAATAGCTACTTAATTTGAGGCAATTACCAGACATTGGAATGGTTTGTTGTAGTTAACCTGCACCTTTATTTTTATTTATTTTTTGTCTTTTCGAGATAGGGTCTCTTTGTAGCCCCAGCTGTCCTGGAACTCACTCTGTAGACCAGGCAGGCCTTGAACTCACAAAGATCTGCCTGCCTCTGCCTCTGGAGTGCTAGGATTAAAGGTGTTCGCCACCTCTAAAATTCAGAACAATTGGTGGCTGACTTAATGTTTCTGGTCTTCTATTGTTATACAATTATATGATAAGATGAAACAAACACATATCCAGAATACATCATCAATTTATCCTAAACTATAACTCATTTCTTCATCACTTTACAGACCTGGAAGAACAGAAGAAATGAGCAATCGAACATCTGTAACTGAGTTCATTCTTCTGGGATTAACAGATGACCCAAATCTAAATATTTTGATTTTTATATTCTTATTTATCACATACATATTGAGCATTGCTGGAAATCTGACAATTATCACCCTCACTCTGGTGGATTCACACCTCAAAACACCCATGTATTTCTTCCTTAGGAATTTCTCTTTCCTGGAAATCTCATTCACAACAGTGAGCATTCCTAGGTTCCTGGTGAGCATTGTAACAGGAGATTTGACCATCTCCTACAATGCCTGCATGGCCCAGCTGTTTTTCTTCATACTCCTGGGTGCGATTGAATTTTTCCTTCTGACTGCCATGTCCTATGATCGTTATGTAGCCATTTGTAAGCCCCTGCATTACACCACAATAATGAACAGCAGGGTCTGCAATCAACTTGTAATTAGCTGTTGGCTGGCTGGATTTCTCATCATCTTTCCACCTGTGATCATGGGGCTGCAGCTGGACTTCTGTGACTCCAACATCATTGACCACTTCTCCTGTGACTCTGCCCCCACCCAGATCCTCTCCTGCACAGACACAACCACTCTAGAGCTCATTGCATTCATCCTGGCAGTGTTCATTCTCATGGGAACCTTATCTTTAGTGATTCTTTCCTATCTATTCATTCTCAGGACAATTCTGAGAATCCCTTCTGCTGAGCAAAGGAAAAAGGCCTTCTCTACCTGTTCCTCACACATGATTGTTGTCTCCATTTCTTATGGAAGCTGCATTTTCATGTATGTCAAGACTTCAGCAAAGGAAGGAGTGGCTTTTACTAAGGGTATAGCTGTGCTCAACACCTCCGTTGCCCCTATGCTGAATCCTTTCATTTACTCCCTAAGGAACCAACAGTTAAAAGAGTCCTTTAAGAACTTGGTCAAAAAATGTATGTCAAATAAATTCTAATTGCAAAGAAAGCCCACTGCCTCAACTTTTAAAAAGAACATGGCATGCAATGTAATGTTCACCTTGCTATATTTCTCCGCCCACTGCTGTATTCAATTTCTTTACCCTGAATGTTTTCCTCATCTTTTCCACTTTGGCCTCACTTGGCACAGTCATCATTTTATAATTTATACAGCCTGAATCTTTTCTGAGCATGAATGATTTGATGTCACAAAAGTGAGAATGACATTTTAAAAGAATGCCAGAATTTTTTAAGTGCTCATTGAGGAACTTTTCCTTTGAGCAATAAGCAAAAGTTAGAGAATCATCAAGAACTCCCCAAATGTCTCCTCCTTCTGGTGTATCTGCAAAGGTCTATTCTGTGAAGTTTTGGGCATCTCATACTACAACATTTCTTAATCAAATTTGACCCAATTCCCTTCCCTGCTCCCCACCCCACCAGAGCTCCTGCATTCTGCCATGCATGTCTTTCATCTTTTTCTCAATCTTTTTTAAATTTTTTGATGCCAAAGTTTACTGTTTTGGGCAGAAGTTTACTTTATCAGTCAGTTCTTTGATCTAGTCTTTTTTGTTGTTGTTCCTTCCAATTTGTATAGCTCCAAACTATGCACATATACACACCACACAGAAAAGCAAAATTACGACATCTAAAAATAAACTATAGGTTAATTCCAAAACTTTAGGGAGTCACATTTTGATAGTAGAGGTGTATGCAGGTAAAGAGACAATATTACTTTACATTCCTACATTACATAGCAAGTTAATGAGTAAATCAGGTATTATATTTATTTAAAAAACAAAGAAATAAAAAGGAATTGTTCATTCTGCCTTATAAAGAGAGATTTGATGTTAGCATCCACAAATGAGGGACGCCATATGACATTTGTTTTTCTGGGACTGTTACTTCACTTAGCATAATGGCTTCTAGTTCCATCCATTTATCTGTAACGTTCATGACTTCATCTTTCATTACTGCTGCATAGAATTCCATTATGTAGAGGTACCACATTTTCCTTATCCACTTGGTTGAGGGACACTTGGGTTGCTTCCAGCTCTTTGCTATTGTGAAGAGAGCTGCAATAAACATAGATCTGCATGTATCTCTGTGATGAGTCTTGTGGGTATATACACTTGGGTTGCTTCCAGCTCTTTGCTATTGTGAAGAAAGCTGCTATAAACATAGATCTACATGTATCTCTGTGATAAGATGAGTCTTGTGGGTATATACCCAAGAATTGTATGACTGGGTCAGGTGATAGGCTCATTTTAAGTTTAAAAGTTCTCCAGCCAGGCATGGGTGTGCACACCTTTAGTCCCAGCACTGGGGAAGCAGAGGCAGGTGGATCTCTGTGAGTTCAAGGCCAGTTTGGTCTACATAGTGAGTTCCGGGACAGCTGGGGCTACAGGGAGACCCTGTCTCAAAAATGAAAAAAAAAAAGTTCTCCACACTGCTTTCCATATGGATTATACAAATTTGCATTCCCACCAGCAGTGGATGAGTGTTCCCCTTTCCCCACACCTCTCCACCATTTGGTATCTTTTGTTTTCTTGATCATAGCTAGTTTCATGGGAGTTAAATGAAATCTTACGGTAGTTTTAATTTGCATTTCCTTAATTATTAGTGATGTCGACCACATTTTAAGATGTTTCTCATCCATCTTTATTCTTCATTCGTGAAGTTCAGCTCTTTACTCCATCTTTTGAGTGGGTCATTTGTTTTTTCCCTCCTCTGTTTTTTGAGTAGTTTGTATACTCTGGATGTTAATGCTCTATCAGATGTATCACTGGTGAAGGTTTCCTTCTACTCTGTGGGTTTTCTCTTCACTTCTTTGATTGTTTCTTTCGCTGTACAGAAGCTCTTGAATTTAATAAGGTCTATTCTTAATAAGCATTGGCCTGTGCTACTTGATGCATAGGTGTTATATCTATATTGTAGACTCCCAGTCCTCAGCAGGAAGCATCCTTAATGAACTACCCTCAAGGTAGGTTCTGAGCCCATTCATTTCTGTTGATTTGCTAATACTGAGCTTGGAGATCATTCAAGGTTTCTTTGTCAAGAACTTGGCTTGTCTTAGGATTTCTGAAAGCCCCTGTGCTCTTTGTCAACTGTTCTGGCAGTTCAAACCAATATTTGTTCTATTGCTCAGGTAGTTCTCAAAATTCGTGTCACACTGATAATATCTTAAATTGTTTTCCAATGTTTCTACAGTTTAATCTATTTTTTTAAAAAAAGAGTGACATTTTTGTAGATTTTGGAGCATGTGGAGTTAAGCATGCTTATTGTTTCTTGATATATACTGCTACATACCTTTCCTATAAAAGGTTAATTATGGGTCTAAACTTATGAGAATAAAGGTTTGTTAGTATTGAGGAGCATTGAATGAACAATGAAATCAACTTACCATTGAAATATTTTTTCTATAATATTTACTCAAATATTCCCTACTTGTTTTTTCTATTTCATATTGAAAGAAAATTAGAATTAGTCTTTCTAATAAGTGTTTTTAGAAGTATAGTTATATATAATGAAAAACAGATCAAATGTAGTCAGGCTTTGTTAAAAAATAAAACCTGAGGTCAAAAATCACCATGAAATTACCCAAGGAACACCTAGAAAAGCAAAAGTAATTCAGGAAGAGAGTTTTAATTTTTGCAAAATGCTGCATTACCTCATTTGTGTGGTGTGCTAGGGCACCAGACAGGAAATTTGTAGGATTTATCCTAACACAGGAATACTGTGTTTTTCCTTGTTGTCTGAGGTCAGACCTCATAATCATTCTTCCAGCTTAACTAGTTCTAAGAGAATCTGTGCAAAGGAAATGAAGAAAATGCAGAACAGGTTTTCTTATGGGGCCATCATGTTTGGGAATGGCCTTTGCATAAACAGAAGTTTCACAAGAGGTAGGGATTACAAAATAGCATTACAAAGGTTACGTTCCTGTGATCGTTCTTTTGGTAGAAAATGTTTGAAGTCTTTGTAATTATTTCCCTCATTATGATGGTACTTCCTTTGAAATCACAGCACCCTAGAAGCACAGCCAAAGGATGATGAATTTGAGGCCAGCCTGTGCAACATAACAAGACACAGAAATGTGAAAATTAAATTCATTCTGAGATTGTGAAATACATAACAGACATATAATATTTGTATTTTTATTTTTCAGCTAAAATATTTACAGATTATAACATTATGTTTTTAGGAAATATTTTGGTGAATTCCTAATAATTCTCACTAGATTTGGAAAGTATGCTACAATCTCTTCTTAGGCATCACAGAGTTGTATCTTTTAGCTATTCCACAATTATCTTCTGCTTCTTTCTTTGATTGACAAGATTCTTTATTTTTCTAATAGTTGCTTTGGAATTTCTAAAAATTTAACACTATAGCACTATATTTGTCCATAATTCAGCACAAAATGCACTGCATAAGGCTATTGACTAGAATTCTATTCAACATGCATCTCAGTTTTTTTCAAAATACACATTAGTACAATATTCCACACTCTTTTTAATGTTTAACTTGTCAAATTTAATAATTTACTAATCTCTGGGGCATGATGACATATGCCTTTAGTCTCATATTTAGGAGGGAGAGGTCATTGAGTTCTGTGACTCATGTATCTACTGAATTCCAGGACAGCCAGGATCTTGTCTCAAAAATAATATTGTATTGTCAAAAAATGTATTTTTAAGTATTTTGGCCTGTAGAAAACATCTAGGTATTTTAACAGTGTTTCTTCAAGAATAACCATACTGATCATTTATACTTTAATATGATATGCATGACTCAACACAAAGCTGAAATTGTGATTAATTTATGTATTCCTACATCGTAGGACACATTTTATAAAAGAATAAAATAATGCAGGTGTTTTTCTAAAACTGTAATGTTCAAACAGTGTTGTAAGAAAGAAAAATTACAAAGGTAGAGAAACAGAAATGTAAAATAATACAAATAATGTTGTTATACTTCTTTGTATATCACATATAATTGGTAGAAATCAATTGATAGTTTATTTAAATGTGTGCCTACATATTAATGCACACTTAGGGAAAATTAAGCAAAATTCTCTCCTCTCAATATACCATAACTTATGTGAAAGGTTCTAATAGCCAATAAGGGGAAGCAAGTGAAAAGCAGTGTAAAGCCTTCCACTGTAATATTGCTAGGAATGTATTCAATTCCAGTTGCTGCATAATGAACTCCTAGAAATTAGGCAGCCTCAGACATTCAATTTTAATAGTCTTACTATAGATTTCATTGACTTTAGAACAAACTGGAGGGTATTGTGCTTCTTGAATTTATAAATCCAATTTATACAAATATTTCTTTTTTTCTGCCGTCTCTCCCTCTCCTTTCTGCACCTCCCATAACGCATATTGGAACACTTGCTCCTATCCTGAGTATCCTTCCAAACCCTTCCAGTCTCTCCTCTGATTGTGTATTTTTAATGGTCTAATCTTCAAAACTGGTGGTCTCTTTTTTTTCTTTGTGGTTGCTGAAACTGGCTGTTGAAGTCCTCTGAGAAATTTTCATCTTGAGAGCATTTTGTTCAGCTTCAGGATTTCTATTTGACTCATTTCTATAACTTTTATGAGCTTAATAATATCCCACACCTATTAATCATTTGTTTGGTTTCTCTGTTGTTTCCTTGAATACTTTAAGCATAGAAAGCTGATGAATGGTCATGATTTATGATTTAAGCATAGAAAGCTGATGAGTGGTCATGATTTATGAGTTAAGCATAGACAGCTGATGAGTGGTCACAATTTATGATTCCTACAGTCTGCACTTCTCAGCGTCAGTTCTGTGACTTCCATTTCACTCCCCCCCCCCAATGAATAGGCCACACTTTCTTTTTATTTACTTATATTTTTATTTATATTTATTTTATGTGTATAAAGGTTTTGCCCACATGCAAATGAACCCAGCTTGTGCTGCCTGTGCAGGCCAGAAGAGGACAGTGGAACCCCTGGAATTGTGTGAAGGATGATCATTAGCCACCATATTAGTGCTGGGAACCCAAACCAGGTGTTCTGAAAGTACAGGCAGTCCTCTTAAATGCTGAGCCATTGTTCTACTCCACAGATCTTAGTCTAGGTATATGGTGGAAGTGAGTTTTCCTCTAGGATGTATGACCATTCGAACCATGAGTACTTGGCCAGGTTCACTGTAGCACACATGAACTCCCTCCTATTGAGTGAGCATTAACTCAAGTTATACAGCTGTTGATTATCCCCAAGATAAAAATGCCACTACTGTAGAAATACATCGTTTTCTGGGCCAGTCTTCATTGCTTATTACGCTTTACAAATGGCTAGGACCATTGTTTGCTTTTTCTCCCTTGGCAGCATGCATAGTATTCTCTGATAGCGTGAGAGAGGACAGAGACCATTTTATCCTCTTGTTTATCCCTGAATAGGACACCTATTTCTAACCTTTGCTTCCCAATATTGAAAGATCACTGTGGAAGAGGATTCAGGATTGTAAGGGCCAGGAGGGGTGGATGATCACAAAGAGGCAGAGTCTTCCACACAGCTGGTCAGTTACTCGTATGAACTCACAGCACTGGTGACAGCATACACAAGTCTGCTGATATCTCAAATCAGACAAAATCCCTGCCTAGACGTGGGGAGATGGGTAAGAGATCCCACCCCAACCTAAGGCCATTTTGGCAGTTAATGGACGCTGGGAAAGGAAAAGAGAGTTTTACAGGGATGGGACTCATTTTGCCGAGTGCACGGACCTACACTGTGGGACATTATGGAACGACTCAAAGTCTATAGGCCACGATATATATATATATATATATATATATATATATTAAATTGAGAGGGGGAAAGAATTAGGTGTGCAGAGGAGAACTAAATAGCATCTATCTCGATTGTATGAAAGTCACAGAAATTCAATAAATTTAATTTTAAAAAGAAAAAATTTAAACAGTAAATGTTGTCAAAGATATGGGGTGTGGCAGGTAAGAAATCTTTTCACACTGCTGATAGGATGGTAAGTTAGTCCAGCCACAATAGGAACAAATTCACAATTCCTCAAAAAATAACTTAAATTTGAACTAGCCTATGATTCACCATTACAAGTCCTGGGTAATTTACCTGAAAGAACCAAGCCAGCATGCAACAAACATATATGCATATCTTGGCTCTATTCACAATAGCAAACTCAAGAGTCAGCCTAGGTGGCCTTCAACAGATTAATGGATGAAGAAAATGTGATCTCTGTGCACAATGGAATATTATTTAGACATAAATACTTTTTAAGTTCTATCATTTGCAGGAAAATGGATAGAAATGAATGTCATCAAATGAAGTGAAATTAGCCAGACTCAGAAAGAGAAATTTCACATGTTTTGTCTCATGTGTATGATTTAAGTAAGAAATTAAGGTAGAAGGAGAATTCTGTCAGAAAAAAAAAGACGATGGGAGAGGAAAGGAGACAAAAGACACTAATGAAAATTAAATGTGATCAAATTATTTATATGCATGTGTAGAAATGACATATGAAACTGATTATTCTGTACAAACAATATATGCTTATGATTTTTTGGTTTATTTTTATCTTATGTATATGAGTATTATGCCTGCATGTACGAAAGTGCACCCATGTTGAGCAATGTCTGCAGAAGCCAGAAGAGGGCATCAGATACACTGGAACTGGAGTTGTGGATGGTTGTTAGTTCCCATGAAGATTCAAATCCAAGTCTTCCTGGGGAGCAGCTAGTCCTCTTAACCTCTGAGCCATCTCTCCAGGACCATACTTATGATATTTAAGAAACAAAGAAAAGAAGGGAAAGCAAAAATGTGAATGAATGTTAATAAGTCTACCTGCTGCTCAAGAATTCTGTGACTAATGTGAAAAATACGAGTACCCGACCCAGACATACCACTCCTGGGCATGTACCCTCAAGACTCACCCCACCACAGAGATACATGCACGGCCATGTTTATTGCAGCTCTCTTCACAATAGCAAGGAGCTGGAACCAACCCAAATGCCCCTCAACTGATGAGTGGATAGAGAAAATGTGGTACATCTACACAATGGAGTTCTATGCAGCAGTAAAGAAAGACGACATCACGAGCTTTGCAGGAAAATGGCTGGAGCTAGAGGACATCATGCTGAGTGAAGTAACACAGTCCCAGAAAAACAAACGACGAATGGTATCCCTCATCTGTGGATGCTAGTGCCAATTATCTAGTTGTAAATATTTCTTGTGTAGGGCCCCCTGAGCTTTTGTCCAAAGCAGTTGGGCGTAATGCATATTGGAAACAACAACAACAGAAAGGACTGCATCAAAGAACTGACAGAAACAGTGAACTTCTGCTCAAAACAGTCAACTTCCTCATGGAGAATATTGAGAAAGACTGAGAAAGAGATGAAAAGCATGTTTGGCAGAATGCAAGAGCTCTGGCGGGGTGGGAGAATGGGCAGGAAGACGGGTCTAGATTTGTTAAAAAAATAAAAATAAATTTATGTGAAGAAAAAAAAAGAAAAATATGAGTGAGGTAGCTTCCTCAGCTAGGCTCAGCCTGGTATGACCATGCGCTCTGATACTATATGAGCACTGTTTCTACGGTCAGGTCAGGATTTCCAGCTCCACAAGTGTTCACTGTTATTCACATTAGCAAATCCTCACTAAGCTTTGATTTTCACAGTAAAATTTGGGGCACAGGACTGGTATTCCCACAATTTACAAACCTACATTCATTGGAAGCCTAGAATACATGATGCATCTGTATAAATCAGTGTTAAGTCAGACTTTTCAAATATCCTCTAAATCCTCAAATGCTCTGTATTTGCTTTAAGAAGTATGTAATATTTTTCAAGTTCACCCAGCTAGAACACATGTTCTTCCCCAAAGTTTCATAGCTACACTGAAAAATTATTTCTTCATTTTGATTTCATGCTATGAAATCACCAGTTGGGATTTTATTTCAGACACAATTATGTTCCAACTTTACAATTCATATGCTCTCACTGAAACTAACCTAAGAACCAACTATCTTCTCATTGAAAATAATAAATAAGGGGCCTAGAGAGATGGCTCAGCAGTTAAGAGCGCCGACTGCTCTTGCAGAGGACCCAGGTTCGATTCCCAGCACCCACATGGTGGTTAAGAACCATATTTAACTCCAGTTCCAGGGGAATCTGACGCCCTCTTCTAACCTCCGAGGCATTGCACGACACGGGTGCACCAACCTACATGCAGACAGTACACTCATACACATAAAAAATAATAAATAAAAAATTAAAAAAAAATAAGAATAGGAAGGGTAATATGGAACAACAGCTCAGCAGGCAGCCTTTGCCCATCAGTCTTTTCCTTTACCTCACTTGGACCCTAACATCACAGATGACATTCTACATTCCTACAGTACATAATGGTTCCCATGGGAACCTGACTAACATGTTGCCATAATTAATTAGTTATAGATGCACTAATTCTTCTATCTCCAGGGATGTGTGTATTATGTTTACCAGCCAAACAGACTCCTCCAGCATTATATTCAAAAGCAAACGAAATGCATCTGTAGCTTGTAGAAAGAAGATTTTTGGAAAACATGTATTAATAAACAATCATGAAATATATAGCATTGACAAAATTTGGAAAGTATGATGACTCAATTTTTCTCATCCTTATTATTTGGATTTTAGATTGAGTCATATATTGTCCCTATTTCCTGTGCAGCTGATGTTTGATTTAGAAAATCTTTTCCTATCTCTATGTCTTGTCGGTTGCTGCCAACTTTTTCTTCTATCACCTTCAGGGTTTTTGGTTTCAGGTTGAGATCTTTGATCCATTTGCAGTTTATTTTTGTACAGGGTGAGATGTAGGGGTTTAATTTTGTTCTTCTACAAATCACCATTTGCAGTTTTGCCAACACCATTTGCTGAAGATGCTATCTTTCCTCCATTGAGATTTTTTGGCCCCTTTGTCAAATCTGAAGTGGCTGAAGTTATGTGAGTTCAAGTTTGTATCTTCAATTTTGTTCCATTGGTCAACGAGTCTGTTTTTGTGCCAGTACCAGGGTGTCTTTATGACTATAGCCGTAATATTGCTCCACGTTCATTTTTAAAACAGGGCTTCTCACTGGACCTGGAGCTCATAGACTTGATATTCTATCTGGATAGTGAGTTCAGAATCCTCCTGGTCCCACAGCTCAAGCACTAACATTATGGACTACCATTATGCTTGACTTTATGTGGCTGTTGGAATTCAAACTCAGGTCCTCGTACTTTCACTAACAGGTGCCTTATCAACTGCAGGACATCTACCCTACCCACCCCTCTTTTTCAAAGCAGAATTTAGTAATGGCCACCATGCAAAAATTTCAGAAATAATATATTTACCCTTAGTTGGAACAATCTTAATTATTTTATCATTTACAACATTGCCTTTGTCAAAAAGTCAAATTGGAAATTGACATATGCCCTATATATTAATAAATGCTGTCACTGTGTTTCTGCTCAATTTAATCAATTTTACATCCTGACAAGAGCAACTGGAGCTCCCTGAAGTTCCAATAAGCATGGAATTTTGTTTAATTTTTTTTGGAATGCAATTTTCATTCTTTTTTAATTTTATATTTTTATTGTTATTAAACGTTTTCATACATCATGTGTCAGTCCAATTTAGACTCATTTCCCTTTCCCTGCTCCCCACCCCACCCAGTTCATGCATTCTTTCTGGATGGATAACAACCATACTTAATGCCCATACCAATTTGGCCAAGGGACTTAAGTGATGACTTTGTTTCTTGCCTTCTGAGATCAACTAAGTCCTAGGGCACTATGTCTGGGGGCATCTCCTGAAATGTCCTGCAATTGTGAGTCACCAGTCCTCCTGGGAAGGGAGGTCTTAGAGATCCACTAACAGGACTCTAGCAGTGTCCAGTCTATAAATAGGAAAGTCTCTTCATGCTTCAAAAGGGAAGCCTGGTCCTGCGTAACCTGACTTTGTCCTCCAGCGGATGGAATTGATAAAACCCGAAAGGAGCCAGAGGTCTCTCCTCCCCAAAATCTGAGTGACCCCTGAGGACCAGATCCCCAACTGACCTTGAGAAAACAAAACTTGGTTAATCTGAGCTAACTGTATGTACTTAAACCTCTTGCCCTGTAAAAAAATTAACTCCAAATGGATCACAGATCTCAATGTGAAACCCAAAACTCTGAAGGTGATAGAAGAAGAAAAAAAAAACCTAAAAGAGATAGGCATAGGAAAAGACTTTCTAAATCACACAGCAACTGTGCAGGAAATAAGGCAACAATTGACAGATGGGACCTCATTAAACTCAAAAGCTTCTGTACAGCAAAAGAAACAATCAAGGAAGTGAGGAGAAAACCCACAGAGTGGGAGGAAACCTTCACTGCCAATACATCTGACAAAGTACTAATTTCCAGAATACATAAACTACTCAAAAAAACAAAGAAAAAGAGAAAACAAATGACTCACTGAAAAGATGGAGTAAAGAGCTAAATAGAGACTTCACAAGTGAGGAATTAGAGATGGCTGAGAAACATCTTAAAAAGTGTTCAACATTGGCCTAGCGGTTAAGAGTGCCGACCGCTCTTTCAGAGGACCCGGGTTCGATCCCCAGCACCCACATGGCGGCTGAGAACTGTCTGTAACTCCAATTCCAGGAGAACTCCAGTTCCAGGGGAATCCGACACCCTCTTCTGACCTCCGCGGCATTGCACAGCATGGGTGTACAAACCTGCATGCAGACAGTACATTCATACACATAAAAAATAAATAAATAAATTTTTTTAAAAAGTGTTCAACATCACTAATAACTAAGGAAATGCAAATTAAAACTACCTTAAGATATCATCTCACTCCAATAAGACTGGCTAGGATCAAGAAAACAAATGGTACCAAGTGCTGGAGAGATTGTGGAGAAAGGGGAACACTCATCCACTGTTGGTGGGAATGTAAACTCATACAACCACTATGGAAAGCAGTGTGGAGAACACTTAAGAGACTAAAAATGAGCTTGCCACCTGACCCAGTCATGCCACTCCTGGGTATATACCCACAAGACTCATCGTACTGCAGAGATACATGCACAGCCTTGTTTATTGCAGCTCTCTTCACAATAGTGAAGAGCTGGAACCAACCCAAGTGCCCCTCAACTGACAAGTGGATAGAGAAAATGTGATACATCTACACAATGGAGTAAAGAAAGATGACATCGTGAATTTTGCAGGGAAATGGATAGAAATAGAAGATATTATGTTGAGTGAAGTATCACAGTCCCAGAAAAGCAAACCATGAATGGTATCCCTCATCTGTGGAGCACCAAGTACCTAGTTGTAAAGCAAACTAAGCAACGTTAACATTATGTACCTCATAATCTGAAAACAACTGTGCTTTTATTGTGAATCCCTTAACAGGTTCTAGAATTAAGCTACCATTTATTTTCAGACTTAGGCAGTTTTGGTATATTGATAGAAGGTATGTATGCACAAAATCAAAAGAATGAGGAGGGAAAAAGTAGTTTGTCATGACATTGTGTCTAACCATACTATCTATCTTATGGGAGTAATTCTTAGTATTTCTTAGACAGGCTGCTTGAGCTTTTGTCCAAGCCTTTTCTAAAATATTATACAGTAGTTAAAAGTATCAGGCTGGTGTAACAGCCTTTTTGAATGCTTAATGACCATACTTAATGCCCATACCAATTTGGCTGAGAGACTTAAGGAGTAACTTTGTTCCTTGCCCTCAGAGGTCAACTAAGTCCCAGGGGACTATTCATGGGGGCATCTCTTGAAATGTCCTGCAAATGTGAGTTACTGGTCTTCCTGTGCAGGGAGATCTTGGAGATCCACTAATGGGACTTCACCCAATGTCTGGTCTATAAAAAGGAAAGTCTGCTCATGCTTCAAAAAGGGTAGCCTGGGCTGGAGAGATGGCCTAGCAGTTAAGATCACCGACTTCTCTCACAGAGGACCTGGGTTTGATCCCCAGCACCCACATGGCAGTTAAGAACTGTCTTGAACTCCAGTTCCAGGGGAATCCGACACCCTCTTCTGACCTCCACGGCATTACACGACATGGGTGCGCAAACCTACATGCAGACAGTACATTCATACACATACAAAAATAAATAAAAATTTTTTTAAAAGGGTAGCCCCTGAATTTAGTCCTCAAATGGATGGAACTGGTAAATGAAAAATCAAAAGGAGCCAGGGGATCCCTCCCCCCCCAAAACCCAAGTGACCCCTGAGGACCAGATCCTCAACTGTCCTTGAGAAAACAAAAACCTTGGTTAATCTGGGCTAACAGCATGAACTTAAGTGTCCAAAAGGAAAGTAAAACCAGAAATAAATAATTAATAAGGCCTGAGAAATTGTACTTCAGGTATAAAACTTGAGATCTTAGTAAAAAGCCAAAAAGAGCAGTTGTTTTGCCTGTCTTCAATTCTTATTGGCAAGTGCAGCTACCCTGTGGCTGCCACTGCTTTTGTCATCCTTCAAAGACATGAGACACAGCTTTTCAACCTTCCAATATGGACTGAAGACTCATGTCTCTCCAAGAATCCTCCAAACCTTCAGTGCCAGATGGGTACTACTGAGACATCCAACTTGTGGACTGAGCTACTACTGAAGTTCCAGCCTCTTCAGGGTGTAGACTGCCATTGTTGGACTACCCAGGCTGTATCATGGAGACCTGTACAGGAAGATCAAGACAGGACGTGGTGCTTACTTAACTGCATTTGGTGACCATGGAAAGGGAAAACCCCAGTGTGGAGCACAAGAGCAGGACTGATGGATGTTTGGGCTTGCCAAGGAGGAACCTTCAAACATGACATCTTTCAGGCTGGAGAGATGGCCTAGCGGTTAAGAGCGCCAATTGCTCTTGCAGAGGACCCTGGTTCAATCCCTAGCACCCACATGGCAGCTGAGAACCATCTTTAACTCCAGTTCCAGGGAAATCCGGCACCCTCTTCTGACCTCTGTGGCATTGAACGACAGAGGTGCACAAACCTACATGCAGACAGTACATTCATACACATAACAAATAAATAAAATTTTTAAAAAGACCAAACATGACATCTTTCAGTCTAATAAAAGAAAATAAATCATAAGCTGAAGATGCTAAAAGATATATGTGGTATGCATATATGCATATTTTGGAGTGATGCAGATTGGAAGGAACAACAACAACAAAAGACTGGGCCAAAGAACTGACTGAAACGGTGAACCCCTGCTCGAAACAGTAAACTGCATCGAAAGTTTTAAAAGAGACTAAGAAAAAGATGAAAAACATGTTTGGCAGAGTGCATAAGCTCTGGTGGGGTGGGGGTGGGTCAAGGAACAGGGAATGAGTCTAGACTTGATCGGAAATTTTGTATGAAATGCACAAAGCTTCAATAAATTTGGCTAAAAAAATAAAGATATGCATCACCAAAAAAAGAAGAAAATAGTAATAGGAAGGATAATACGGAACAATGGCTCAGCAAATAGTCTTTGCCCCATCAGTCTTTTCCTTTGCCTCATGTGAAGCCTAACATCACACATGACATTCCACATTCTTACAGCACATAAAGATTCCCACAGGAAACTGACTAACATGTTGCCCTATAAATCTCCAGAGCTGTATATGTTATGTTTACCTCCCAAACAGACTCCTTCAGCATTATATGCAAACATAAACAAAATGTGTGTGTATGTGTGTATTTTGGAAAGAAATTTTTCTTTTTTTATTATTAAATTTTTACCATAGGTCATAAATCATTTCTCAATTGAATCAAGAATCACTTCCCTTTCCAT
>VZQC01005652.1:643927-730204 GCA_009823505.1 Rhizomys pruinosus | reverse complement strand
AGGCTTTCTTTTCTGAAGCATAAGCAGACTTTCCTCTTTATAGACTGGACACTGGCTGAAGTCCCATTAGTGGATCTCCAAGACCTCTCAGAACAGGAAGACTGATGACCCACATTTGCAGGACATTTCAAGAGATGCCCCCATTCATAATCCCCTAAGATTTAGTCAACCTCTGAGGCAAGGAATAAAGTTATCCCTTAGGTCCCTTGGCCAGTCTGGTATGGGCATTAAGTACGGCCATTAAGCACCCAGAAAGGCTAAGTTATACCAGCCTATTACATTGCACCTATATTAAAATTGTATCCTTTGAAAACAAACTGTATATTATTTCCATATCATATTTCTTGATTCACATCTTTCCATTTTAATCCCATATTACTCTAAAAGATGTATCCATACCCCCCATCATGTACAGAAAACCCAAGGTCTGAAAATAAATGTTAAGTCAGCTCTAGAACCTGTTTAGGGATTCACAATGCAAGAGCACAGTTGTCTTTAGATCAAGAGGAATATAACCTTAACATAGCTCGGTTTGTCTAACTACTAGGTGCTTTGTACTAGCATCCACAGATGAGGGATATCATTCATCTTTTGTTTTTCTGGGATTGTGTTTCTTCACTTAGCATAAAATCTTCTAGTTTCATCCATTTACCTGCAAATTTCATGATGTCATCTTTCTTTACCACTGCATAGTACTCCGTTGTGTAGATGTACCACATTTTCTCTGTCCACTCATCGGTTGAGGGGCACTTGGGTTGGTTCTAGTGTTTCACTATTGTGAAGAGAGCTGCAATAAACATGGCTGTGCATGTATTTCTGTGGTAGGAAGAGTCTGATGGATATATTCCCAGAAGTGGTATGGCTGGGTCGGGTGGTAGGCTCATTTTGAGCCTTTTAATGGTTCTCCATACTGGGAAAGAAGATTTTTGAAAATCTGTATTAATAAACAATCATGAAATATATAGTATCTACATCCATGACAAAATTTTGGAAGTATGATGACCTAATTTTTCTCATTCTTTTTAATTGGATTTTAGATTGAGCTGACCGAGATGGTTTATAACATTGATTAACCTAAACAAAATATTTACCTTTCAGTTATTGAGTAACTATACAAAAGCGAATTAGTCTCATAAAAGGTGTAAAAGTGAAGTAACATTTCTCTTTTTGTTTTTGTTTTTGTGGTCTTTTGGGGACAGGGTTCCCTCTGTAGCCCCAGTTGACCTGGAACTCACAGAGATCCACCTGACTCTCCCTCTTGACTACTAGTAATAAACATATATGCCATCATGCTAAGCAACATTTCTCGCCTAAAATGTTTCTTAGTACTTTTCATAAGATAATCAGAAAAGTAAGTTAAGCTATGACAGGGCCAACATGAAAGTATGATGACCTAATTTTTCTCATTCTTTTTAATTGGATTTTAGATTGAGCTGACCAAGATGGTTTATAACATTGATTAACCTAAACAAAATATTTACCTTTCAGTTATTGAGTAACTATACAAAAACTATACAATTCTCTTACCTTCTTTTGAAGAACTGTTGGGCACAGGACAAAAGTTATATTGATTTTTTTCAATAATAAGAAGACAGAGAAAGGAGGAATAAGAAGACAGAGAAAGGAAAAAAATCAAATTCATTAATTTATACCATATGCTATTATAATTATTGTTACTATCTTTTTTCTAATATACTTCTTTTCTTTGTCACATCGTTGTAAAATTCAAAAACTATCAGGCCATTACTTTTCTTTCTGTATGTGTGTATTTTTGGCAACCATGTTTACATAGGTGTGTGCACATGTGCATGCAGGTGCACATGCATG
Organism: Rhizomys pruinosus; assembly: GCA_009823505.1. Taxonomy (NCBI): domain Eukaryota; kingdom Metazoa; phylum Chordata; class Mammalia; order Rodentia; family Spalacidae; genus Rhizomys; species Rhizomys pruinosus. Next base: position 728,377 of record VZQC01005652.1, on the reverse strand, counting down.
TGTGTGTGTGTGCATGCATATATGTGGTGTCACTCTGCCACACATAGAGGTGGATGCATGAATCTTATCCACTGGATTTCAGGGAAAAGGGAAAACACAAGACAGCTACCAGCAGCTGTCCTAAACCTTGGGGCCAAAGGCTAACTTTTCCACTGCCCAGCTGTCTCATCTAACATCTACACCAGGCAATGCCCTATCAGCACTTACAGATCCTCAGGCTGCTGCCTGCTAAGAACTCTACATCTTAATACCAGACTGTCACCTGATAGGCACTCACCACACTTCATAGCTGGTGACCTGATAGCCCCACACCCGAATCCCAGGTTGGTGGTCTGCTGGACCACCATCCAACCCACTGGCCACAACTACATAAGCCTGATGGGCTAAGATTACATGCACAAAATAATGACCAGGAGTCCCTGTCTGATGGTATGAAGGACTCGTCTTTTTATTCACAGCATTCTGTTTTTATACCCAGAGTGACATCATATCTCAGAGCCTGGTTTCAGACCCCCTGCCTCATGTTCCATAATATCACTAGTACTAGCCTCAGGAGTAGAGAACTCATTTCTGAGGGCCTTTGATCTCAAGGTGTCACAGGTTTGCTAATGCACAGACAAATCCTGCCTAAGACCAGGTTTCAGTGTAAACAGACAACCACAAAGGAATCCACAGGTGGCTTCCATTTTTCCCTATACATATAGAGCACAGTGAGGGTATTATAAAAGCCCATGGGGGAGTTTTCCTTATGTGAGCTCCACATTCATTTTTTATTGATGTTTTATGTATTTCATACATCATTTTTAATTTCTGTTCAGGCATATTCCTCTATCCCTTCCCCCCACCCCACCCCAAACCATCCCTGATCATGTATTCTGTCATAACTGTCCTGCATCTTTCTCTCAGTCTTTTTTTTTTTGTGCTTAGGAGTTCACATTTTCCTCCATTAATTTCATATTATTCTAAAATATGGATACATAGTCTCCTCCCATATACAGTAATTACAGAGTCTGAAAATAATTGGTGGGTAGATTCTAGAGCCCATTGAGGGATTCACATTATGACAACATAGTTGCTTTCATATAAACCAAAAATATAACCATACTGTCACTCAGCTTGCCTTTCATCTGGGAGATTTGGTGTTAGCATCCGCAAATGAGGGAAACCATTCTCCGTTTGTCTTTCTGGGACTGTGTCACCTCACTCAGCATAACCACATTCATTTTTAAGACAAAGCATCTCACTGAACCTGGAGCTCATAGACTTGATAGTCTATCTGGGTAGTGAGTTCAGGATCCTCCTGGCCCCACAGCTCAAGCTCTAACATTATGGACTACCACCATGTTTGGCTTTATGTGGCTGCTGGAATTCAAACTCAGGTCCTCGTACTTTCCCTAGCAGGCACTTTACCAACTGCAGGACATCTGCCCTTACTTCCATTCTTTTGTGAAGTAGAATTTCATAACAGCAGTCATTCAAAAATTTCAGAAATAATATATTTAGCCTTAATTATATCAATCTTAATTATTTCATTGTTTACAAGATTTTCTTTCTTTGGGAATTCAAATTGGAAATTTGACATATGCCCTATATATCAATAAATACTAACAACATATTTCTATTAACTTTAATCAGAGAACAGCTAACAGCATCAATTTTACATCCTAACAAGAGTGGTTAGATCTCACTGAAGTTATAATAACCATGAAATTTTGTTTAATTTTTTCTTTAATTTTTAATTTTTAAATTTGTTTCACTTATTATCTATGTACATAAGTTAAGAATAATTTAGAAAAAGATTAAATTATGACTCAAAATAAGCTTTCTAATTACAAAGTTAAATCTTTTAGTATTTTATGATCCTTAAGATTTCAAAGTATGTGCCAGGCCTGGTGGCTCACACCTTTAGTCCCAGCACTCAGTCAGATGTTGATGGATAGAGCTCTCTGAGAGGAGGCCAGCCTGGTCTACCTAGTGAGTTCCAGACCAGCAGGGGCTACAGGGAGACCCTGGCTCAAAAAGACAAAGAAAAAGAAAAGGTATGCACTTAGTTTCATTCTGCTTGGGGAATATTAAAACAGTTATCAAAATCATATTTACTAATGCTGAAAACTTAATGACCACTCATTCTTAGAACAATTCTGAAGCTCCCCTTTGCCCAGCAAAGGAAAAAGTCCTTTTCTACTTGTTTTTCCCATATGATTGTAGTTTCTATTTCTTATGTAAAAGAACATGTAACTCTGGGGAACCCATGCAGAATCCCTTTGTTTATGCCTTAAGGAATTAGCAGGTCAAAGGATTTTATCAGAAAATGTTATTGGGCCTGAAGAGATGGCTCAGTGGTTAAGAGTACTGGCTGCCCTTGAAGAGGACTCGGGTTTGGTTTCTAGCACCCACAAGGCAGCTGACAACCATCCATAATTCCAGTTCCAGGGAATTCAACACCCTCTTCTGACCATCCTTTGGGCACTGCATGACATATGTACACTTACATACATGCAGTCAATATACTCATATACATGAAATAAAATAAATAATAACTATATTTTTAAAAGAAAATGTTTTTGTACAACAAACACTAATCACTATGAAATCAGGTAGCTGAAGCCAAAAATAAGTCATCAATATAGACAAAAATCATCTTTCCAGATAATAGGCATATACAAAAATGAATAAACCCCACCAAGATTCATACACTTATAGAGCTTGTCACAGACATTAACCAGCCAAAATAAAAAGGAAATTACCTACTATATTGGTAAATGATAAATGCAGTATAAAGAAATATGGAAAAGAGGTAGTAAATGCAATTCAAATTGATTAGCCTAAGATTTAACACTAATTTTAAATTATATTTAAAATTTATATTTCTGTAACCAAATATATTTTCTGATGTTTTCAATTTTTTTCTTAGTGCCTGTCATCTTATTTTATGTTCAGGCATTTCACACATGTCATGCATTTTGAGATTGTGAGGTGGTATGTCGGTAAAATTAATGTTTGGTGTTTGCTTTGAAAAGAAACATAATAAAAAGAAAAGAAAAGAAACAAAGAAACATAGTAAACTATAGGTAAGCTGAAAATAAATAAAAGTCTCAGATGTCTGGAGTAAAATGGCAGATTGCAAAATGCATCTGTGTACCTTCAGGATTGAGAAATCAGGGTGATAAAAGACATTTTATTCTGAACAGCACCAAGAAACAGAAAACTTACACAGAGAATAATATGAACCAGACTATGGATCCAATCACACCCCTCTGCAGTCAATGAAGGGAAGTTGAAACTCGGGCATGCAGTATATCTGGCTGGCTGCCCTGGCAAAAAAAAAAAAAAAAAGTGTGGCATCTCTTGTCTACTGGCAAGCCCACAGTTCATGCAATCCTTATATTCAGTACACAGATGAGCCAGAAGAGATTCTCCTCCTGGCTGGCAGGCCAACGTTGCAAAAGAAATTCATGTATCACTCCTATGTCTTAGAGGGCAACAACAGGTGCCATTGAGAGGAAGCTATTGTTTGAGACTAAACTACTCTGGAGGCTAAAAATAATCAATAATCACAATCCAGTGATCCCAGGGACACTTTCTACAATCTCTATGTGGGAATCATCCATGGGGAGGATCAAGCTTTGAAGAAGAGCGAGGTAGCCAGTATTCCTTCACTCTGGGATGAAGAAGAAACTCTATCACCTTACAGTGACAGCAAAGACTGATAGCCCTGAGCACATGGCCAGAGGACTAAGTCTCTGTCACATGTGGTCACTGCTGGCTTCCCTGAAAACTATGAACCCACGTGCAACAGATCATTTGATTTCCATAGCCTCCTGCCTCTTGCAGCATGGTTCACTGCCCGGAAAGATCTAAGAGCACCTAGAACAACAGGGAGAATTCTGAGTTCCATCAGTTCCCTTATTCCAGGGCAGATCTCAGTTCTACTTGCTTCCCTCACTCCCCAATATACTGAGAGGCCACTCCAGACAGAGTGCACAAGCTAGATGGTCTCTAGGGAGAGAACTTAGCTAGCCCAGAGGACTCAGGGATCAGGATGGCCAGCATCACTAACTCCTGCTGCACAAAGGACAGTAGCGTCTAAAGTGAATTCAGCCACTGCACACAACAGACCCTTAGCAAACTTAGACTCAGCACCAGCCTGAATGTTAGTGAGGGAAAAAGCAAAACAGTAAGAACTCCAACTTCAACCCACCACCAATCCACGGGGAAATTTTCAATATTAGAAGTAAAGAAGCTACTCTAGGTGATTTTGGTTTGTGGAGGGTTGTGGGTTCTTCGATTTTATTTTTTTCTTCCTTTTTTGTTCTCCCATTCCTATTTCTACAATATTTTAGTAGTTTTTAAATTTATTTTAGTGCTATTTTTGTTTTTCAAGCACCTTGGGGATTTTTAACCCCTTTCTTACCTTTTCCTAATTTTATTTACATATACTCTTACTGGGTAACACTTTCATTTTCTTTTGTTCTTTTCTCTCTTACACTATTATTTTGCTTTTGTTTTACTTAATCTTTTGTCTCCTTTCTCGTTTCTCTTTCTCTGTTCTTCCATTTTAGTCATTGATTGTAATTACTTTTACTTTCAATAATTTTTAAACTAAAAGCTTACTCTATGTTATTTTTGCCTTTCTTCCCTGAGGTTATTGGTGAGGTAATAGGTGACTTTAATTGATAATGATTGTGTTTCTAAATCTGGTTGGATGTTGACAATTTTCCTTTCTGGGTAGTGCTGAAGAATGAGCCCTCAATAGAAGGCTGCCACTGAGTAAAAAGTCCCAAATAAGACCAAAATAGATAGACATTCATCCCAGTAGATTCATAAATCATAACATGGAAACACAAACATGAAAAAGCAAAACCATGGACTTCTCTGGAATGTTCTTACTCCTCAGTGACTGAAAAGAACATACTGGAATTGTTCAAATGCCAGAAAAAGAATACAAAAGTCTACTTTTAACAACAATCCGTGATCTCAAAAGAGGATTCAGGTAAGCATATGAAAAAGAAAAGGCTTCAGGGCCCAGAAGAGAGAGTTGGGAACTTGGGTGGGAAATTCAGCAAGGAAAGTAAGATTTGGGGGAAGAATACATACATGTTGGAAGTGACAAATTCAAATAAAAATCACAGTGAAAGCCGGACACTGTGGCCCATGCCTTTAATCCCAGCACTCAAGAGGCAAAGGCAGGTGAATCTCTGTGACATTGAGGCCAATGTGACCTACATAGCAAGCTGCAGGCTAGCTGGGGTACAGAGAGACACTGTCTTCAAAAAAAAATAGTTACATTGAAAAACATCACCAAAATACTAAATAAAGAGTAAAAAGAGAACCAAAGAATGGAGACAAAGGCTAAAGCATTCAAACATTCAATAAAGAAAAAAAATAAGCAAAGGCAACCACAAATTTCAATAATCCTGAAACATGATCAAGAAAGAAACCTAAAAATTCATGGGATAGAAGAAGCAACCACAAATTTCAATAATCCTGAAACATGATCAAGAAAGAAACCTAAAAATTCATGGGATAGAAGAAGGAGATAGACATAAACAATGGCACAGAAAACCAATTCAAGTGCTCACTTTGGCAGCACATATAGAAAGTTGGAACGATACAGGGATTATCATGGTCCCTGCACACGAATGCATGTCAGTTCATGAAGTGTTGTGTATAGCACATGAAGTTGGAAGAGAAAAATGGTGGGCAGATAGGAAAGAAATTGGAGGTGAGGAAATGGAAGATGATTTATTCAAAACACAATGTATGAATGTATGAAATTCTCAAATAATAAAGGTACAAATAAAAACCTTTTCAATTAAATTATAGCAAAAATATTCTAAATCAAGGGAAATACAAAGACATTCAATTACAAGAGGCATTTAGAACTCCAAAAAGATAAGATCTAAAAAGAACCTCTCTATGATTTATCATAGCTAAACTGTCAAAATACAGAGAACAAATATTAAAAGCTGCAAAAGAAGAAATACAAACCAAAAGAAAACTATCTCAGAATGACATCGACCTCTCTTCAAAACTCTAAAAACCAGAAAAGAAGGAAATGATATATTTTGATCCGTGAAAAATGACTCTAAAGCAAAATTACTAATTTCACCAGTTAAAGCAACAGAAAAAATAATCTGCCAAGCACAAACTAAAGCAATTCATGACCATTAAGCCATTAATACAAAAGATTTTAAAACAATTATACTCACAGGGGATTAAAAAATAATATAGATCATGATTCTAGATTCATTTCAGTGATGCAAGACAATAAATGTAATAAACACGCAATACATATAAGGACAGAAATCATGTGATTATCTCAATAAATAAACACAATATATACAAGGACAGGAATCACATGATTATCTCAACAGATTCGGAAAAGGCCTTCCACAAAGTTCAATATATCTTGATAGTAACAACTCTGAGGAAACTAGAAATAAGAACACACTCTAACTTAACACAGGCTAATAACCATTAAATTCTAACCAACATTATACTAAATAAGAAAAAATGAAAATGAAAGAATTTCCTTAATATCAATAATGCAAAAGTGCTCTCTCTCAATTCTTATTCGATGGTTGAATTCTGAGCAACAGAATAAGGCATGCAAAAGAAATAAAAAGATGAACAGAGAATGCAGAACTAAAATTTTCCCTTTTGCCAATGATACGCTCCTGTACTTTAAAGATATTAATGATTCCACCAGAACATGCTTAGACCTGACAAAAATTTTTAGTACAATAGCAAAATACAAAACTTTTCTGTATATCAATAAAATACTCAGAAATAAAGACAGGTGTCATAGTGCTTGCCTTTAATCTTGGCACTTAGGAGGTAGAGGCAGGCAGATCTCTGTGAGATCCAGGCCAGCCTGGTCTACATAGTAATTTCCAGGCCAGCTGGAGCTACAAGGAGACATTGTCTCAAAAATGTTCTCTGGGAACCTGCTGATGCAATGGCGTACAGAACTGCAGAGAGCCCAGCCTGGTATGGACGTGGCTTTAGGCCCCATGGCGCCATGTAAGTGGAAGCTTTCCCCATTCACTCTGTAGGAACGACCCATTAAATTTGCTAATAAGCCCCTAATTAGACTCTGTCCTCTGTCCATTCATCTGGGTCCAAACCAGGGAGAGAGAGGTGGTGGAGCACAAAAATGGCTGCCAAAAGCGTGCATCTGAACCAAGCTCACGCTGTTCTCCCAAGAAGGGACTATTTACTGAGACAACTGGTAACTGGATCCTCAACATTTTTAAACCCAATGTCTTCAAATGATGACTCCTAAATTTCCATCCTTGCCAACATTTCTAGTACCAAACACTGTATCAGTGTATCACGCAATGTTCCTTTGCAAATAAAAGATTTCACCAGATCTAGTTTAAGCATAAATAAATTTCATTCATATAACTAAATGCTTAAAACACAAATTAGTGGAAGAATTAGAAGGGCAGATTCTCAGCTAAACTTCTAGGAAGAGTTACAACCATTCCGCAAAGCAGACCAACCAAGGACTCTGCCATCACTGCTGAGATTAAGAAAGCAGGGCCTTATGAAGCCACTGTCCTAACTACTGTATCCAAAACCACAACTCTGTCTCCTTTATCCACGCCAGGCAAAATGAATGTCCCACATCTCCTCTTTTGCTCCCACATGCTGAGATCTCTGTCACCAGAAAAATCACAGCTAAACTTATCAAGGGAAGCTGATTCTGTGCCTCTCATTTGCTCCTATAAGACCTTCATTCTGTCAGAAGCCATGTCATCACATACAGAATATAAACTATGAGATAGCTTAGGAATGCAATATTTAGCTTCCTAAGCTTTAAGAGATGGAAAAGCAATGGCCTATATTGAAAGAGTTGGAATGGAATTGAATGGTAAGTATATAATTTGTACCAAAGCAGTTCATCTTGAGCTGGGTGTGGTGGCGCACGCCTTTAATCCTAGCCCTCGGGAGGCAGAGCAGGCGGATCTTTGTGAGTTCAAGGCCAGCCTGGTCTACAGAGTGAGTTCCAGGACAGCTGGGGCTACAGGGAGACCCTGTCTCGAAAAGACCCAAAAAAAAAAAAAAAAAAAAAAAAAAACAAAGCAGTTCATTTAACTATGTACCAGTCTTCTCTAGGCACTAAATACATGCCTATAAGCAAAGCAAAACCTCTACTGTCTCTCATGGTAGAGAAGACCTATACTAACACCCAAATAAAAAGCAAATATTGGCATTTTCTTGGACATGCATCCAAATAATATTATGAAGTAAGGTAGTCATGGGAAATACGACAGGGATATTCAAGAAGGTCTTTCTGAATAGATGGAATTTCAATTGAGACTTTACTAGTAAGAAGTCATCTATGGGAAGACCAATAGTAAGCCTTCTGGACACAGGGGTAATAGATGCAAAGAACCTATAGGGTGGTCATGTAAAATAAAATTGTCTGGTATAGGTGGAATCAAGCAGACAAGGAAGACAATGACCAAATGTTTTTGAAAATGAATTTCATTGTTATTAGTTTTCAAATATGGCAAAAGCAATAGGTCAACAGAATATTGCCACTGAAAAGATAGTTACAGTGCCCCAAAAGGAAGACACAATACCATGCTGAACAATGACAAAGTACCAGGGAACATCTAGAGACAGGGATCAAGAGGAAAATGTGGGCAGGAATCTTACTATGGTTTTCACGGAAGAAATGGGCAAAGCAAGGTAAGTGGGCTAAGCAGGTTGCATATTGACTAGTTTGAATTATTTCAATGGGCTCTATGGTCCAGGACCTGTCTTTGGTTTCCTGGTACCTGACCCTGGAATAATTGGAGGAGGAAAAGACTGCTCCAGAGTGTCAGCGCCCAGAAAACTAGGTATTTGAGAGTATGGACTCTGAATTGGTGGTTTTGCAAAGGAAAGGTACCCTGGCAAATGTTATAACTGGGGATGAGTTGAGCCTGGGAGAGAAGTTTCCCCAGTGTCAAAACAGCCACACAAAAAGACATTTACCAACACCATTTGCTGAAGATGCTATCTTTCCTCCACTGAACTTTTTGGCCCCTTCGTCGAATATGAGATGGCTGAAATTATAAGAGCTCAAGTTTGGATCTTCAGTTTTGTTCCATTGATCAACAGGTCTGTTTTTGTGCCCATACCATGCTATTTTTATGACTACAGCCCTGTAATATAGCTTGAAGTATGGTAAGGTAATCCCCCTGTATTTCACTTTTCACTCAGCTATTTGGGGTTTTTTGTTTTTCCATAGGAATTTGAGGATTTTTTTTTCCAAGTCTGTGAAAAAGCTCATGGGGATTTTGATTGGGATTACGTTGAATCTGTATATTAATTTGAGTAGAATGGACATTTTTACTATATTAATTTTCCAATCCAGGAGCATGGGAGGTCTTTCCATCTTCTGATGTCTTCTTCAATCTCCTTTTTCAGGGTTTTAAAATTTTTGTTGTAGAGGTCTTTGGTGTCTTTGGTTAGGTTTATTCCCAGGTATTTTTTAGGCTATTGTAATTGGGAAGGTCTCCTTATATTCCTTCTCCAGTTGCTTATTGCTGGTGTAAAGGAAGGCTACTGATTTTTCTAGGTTTTTATCCTGCCACTTTACTGAAACTTTCAATCGTTTCTAGTTTTCTGGTGGAGTATTTAGCATCCTTTAGGTAAACTATCATATCATCTGCAAAAAGGGATAGTTTGACTTCCTCTTTTCCAATCAGTACTCCTTTACTTTCCCTTTTTTTGCCTTATTGCCCTAGCAAGCGTTTCAAGCATTATATTGAAGAGGAGTGGTGATAGGGGGCAGGCTTGCTGGGTTCCTGCCTTTTAAGGGGAATGCTTCTAATTTTTCTCCTTTTAGGATGATGTTGGCAGTGGGTTTCTTGTAAATGGCTTTGACTACATTGAGGAATGCTCCTTCCAGTCCAGTTCCCTCTGGGACTTTAAGCATGAAAAGATGCTGGATTTTGTTGAAGGATTTTTCTGCAGCAATTGAAATGATTGTGTGGTTTTTGCCTTTCAGCCCATTTGTAGAATAACAAAATTAAACCCCTACATCTCTCCCTGTACAAAAATAAACTCCAAGTGGATCAAAGATCTCAACCTGAAACCCTGAAGGTGATAGAAGAAAAAGTTGGCAACAACCTATAAGACATAGGTGTAGGAAAAGACTTTCTAAACCAAATAGAAGCTACAGAGGAAATAAGGTCAATAGCAGACAAGTGGGACCTCATCAAACTCAAAAGCTTCTGTACAGCTAAATAAACAATTAAGTAAATGAAAAGAAAACCCACAGAGTGGGAGGAAACATTCAGTGCTAATCTGTCTGACAGAACATTAACATCCAGAATATATAGACTACTTAAAAAACAAAGAAGTATGTACGCAATGGAGTTCTATGCAGCGGTAAAGAAAGACAACATCATGAACGTTGCAGATAAATGGATGGAGCTAGAAGATATTATATTAAGTGAAGTAACACAGTCCCAGAAAAAACAAACGATGAATGGTATCCCTCATCTGCGGATGCTAGTGCCAATAACCCAGTTGTAAATATTTCTTGTGGAGAGGGATGCATATTAAAAGAACAACAACAGAAAGACTGCATCAGAAAACTGACTGAAATGGTGAATCAGGAGGGGTGGGAGGGGTGGGAGAGGGACACGGGTCTATATTTGATTAATGTATATTTAATTGACATGAGTTCGACAAGTATCCAATTTTGCCCAGACTCTGCCTACAGGTTACATGGTGCTTTGGGACTTAGTAAAAGTAAATATGTGTATATTAAACAACATTGGCTTAAAGGTTCTGATAAAAATGGTAATGCATCTTAGTTAATTGGAAATATAAATTATTGTCATCCACATTTGTTTTACTTAAAATCTGTATAACAATAACTTTGGGATTGGCACATACAAATGTTCTCTATAATTTTTCTGTTGTACAATATCATCTTGTAGCATTCTCTTTTACCTGTAGGATGATTTAACTTAAGGAATTAAGTTTGCTTCCCAAGTTAATGACATACAGTCACCCAAAATAGCTTGGGTGAATTTGATGAAATCTGCACCTTGATTCCTGCCTATAGGTATGTGTACTACAACTGCCTTTCTGAGACTCAAGGGTCAAAAAACAAAAACCTAAAATAAAAAGGGGGGATACAGATATATATGAAACCTTTTTTATCAAAAACTTTGCAATTCAAACCTTAAAACTAACTACGGGAAAATATTTGTATGTTCCCACAGGTCAAAACGTCACCAACTTAATGGCTGAGAAAGAAAAGATACAGCTTTGCATTGTGTAGGATGTACCAGGAAGTGCCAGCAGAAAGGTTGGCCCATCTGAACCTTGGAAGGAAGAAAAGCCTCAGGCTGCTACAAGCATCAAACCCCTCTGTGGATCCTACTTGTAACAACTGTTTATAATGAGTCCTAAAGAAACTTACATTGTAGGTGCCGCAAAGATTTAATATTAGATATTTTCTTAACTTTCCTTCATAGAACAAAGAGGAATATGATGATGATGATCTCATTCTCTAACTGTAAATTGGAGCCAACTGTTATAGAGGTAATGTCTTATAAAACTGCCTTCTTTAATTGACTAATAGACATAGGAACTGTGAAAAGGATTATTCTCTATTCAGAACCAAATATAATACTAAAGTCTCCTTAACCTGTGCACTTAAGCAAAATATATTAATACAGGAGAGCTCTGATATCAGCAATGGATTATTCTACCAAGGAGATGTTGGCCAGGGGATCCAAGCCCCCCGCAAAATGTAAAGGCTTCTTGTCTGTAAACGGGGATACCTGCAAGAAAGAGGCAATAAGGCCATGCTGTCGAATCCTGATGTAAGCATGGGAAGATGATGGAATTGAGACTGCACTTGCAAGTGACATGGCCTCTGGAATACCAGAGAGTGTACAAAAGGCCACTAAACCAATAAAGCAAATACTGGTCTCCTGAGTCAAGCAAATACTCCTCTGTCAGCACCAGCTACACCTCACTGCTTTGAAAGTACTGTGCAGCAGTGGCAGCCATATGCCTGTACATCCCAAATCTAATTGGCTATTCTCTCTCTCCTTGGAGGAATAACCCATGGCTGATGCCACAAGCTTACATCCTCTAGTGGTTAGGAGAATGAGATAAGCCACAGTAAAGACCCTGTCATATTTACAAAAAAAATGATTCATAGGTAGCATACCATCCAAATATCTGTGTCATTACCAAAGAACCTACCATAACAATTAGTTATTTTAAGTACCTATATATATCTAATTGCCTATGCTTTAATTGGAGAGTGAAAGGTTATTTCTGGACACGGTCAGCCCATGAAAGGAAACAGCCAGAAGGGACCAGAGTCCAAAATTTACAGCTCCAGAGAAGTAGAATTGTTTTGCTTCTCATCCACCTGTGCCCCTTTTCTAAGCCAGGGAACAATACTGCGGAAGAGGGGGCAGTTAGAATGTAAGGGCTGCGAATGGGATGAAGGGTGAAACTACAACAATATAGACTGGACACTTATTTGATCAAACTGATTGAACATATAAGCCCCCCAGCTGGATGGTGGACCTTTGGGCTGTGTGGGTTTGGGCCAACTGCTTGCAAATTGGTTTTACATGAAGGATGCTTGTACGTCATAAATTATACTTATGGTTAAAAAATGAAAAAAAAGTAATAGAAGAAAAAAGAAAAAAAAAGAAACAAAATACAAGACCTACTCAAAAGGTGGAGTAAAGAGCTGAACATGGACTTCAGCAATAAGGAAGTAAAGATGACTGAGAAACATCTTTAAAAAATGCTCAACATCGGGGCTGGAGAGATGGCCTAGTGGTTAAGAGTGCCGACAGCTCTTACAGAGGACCTGGCTTCGATCCCCAGCACCCACATGGTGGCCGAGAACTGTCTGAAACTCCAATTCCAGGAGAACTCCAGTTCCAGGGGAATCTGAGACCCTCTTCTGACCTCTGCAGCATGTGCACACACATGGGTGCACAAACCTACATGCAGACAGTACATTCATCACACTACAGAAAATAATAAAATTTAAAAATTTTTAAAAAATAAAAGTTTTTTAAAAATGTCCAACACAAGCAATTAGATATATAGGTATTTAAGTCAGCACATAAAGTTAGGGTAGGTTTACTTTAGCATAGACACATGTTTGGATATGTTNGCACAAACCTACATGCAGACAATACATTCATACACATACAAAAATAAATAAAATTAAAAAAAAAAAGAAATACAAGCTGAAAGTAAGATTCTGCGTGTGTGTGTGTGTGTGTGGCATGCGCGCATTTATAGCATACATATATAATACATATGCACATAAATATTTCTGTAACATAGCTTTCATATATGTATATAACATATTTTGCATATGCATAAATATATAGATGTTATATATTTATAAATAATGTAGATTTTCTATATTCATATAAAATATGTAGATTTTAGAGTTATGTGTAATAGATTTTATATATGTATATATCATACATTATGTATAGTACATTTAGACTTTACAGGTGCATATGGCATACATATAGATTTTATATGTCTATAAGATAGATTTGATGCATTATGAAACATTTCATACACAAATAACATATTTTATATGTATAAAAATATTTATGTATAATATATAGATTATATATGTATACATAATATATAGAGATATAGATTAGCTAACATTTGACAAATTCTACCTAAAGTATATGGCCTAAGGTGGCCAAGTTAATAGAATCAAGATTTAAAAGCATCCCTCTGGAAAATGTGAATCCCTAAACATAAAATAAAAAAAGACTGAGAGAAAGATGCAGGACAGTTATGGCAGAGTGCATGATCTGGGGTGGGGATGGGAGAAGGGAAGGGAGAATATGTCTAAACTGAACTGAGAAATAATTTCTGAAATACACAAAACATCAATAAAAGCATTATAAGAATTAATTAAGATTAAAAAAGGCATCCCTCTGCCTTCAAACCTCTATTCCTTCCATCCCAACATGATACCTCCTGCTATCCAGAAGACTTAGATGTTCTTTCCCTGTGGGTTTACAGGACTTCTTAAAATTACACATCCTATTCTCCATTCCAGTTTACTGAGTACCTGCTTTCCTTATGCAAATTGCAGGAAGATAATGGACAGTTCGTGCTTAAGGAAATGGAGAAAGCACAAGATACAGCAGACTGATGTTTTACCAGCAGCTGAGCTCTGATGAAAATTAAGATATTTGAGGCAATAAGATTATTCTTTCCACCACAGAAAGAAACTTGAAACCCTGAAAGTGAAAGAAGAAAAAGTTGGCAGCAAACTACAAAACATAGGCATAGGAAAAGACTTTCTAAATCAAACAGCAGCTGCACAGGAAATAAGGACAACAGCTGACTAGTGGGACCTCATCAAACTCAAAAGCTTTTGTACAGCTAAAGAAACAATCAAGGGGGCTGGAGAGATGGCCTAGCAGTTAAGAGCGCCGACCGCTCTTACAGGGGTCCTGGGTTCGATCCCCAGCACCCACATGGTGGCCGAGAACCATCTGAAACTCCAATTCCAGGAGAACTCCAGTTCCAGGGGAATCCAACACCCTCTCTGACCTCCGTGGCATTGCACGACATGGGTGCACAAACTTGCATGCAGGCAGTACATTGATACACATGCAGAAATAAATAAAATTAATTTAAAAATTAAAAATAAAAGAAACAATCAAGGAAGTGAAGAGAAACCCCACAGATTGGTAGGAAACCTTCCCCACTGATACATCTGACAAAGTATTAACATCCAGAATATATAAAATACTTAAAAAAACAAAGAAGTAAGAAAACAAGTGACCCTCAAAAGATGGAGTAAAGAGATGAACAGAGACTTCACCAGTAAGGAAGTAAAGATGGCTGAGAAACATCTTTAAAAAGTGTTCAACATCATTAATAATTAAGGAAATACAAATTAAAACCATACTAAGGTGTCATCTCACTCCAATAAGACTAGCCAAGATCAAGAAAACAAAAGAAACCAAATGCTGGAGAGGCTGTGGGGAAAGGGGAACACTCATCCACTGCTGGTGGGAATGTAAACTCATACAACCACTGTGGAAAAAAGTGTGGAGAACCCTTAAAAGACTCAAAATAAGCCTACCACCTGACCCAGCCATACCACTCCTGGGCATATACCCACAAGATGCATCTTACCATAAAAATACAAGTACAGCTATGTTTATTGAAGCTCTCTTCATAATAGCAAAGAGCTAGAACCAACCCAAATGCCCCTCAACTGATGACTGGATAACAAAAATGTGGTACATCTACACAATGGAGTTCTATGCAGCAGTAAAGAAAGATGACATCATGAATTTTGCAGGTAAATGGATGGAAGTCATTATGCTAAGTGAATTAACAGTCCCAGGAAAGAAAAGGCAAATGGTTTCCCTCATATGTGAATGCTGACACCAAATCCCCAGTTGGCAGGCAAACTGAGCAACTTTATTATTATATCTTATCTTATATTATATTATATTATATTAATTTCTTTGTATGTGAAAGCAGCTGTGAATCTCCTAACTTACTATATAGGGGTGGAAGATATGTACTCATAGCCTAGAGTAATATAAAATTAAAAGGAAAAAACTGAACCCCAAAACATATTTTGGAATTAACATACAGCTTATTCCCAAAGGTCATAATTTTGATACATATGTGTTGCCTAAACAGACATAATTTGGAGTAATACAAAGGGTAGGGAACAATAACAACATAAGGACTGGGTCAAAGAACTGACTGATACAGTTAAATTCTACTCAAAACAACAAGCCTCTGAAGAAAAAAAAATTCTTGGAAACACTGAGAGAAAAATGCAAGACATGTGTGTTAAAATGCATAAACTGGGGAATGTACCCAAATTGGACTGAAAAATGGTGTATGAAATATACAAAATGTCAATAAAAAAGAACATAATTTTTAAAAAGTAAAAAAAATGACATTTAATATACAAAGCCATATGGCTTATGAATCAACATCAAGATGTTAGAGTGTGTTCTGCCTGTAATAGGAAGATATCCAGTTATTGGGGGTTTTTAAGTAAGGGAATAATACTATTACAAATAGGTCTGTGGTCCCAAGAAAATGATCACACAATCCAAAGTATTTCAACAAAGCAAAAAGTTTTGCTTCTATAGAAGTGCAAAAACATTCTAAATCCAGCAAGTGAGGGTTTTTATCCCCAATGTGAAGGAATCATATGTCTCACTCTGATTGGTCAGAGCTCAACCTCACATTCTTACACAGTTGTCTAATTCCAAACAGTGCAGCTCATAAGCATAAAGCTTTTGAGAGAGGATGGGACCTGAGCCCTGGGAAGGAACTGTGAAAAAAGGATGGTTTACCAATTTCTTTAAAGATAGACTTTTATTTATCCCATTGAAACTTTTTATAAAAAAGTTGGTACACTTCATTTAGATTTTCCACAATGCTATTTGATTTAGATAAGATTAATAATTTTAAAAAGTAGATACAATATTATAAAGGTCACAAGTGGGAAATAACTTCTCTTGGTTAGGATGTCTGTAGTAAAGATGCCAAGAGGGGATGCTGAGATAAAACTTTTAAGAAAGAACTAATAGAAATTGCTAAGAAGTTGAATATCAGATAAATGGATAGCCATATTTTTTTCTGGGAAATTGGGTACAAACTGGTCACTTACTTGTTTAGGAATCTTGAGTGGGAAACAAATTTCATGAAGGGCTTTGAGCCGCCTCTAAAACATACAAGGGAAAATATTCAAGTGCATGTATCATGAGAAGCCAGGAACAAAGGTGTATGTTTGGCAATCATAGAAATTGAAGTAAATATTTCAAGAAGGAAAGGTAGCAAATGTCCCCCAAAATGCTAATATATTGAGTTAAATGGAGACTGAAAACTGACCATTGGATTTAGCAACATGGGGGCCTTTGGTGATTTCACTACAAGTACAGTGGTAAGGACAAATGGAGAAAGCAAGAAATAAGAATTGGAAGCAGCCAGTGTCTACTATAGAGCATCAGGGATTGACGGGCAGGTCAAGACTAGTTCAGATAACTCCTATGTTTCATCTCCAGCCTTCTCCACTCTCCATCCTCTGCCGCCTGAGATTTCATAGACAGGAATAGATGTCCCATGGGAGAGTTCACCGATGAGGCAGGGAGGCCCTCAAGCCTCATGTCTTTTGTGACCAATGCTCACAAGAGAGAATGCCAGCCAGAACAGGAGAGAGGGAACCAATAAGGATAGGATGACTATTAGAAATTAGTTTAAGAAGATAGAGAGAACTGGCACAGGAGACAGAGACATATTTATCTAGTCCATGATACTATCGCTGCTTAGGGCCTTTCAGGTCCCCCAGGGCTATAGGTACTGTACCAACCACCAATAATTGTGGGTACAACAGAGGCTCAGACTTCCAGAGAGGGAGAAGGAAAAGACAGCCTCACCTGTGTGCAACAGCTCCTGTTCTGGCTAGGTGACAGTTTCCACATACCCAGAGTAGGGAACCTGCACAGTGCTGTGCAGACTTGGGCTTTTACCTGTTAAGTCCCAACCCTGACAGAAACAAGAAAATAGAACTGGGCAGATCAGAGCCCACTCAGGCCTTGAAACATCTCTGTCTATAGGGAGCCAATGCTTATTTCTGGGAACAAGAGGAAATAATTCTGGAGAGGGCTTCTGAGTCTCTACTTCTTCCTTTACAGATGTGTGAATCAGATGGTTATCAGCCTCGCCGGACACGGAGATGGACTGGGAAGAAGATAGGGGAGCAATGGAAAGTTTCTTCCAGGTAAAACTACACATGACAAAGTGAGACCAGTGAATATACGATCAGACTATACAAACCTATGGTGGTAAGTGCATAAACTGGTGTAGGGAAGGCATGCTGTGTGATGAGTCATGATTATATGATGTGTTTGTCCATAGTATGCACACACACACACACACACACACACACACACACACACACGCACGCACATACACACATACCTAAAGAGTTTTAGGGTGAAACAATAAGTTCTGTGTGGATCTGAGAATTTGCATGTAGCATGTCAACTAATAATCATAGATTCCATATTGTTCGTTACCAAAGTCTCTCAGGGCCCCGTTAATGGTCCCCATCTCAGTGCCCACAGACAGACCTACCTGAATCTTCTTCTCCCTATCTCCCTATTGTACACACACACATACACACACACACACACACACACACACACACACACACAATCTTTCAGGCACAATTCCCATTAATAATTTAGGTTAAACAGAAACAAAACCTGACAGAACAAAGAAAAAAGTCTTACATTGTTCCCAAGCCCTCCCTAGCCCATAAAGGCTATCATCATCTCACTTCCCATATCCCACCTTGACTCTAGAATCTCCACTTCCTTTGTACCCAAGATGCCAAGTCTATTCCTCAACATCTGTTTCCTGTTCTGTTCACCCTCTAACATGCAGAACTTCTAAGATCGATAGCCCCCCTCACCTTCTGCATTCAGAGATCAAAGGGCTGCCAGCCAGGCACATCCCTGTCAGTTCCCATCAGTCTCTCTACCCAGAAGGGCACTAGCTGGCCAATTTTCTGGGGCTTTTGGAAGTACAAAGGACGTTTGATTTTTTTTCTTTTCTTTTTTTCTTCTTTATTTTTTTTCATTTTTTGACAATAAGTAATAATTTATGAGTACAAGCATCCTTCATGTAAAACCAATTTGCAAGCAGTTGTGCCCAAACCCACACAGCCCATGGGTCCCACCACCCAGCTGGTGGGGCTTGTATGTTGAATCAAATTGATCAAGTAAGTGTCCAGTCTATATTGCTGTAGTTTCACCATTCACCCCAATCACAGCCCTTACATTCTACCACGCCCCCTCTTCTGCAGATTGTTCCCAGGGCTTAGCAAAGGGGCACAGGTGGATGAGAGGCAAAACAGTCTACTTTCTCTGGAGCTGTAATTTTGGACTCTGGTCAATTCTGGCTGTTTCCTTTCATGGGCTGACAGTTTGTCCAGGAATAACCATTCAGTCCTACTAATGAAGCACAAGCAATTAGATATATAGGTATTTAAACAGAACTAATTGTTATGGTAGGTTACTTTGGTAGAGGCACAGATGTTTGGATGGTATGTTAATTCATGAATTATGTTTTTTCTGTAAAATATGACAGGGTCTTACTGTGGCTTATATCATCTCCTAACCACTAGAGGTTGTAAGCTTGTGGCATCAGCCATGGGTTATTCCTCCAAGGAGAGAGCTAATAGCCAATTAGATTTGGGATGTACAGGCATATGACTGCCACTGCTGCACAGTATTTCCAGGCAGGTGAGGTGTAGCTGGTACTGATGGAGGAGTCTTGCTTGACTCAAGGAAACCAATTTTTGCTTTATTGGTTTAGTGTCCTTTGGTAACACTCTCTGGTATTCCAGAGACCAACTGTACACTTGCAAGTGTGGTCTCAATACATCTTTCCCATGCTTACATCAGGTCTTCGACAGCAGGGCCTTATTGCCTCTCTTCTTGTAGATGTCCCAGTTTACAGGCAAGAAGCCTTTACCTTTTGGGGGGGGGCTTGTCCCCTGGCCAAACATCTCTCCTTGTGTAGAAAATCCATTTGCTGATATCAGATCTCTCCTGTATTAATATATTTGCTTAAATGCAAAGGTTAAGGAGAGTTGGATTATATTTGGTTTGAATAGGAATAATCCTGTTTCACATCCGTCTGTCTGTTAGTCAAATAAGACAGCAGTTAGTCAGTTTTATTATAGAGATTCCTTCTATAACACGTTGGCTCATTTCGTACAGTTGAGAACGACCTCACCATATCATTTTTCTCTCTTATGTTCTATGTCGAAGGGGAGGTAAGAAAAGTCTCCCGTATTAAAAAACTTTGCGGCAACTAGAAAGGTAAGTTTCAGTTCATTAGACTCATTATAAACAGGTGTTACATGTAGGGATCCACAGAGGGGTTTGATGCCTGTAGCAGTCTGAGGGCTTTTCTTCCTTTCACTTGTTCAGACCGGGCCAACCTTTCTGCTTCATATGCGCTTCCTGGTACATCATACCAACGAAAAGCTGTAGCTTTTTTTCTGTCTCAGCTGTTAAGTCGTTTAAGGTGACATTTTTGACATGTGGGGATAGCATCTAAAAATTTTCCTGTAGTTAGGTTTTAAGTTATGATGATTTAAAATGAAACATTTGACAAAAAAGGGATTTTTCATATTATCTATATATCCCCCCTTTTATTATTTTAGGTTTTATTTTTTGACCCATGAGTCTCAAAAAGGCAGTTGTAGTACACATACCTATAGGCAGGAATCAAGGTGCAGATTTCATCAAATTCACCCAAGCTGTTTTGGGTGACTGTATGTTGTTAACTTGGGAAGCAAACTTAATTCCTTAAGTTAAATCATCCTACAGGTAAAAGAGAATGCTACAAGATGATACTGTACAACAGAAAAATTATAGAGAACATTTGTATATGCCAATCCCAAAATTATTGTTTTACAGATTTTAAGTAAAACAAATGTGGACTACAACAATTTATATTTCCAATTAACTCAGATGCATTACTATTTTTTTCAAAACCTTTAAACCAATGTTGTTTAATATACACATATTTACTTTTACTAAGTCCTAAAACACCATGTAACCTGTAGACAGAGTCTGGGAAAATTGGATATTTGTTGAACTCACGTCAATTAAATATACATTAATCGAATATAGACCCATGTTCCTCTCCCAGAAATGGTGAATCGGGAGGATGTTTGATTTAAAACTAACACTTGGAAAGTAAACATGAAAGCTGTAGAACTGGTATAGTGTTGTAGGTTTGAAGGAAAGTTGTTCTGGATATTAGTTTCAGCAATAAAAATGTACTCAATAATACTGAACTGTGGGCATTAAAATAGTAAATTGTATTTATTTGCCATAATTAAAAATAAAATGCTGACATCTGAGACAGGTTAGTGCATTCAAGGGCAGCATGCAATACATAGTGAGAGCCTATCACCAAAACCAAAATAAATAATGTTTTTAAAAAATCATCATCCCTCAAAAAAAAAGAAAAGAAAAGAAAAGAATGCTGTGGGTGGTGGCGCACACCTTTAATCCCAGCACTCAGGAGGAAGAGGCAGGCAGATCTCTGTGAGTTCAAGGCCAGCCTACTCTACATAGTGAGCTCCAGGCCAGCTGGGACTAAAGGGAGACCCTGTCTCAAAAAGACCAAAAAAAAAAAAAAAATCTTCATCCCGGTCTACAGCTCCGTGAGTAGTTACTCATTGTCCACTCTGCCTTTCTGTGGGAAGCTTTGAAAAGTGACCTCAGTGGCAGTGTCTCCATTAGACTGTCCTTACTGTGTTATGCAAATGCCTGATAAAACAAGATGAAGAGGGAACTGAGCAGGAATCAAAGCAGGGGAGTGGAGACCTGAGAATGAGGGAAGAGAGGAGAGGGGGAGCTGTCGTCTCCATTCTCATAGATGATATATTGAGGCAGAATTTAATCAGAAGTCGAGAATGAAGATATACACGTAGCATGGCAAGGGTGACATGGAATGGAGGGAAGGGCAAGAGGGTTCCAGGAAAATCTCAGGCTTCCTCAGGGAACAGAGATGGAGACTTCCCTTCATGCATTCCTTTAGAAGGCCACAAAAACATGTAACATGGAAAGACACACACAAAAGTCCATACTTAATCAATATGTCCATTTCTAGAGATTTATCCTGGGAAATGTGCCAACCAAAGCAAATAGAGATACGCACAAAGCTATTCCTCTGTGCAAAACCCAGAAAATAGGACCATTTAAATTGCAAAAATGATGCACAATGTTTTTAAATGTTATTGGGAAAAATCTCAATGTATCCATACAAGCGCAGGTTTCTTATTGCTATTATCATTTTAGATTGTTGTGTTTTTACAAAAGCACTGTTCAGACCACTACATGACATCATAGGAAAATGCATACAGCAAACACTGAAATGATAGAAAAGAAACAGAATAATAAGCATAGTATAGTTCAAAGCAGCTAAGCAGTTTTGCAGTGTGGTGAAGGCTTGAGAGCATTTTTTTCATTTTTAAAAAATATTTTATATTTTTTATTTTTATTTTTATATTTTTTCTAACTAGTTGCATAACATTAAGTAAATCACTTAATCTTTCTGTTCATGCATGCCTCTGTATGACTAGGGTTCATTCACTCATCCTGTATATATTTTGTGAAAACTTAACATGTTCCAAACACTGTTCTAGTTATGATGTTTGATAGCTTAGTGTTTAAAAGAGAGCCAGATCTGAAGCCAAACTCTCTGACCTAGTAGGCATATGACTTAGAAGAAGTTACTAAAGCTGTCTGGAATTCCGTTTCCTCATCTATAACATGGGGGGGGGGATTCTACACTATAGTATGATTGTGAAGTTCCAGTGATTTAATGGATATCAATCTCCCAGTAGAGAACCTGGCAAGGACCGGGTTCTATGGAAACAGCAACTTCTCCCTCCTCCCCGCACCCAACTCCCCACTCCCCACCCCTCATTAGGAGCTCACATTGGCTACTTTACACTGATTATGGGTCAAAAAAAAAAAAGTATTTTCCTAAACAATGTTTTCTTCAAATACTTGAAGACCATGTGGTACAAGAGGGATTAGAACTTCTATAAGGTACTGCACATCTGTCCGAAACTGATCAATGAAGACATTTCCTATAAGCAGAAGGAATGTAAACTAGAAGAGGTTGCCAATACACAGTGAGCACTACTGCTGTTCAAACACACCCTCCTGAAATGCTGTAGATAAAATGTGCCACTGTGTGAAAATACCTGACCCTAAATTGCCATGGATAATTATTTCTATGCATCAGTAGTACATAGGCTACCACTGAGCTAGAAGTGAGGCTTGCACAATAAGTGACATTTGTGAAAATGAGTAGGGACTGTCTCTGTAGGGTGGCACAGGTGGGTATGCTGGGACAGTGGAGCTCATAGAGGTGATCACAAGGACCCAGATAAGAAAAACATGAGGCAGGTGCCAGAATCCCCAAGCAAGATGTACCTGTGCTGTGATATCATAAACAGCCCCATCATTGTGGAATATTCTAAATCCTAGGCACACAGTGGTGACCATCAGACACTAGCTTTTCACAGTAACCGGTGTGGCCATTTGTTCTGAGCCACAGTGTAGTCTGTTCCTTCTCACATACCAAGCTGGGTCTCTCTACATGGAAAGTGAGGCCGAAGACGAGCAGATGGCTGTGGAAAATGCACAGACTTGGGAGCCAAGAGGCAGGGGAATTCAAGTCGCTCCCAATATTAGCTCATATGAGTTTAATCTCTTAGGCCTAAGGCTCATCCTAAAAGGGAAGACACCTACTCTCACTTGATTTGAGAAGGACTGTTTAGAAAGGGCTTTACCACATTAAAGAAATGTTGAGGTTTTTCTAAATTACTTCTCTTTCTTGACTCGACAAAGCTTGTGGCCGGAGTGATGGCTGAGGAAAACCGTACTACAACACCTGAGTTCCTCCTCCTGGGGTTCTCCGACCTCAGAGCCCTGCAAGGCCCACTGTTCTGGTTAGTGCTTCTGATCTACCTGATAACTTTAGTGGGCAACGCCATGATCATCTTGCTCACACAGGCCGGCCCTGTGCTGCACTCCCCCATGTACTTCTTCCTGCGCCACCTCTCCGTGGTAGAGCTTCTCTACACCACAGACATCGTTCCCAGAATCCTGGCTGATCTGACCTCCCCTAACCCCCGGGCCATCTCCTTCCAGAGCTGTGTGGTCCAGATGTATTTCTTCATTGTCCTGGGCATCACAGAGTGCTGCCTTCTCACAGCCATGGCTTATGACCGTTATGCAGCCATCTGCCGGCCCTTGCATTACTCCACCATCATGAGCCAGTGGGCCTGTGCAGCCATGGTGGGGACCTCCTGGACGATGGGCGTCATCACGGCCACCACTCACTCCTCCCTCATCTTCACTCTGCCCTTCCCCAGCCACCCCGTCATCCCACACTTCCTCTGTGACATCCTGCCAGTACTGAGGCTGGCAAGTGCTGGGAAGCACAAGAGCGAAATCTCCGTGATGACGGCAACTGTTGTCTTCATCATGGTCCCCTTCTCTCTGATCGTCACTTCTTATGCCCGTATCTTGGGAGCCATCCTAGCAATGGCTTCCACTCAGAGCCGCCGCAAGGTCTTCTCTACCTGCTCCTCCCACCTGCTTGTTGTCTCTCTCTTCTTTGGAACATCCAGCATCACATACATCCGGCCCCAGGCAGGCTCTTCTATCACCACAGACCGCATCCTCAGTCTCTTCTACACAGTTGTCACACCCATGCTCAACCCCATCATCTACACCCTCCGTAACAAGGAGGTGACAGGAGCCCTAAGACACCTGATGAGGAGGCAGGTTCCCTCACCCTGACGGGGCTTTCTACTTGCTCACTGACTGTTCTTCCCAACCTTCAGCTGCTCAACTTAAACCTCAGCCTAACAGAAGCCTTGGAGAAATGTCAAATAAATAAGGCCCCCTGGTAGAAAGTGCTGGAACTGAGACACAGATGAGTCTATATCTTGTCTTCTATTCCATTCTCTAGATTTACTGTCAGAGTATGGGTTACAGTAAAAGGTAGAACAGAAGAGATGCTTGCCTTTGGAGGAAAAGCAGATATCTAGATGGCCTTGGATCTGAGTGATTGCCACAGCTATATAATTCCTAAGGTCAATGTCAGTCATAAGGTAGATGTCTGTGAACTTGGCATCCAGCTAATGGTTGACATGTTTTATTTATGGTCCCCAGACCCTGAAAAGGAATTACCTGGCCTTTGATTACATTTTCCTCTGTGTGTGAATTTTAGTATATTCAGTGGTATGTTTTCTCTGTCTTCCTTCAGGAAGAGGAGTTTCTAAAAGTACTAATCATAAAATTTTACTTTCACAAGATACCAGCACACAGGAAAAACAAGGTTAGTCTCTACTAAGGGCTGGGATTGAGGAACTTTTTCCAGGAAAGCCTTCTAGCAGTCATTATGTCTCATAGACATCACTCTTCTCTCGAAGAATGAATTACCCAGAATCCTCTGTATTCCCACAGAGGTCTCCTCTTTTTACCTCATTTCCACAGAACCTCCTCTTCCATGGTCTTATATCTCTGTGCCTTTTCATAAGCTCT
This sequence comes from Rhizomys pruinosus, assembly GCA_009823505.1. Lineage (NCBI taxonomy): Eukaryota > Metazoa > Chordata > Mammalia > Rodentia > Spalacidae > Rhizomys > Rhizomys pruinosus. The sequence continues at coordinate 703,208 of VZQC01005652.1, read as the reverse complement.
TCTTTCATAAATTCCACAAACACCCCCCCACACACACACACACACATCTTACCCCACATGTCCTGCTCATTCTGTAAGGCTCACCTCAATAATTAATTAATCCTCCTTGAAATTAATTTCCTATACATATTTGCTCACTCCATTACTCTATCATTATAATGGATAAGTAAAATGTGGTGTATATACACAATGGGGTTTTACTCAGACAAAAAAGAATAAAACACCATTTTCAGGACATGGATATTACTAGAGATTATCATGTTAAGGAAATAAGCACTACTCAGAAAGACAAATATATGCTTTGTCTCATATACTGAATCTGTACTTTGTAGAAGATAGTAAATTAGAAGTGGGACAATCTGGGAGGGAAAGAGGAACCACCAGGTGGCAGAGATACCAGAGGAGGACAGGAAGAATTAATATGGTCAAAGTTCAGTATACTTTCAGACAGATGTCTGAAAATGTCATAATGAAACCCACCCTTTTATACAAAGGATATATTATAATTGAAAATAAATAAACATGTTAAGAGAAAAGACTTGGAAGATCTGGGAGATTTTCTCTTACCTCAGAAGCAGGGAAGAGGTATTTACAAGCACGGACTCAATATTGCTATTAATTGCTTCTGTTTTGTTTTGGGGGTTTTGTTGTTGTTGCTGTTGTTGTTGTTGTTGTTGCTGTTGTTGTTTGAGATAGGGTCTCCCTATAGCTCCTGCTGGCCTGGAACTCACTCTGTAGACCAGGCTGGCCTTGAACTCACAGAGATCCACCTGCCTCTCCCTCCCAAGTGCTAGGATTAAAGGCATGCACCACCATGCCCGGCTTAAAGATGATTCTTAGCCGCCATCTGGGTGCTGGGAATCGAACCCTGGTCCTCCGCAAGAGCAGTCGATGCTCTTAACTGCTGAGCCATCTCTCCAGCCCCATAATTGCTTCTATTTTTAATACATCACAATGTCACTTGTTTATACTTTGTTTCCTTCTATGAGAGATAACCTTCTGGCATACAATAACAAAGTTCCTTGCAGACTCCGGCTGCAGACTCTGGTATATAATTTGATAAGTTTTTATATATGTATACATCTATGAAGCCATTACCACAATTAAATTAATAAAAATATCCATCTGCTCAAAAACTTTGTTCCTGCCTCCTCTTTATGATTTTTTTGTAATTTCGTGAGAATACTTAACTTTAAATCTCTTACAAAAATGTCAAGTGATATCTCATCTTTCTTTACTGCTGCATAGACTCCATTGTGTAGCTGTACCACATTCTCATTATCCACTCACCAGTTGAGGGACACTTAGGTTGTTTCCAGTGCTTCACTATTGTGAAGAGAGCTGCAGTAAACATGCTTGTATGCAATAGGATGAATCTTCTTGGTATATACCCAGAAGTGGTATGATTGGGTCAAGTGGTAGGTTCATTGTAAATATGACATCTGAAAAACCAAGATTTTTTTTAAAAAATCTGACAAACATCCCATGTGTTCACAGCATAATGCAGAAGCACAAGAAACATGAAAATTTGAGGCAACATAACTCTCTCAAAATTGCCAATATCATGCTAATGACCACAACAATGCATGAATGTGATGAAATCCAAGATAAAAGATCCAAAATATTCAATAAAATCAAAGCTGACAAGACTAAACTTGAGAATGAATTAAAGAAAAACATAAAACTCATAATAAAGTAAAGAAGCCAATATAGAATATGAAGTCAAAAAGAAATATAAATCCTTTTAAAAAAATGCGAGTGAGCATCAAGTCACAAAGTCAACCCCATGATAATAACAGCATATTTCTCAACAAAACTCTAAAAGTCCTGAGGGTATGGAATGACACACTGCACCCTCCAAAAGTCGGTAACTGCCAACCCAAATTACTATATCCAGAGAGCTATCTTTAATCATTGAAATAGTAATAAAAATTTTACATGATATAAACAAATTAAAAGAATTAATGATCACTATGCCAGAACAGCAAACAATTATCAGAGACATTTTACACACTGAAAAGAAAGATAAACACAACTTTGAGGTCATAAGAAAGAATAATCTTCACTAGAAAAGAAAAAAAATGATCTGCAGAATCTATGAAATTTCCATTAAAATCCCAATGACATTCCTCAAATAAACTGAAAATGATCTTAAAATTCATAAGGGGATACTGGAGATCTGAATAACCAAAGCAATTCTGAACGAGAGAGAGAGAGAAAGAGAGAGAGAGAGAGAGAGAGAGAGAGAGAGAGAGAGAGAGAGAGTATCTGATCCCTTGGAACTAGAGACAAGGTATCTCTGAACCATGCGATGTGGGTGCTGGATCTGAACCCCAGTTCTCTGATGCAGCAGTACATGCACTAAGTACTAGTCATCTCTCCAGCCGCTATCATTTCTTTTATTCCCCTAATTTGGGGATTGAATTATTCACATTTTTCAAAGACCATAAGATGAATCTATTATTTACTTGAGAAATCTTGATTTTTTTAATGTAGGCTATAAACTTCCCTCTTAGAACTGATTTTATAATATTACATATGTAATATGTAATTATTTCTTTGATGACCCATTGATTGTTCAAAGTGGTATTCTTCAATATACATGTATTTATGTTTTCTATAGTTTCTCGTGCTATTCATTTCTAGTTTAATCCCATTCTGGTCTGACAAAATACAAAAAGTTACTTTAATTTTTGTACCTGTAAAGATTTTTCTTTATGTTCATAAATATGGTTTATTCTGTAGAAGAGTTCTATGAATAGTTCTATGAACTGCTGATAAAAAAAAAAAAACCACAGTATTCTATAGTTGGTGGGTAGAGTATTCTACAGATGTTGGTTAAGTCCATTTGATCTACAACATCATTTAACTCTGATGCATGTCTGTTGGTTTTTCTGTCTGGATGAGTTATCAGTAAGAGCTGGGGCACTGACATCACTCACTCACTCATTATTACTTGTTTGGGTACCTATCTGTCTTTACTTCTTTAACATTTATCTTTACTTCCAGTAACATTTATCTTATGATGATGGGCATGCCAATATTCTTACATATATGTTTATAAATGTTATATTCTCTTGTTTTATTGTTCCTTTTATCACTATAAATGATCATCTTTGTCTACTTATTAATTTTTATTTAATGCCTGCTTTGTCACATATGAGAATAGCTAATTCTGCTTCTTTTCAGGTTCCATTTGTTAAGAAAATCCTTTTGCATCTTTTTACTGTCAGGCTGTTTTGAGTTACCAGTGAAGTATGTTTCTGGCAGTCATCAAACAATTGGAAGTGATAGCCCAGGTCTTTTAAATGTAGAATTGAGAACATTAACATTCAGTTATTATTGAAAGGCATAATTATGCATGGTGCATCATGCCTGCAATCCCCGTGCTTAGGAAGCTGAGACAATAAGATCACCATGAGTTTGAGGAAAGCCTGGACTAAATAGTGAGTTCGAGGCCAGCCTGGGCTACATGGTGAAACTCTGTATCAAGGGGAAGGGTGCAGGGAGAAGAGGAGGAGGAAGAAGAAGGAGGAAAAGGAGGAGGAGGAGGAGGAGGAGGAGGAGGAGGAGAGGAGAGGAGGAGGAGGAAGAGCAGAAGGAGGAGGAGGAGGAACGGAAGGAGATTAGGAATGAAGGAGAAGTGGAGTTGAAGAGAAGGAAAATAAAAGATGAGAGTATGGGGAAGGAAGAGACATAGTGAAGAGGTAGAGGTAGGGGTATAGGAGGAGTGGAGGGTAGGGGGAATGGGAGAAGTAGAACGGGAAAGGAGAAGGTGAAGTCGGGAAGTGGAAGAGGAATATGGGTAAGGTAAGAGAGGGAAAGAGGGGAATGGAGGGAAGGAAGGGAGGTAGGGAAGGAGGAAGAGAGGGAAGAGAGAAGGAAGAAGAAGATATGAGAAGAGAAGAGAAGAGAAGAGAAGAGAAGAGAAGAGAAGAGAAATAAAAGAATGTGCCAATCCCTATCATTTCTCTTCTCCCCTCCTCTCCCCTCCTATATTTTGATTCTTCCTCATCTTCATTTGTCTATCTACTCCTCTAGTGCATTCTCATGGTACCATTCTATGTTCATATTTTCTTCTGTGTGTAAGATTCCTTTAGCCATCCTCTTCAGCACTGGCTGAGTAGTCATGACTTTCTTTTTTTAATGTTTTTCATTTTTATGTTATATGTATGAGTGCATTGTCTGCATGAAAGTACACCCATGTTGTGCAACCCCCACTAATGTCAGAAGAGGGCATCAGATCCTCTGGAATTGGAGTTTCAGGTTGTTGTTAGTTGCCCATGTGAGTGCTTGGACCTGAACCCCAGCCCTCTACAGCAGCAACCAGTGCTCTTTACCACTGATCCATCTCTCCAGCCCCTCCATGACTTTCTTTAGTTTGTGTTTATCATGAAAGATCTTTATTTCTGCTTTAATTATGAACAATATGTTCGCTGGATAAAGCAGTATGAGTTGACAATTATTTTCTTTCAGAGCTCCCAGTACATTACTCCATGACCTCCTTGGTTTCAGAATTTCTGTTGAAAATTCTGCTATTAATCTAACAGGTTGGCTTTGCATTTGACTAAGAACCTCTCTTGCAGCTTTCAATATTCTTTGTTCTGTATTTTTAATACTTTAAGTACAATATGATATGGCAATGTTTATCACTCATCTTCTTACTTTAGTGTCTAGATTCCTCCTGGGCCTGGTTGTCAATCTCTTCCATCAGAGTTTGGTAACTTTCTGCTATTCCTTTATTGATTAAACATATTAATGTTCTCTATACACTTTTGATCAATCTCTTCATCTTCGATGATTGATAAGTTTTGTCTTTAATTGTGCTCCAGAGGTCTTGTATGCTCTGTTCATACTTCCATATGTTCTCTTATTATCTGACTATGATAATTCATCTACTTTGCCTTTGAAACCTGATTCTGTCTTCAATTTCATCAAAACCATTGGTGAGACTTATTTGACTTATCAAATATTTTATTTCCAAAACTTCAATTTGATGTTTTTCAGAATTTCTACTTATCGAATTCTTCTTTCATACCCTACAAATCCTCCTGAGTTTACTTGTTTATGTGTATTCTCTTTAATTCAAGTCTTCATTTATGTCATTTCTGATTTTGTTCATCATTATTAAAATCATTTTTAATATTTGGCCAAAATTTAATCTACTTCACTATCACTAGAGCCCATTACTGTTAATGTTTGGAAGCATCATGTTGACCTGTTTTCTTAATATGTCTTCTGTTTCTATATTAATATGTATCTATCTTGGGCCAAGCCAATGGTTATAAGTTTTAATCTCTGGTATTCTTTCAACAGATGTCCCTGCAGTGGTGTGAGGGGGACTTGGTTATGGCAGCGATAATGTGCAGTTTCTCACCACTAGCCTGGGGTAATAGCTCAATACCAAAAACGTACCCAGTGCACCTGAGTCAACGCTATTGATCCCCCAGTACTTTGCAGGGAAAAGAAAACAAACTGAAAAAGTATGTACAAGTAAAGGACAATCCTCCTATGGGGATGGAGTAAAAAATCAGTTAGAGGGGCTGGAGAGATGCCTCAGCAGTTAAGAGCACCAACTGCTCTAGCAGAGGACCCTCGTTCAATTCCCAGCACCCACGTGACAGCTAAGAACCATCTTTAAGCCAGGTGTGGTGGCACATGCCTTTAGTCCTAGCACTGGGGAGGCAGAGGCAGGTGGAGCTCTGTGAGTTCAAGGCCAGCCTGGTCTACAGAGTGAGATCCAGGCCAGTTGGGGCTACAAGGAGACCCTGTCTCAAAAAAAATTTTTTTTTCTTAGAAACAATCACTACTACAATCCCAATAGCTTGACCCCATTGTCTGGAATGCAACCACGTTTGAGGGCACTGGCAGCAGTGGCTGAACTCACCTGGGAAGATCTCAAATTTACCTTTCTCCGGCCCATGACCTCCTTGGTTCTTCCTCTCTTCCCCTCCCTGCACCCTCACGTATTCAGGTTTTCTGCCTATTTCTCTTGGGCCCCAGCCCTCAGCCCCACCTTAAACCCAGCACCACGTCTTCCCACTTCTGCCTCCTCCGGGATTTCTTCTCGCTTCAGCCAGGCCTCATGGACCACACCTCCACCAGCACTGTTGAGGCAGCCCATCTGCTGATGGTGAGGTGGTCCCCTCACCACTAAAGGTACTCCCATCAATAATGGGCCCCTTATAGCCAGAGTCCTTGAGGCACTCTAGCTCCCAGCAGAGGTTACTATAATCTACTGCCAGAGTCACCAGATCTCCACGGATCGAGTGGCCTTGGGCACTGCCAGAGCCAACTCTGTGGCCTGGGGACTGGCCTCTGGTCCTGTCAGAACCACAGGGAATATTCCTTTACTCATCCCCTCTCACAAACCTATCAGCCTAAAGAAAGGAACAAGCTCCTGAGGAAGGGAGCCACATAGGACACAGTGGCCCCAGGGATCTGTCCAGATTCTTGGAACCACTCTTCGACCCTGCCAATCTTTGAGCTCATATCTTACAGGTTCATTCCTCCTTCCAGACCTGTGCCAAGGCCAACCTGCATCAAGGGGGCCTTCCACATACTCCAGCCCCTGCATCGGCTCTGTGGACACCAACCAGGAGAAGACTGGCAGAGAAACTGCACACATGGTGGCACAAATACTCCTGGAGCACATCATCCCATATTTTGGGGTCCAGAAGCCCTAAACATCTGGAAATTACTCATCCCATAACAGTCTTCAGGAAAGCAGCCAAACTACTGGGCCAGCCACACTGGTACCATTTGTCCAGACTAAAGAAAGCCCCAACCCAGGATGGATGGTCTGTCAGGCAGCTGGGACCCACTACTCTCAGGGTTTCAGAGACTCTCAAGGACAGGTCTGAATGGTCGGGCATGGCAGCCTTCTCCCCCTGTACCTTCCTTCACCCTCACCTCCTTCTTTTGCTGGGTCATGGTTTTCCTCTGCTGCCCCTGCTGCCACAGGTGCCAGATGTTGTGATACCCCTGCCCAGTTGTCCTTTGTCCTGTTACTGGCTCAGTCTTCTCCTAACCAGGTGATGCTGTGCCAGGTCTGACATACTGCTGGCATGTCCACGCTTGGGAGACGTGGACAGAAGAAACTGGTGAGCCCACATTTAGACTCCGTCATCCGACCAAGACCATCCAACAGTTAAGAGGAGCCTCTTCAACCTCAACCAGGAGACTTCTGATCTTAGCACCTGGCCTCCTCCGCTTCTTGCAGGAACATGTCCAGGAGGTCTCCAGACAGGTCTTTACATCCCTACATCCCTGTGCCCACAGCCCCACCTACTCCTGACTCCCCTTCCCTTCAAAGTCCCAGCTCAGCAGGAAGAAGCCAGAGCAGAATTGCCGCCCCCTATCCTAAGAGTCTGGGATGTTATGTTGGGGCTCAGGACAAAAAGCCAAGATGACATAGAGCAGAAGGACCCTCCCTTCTTTTCTGGTCAAAAGCTTCCTTTTGCCCGTGAAAATCACCGGATGGAGTTCTAGATTCCTATGAGACCTCAGGATCTGAGACCCACCTTCAGGCTCCTGACCTGGTCTAATTGGCCAAATTCCAGCTTGTCACCATCTCCCCTCCTCTGACCTCTAAAAGACCCTTCCCCCCCTCCCAGACATGCACTTTCTCATGGTAGAAGGAGAAAAGTGCAAAGATAATTCTGTATTAAATAAAAATATTAGTGAATGAGGGTAGAAATTTAAAGAAAGAAAATACTAAAGAATAGAAAAAAATTACAAAAAAAGAAACAAGAAAGAAGGAAAATAAGAAAGAAGAAAGAAATACAACAGTCTCAGTTACTGGGGAACAGTTCTCAGTAAACTGGGGAAAAAAAAAAAAAGAACAAGGGACAAACAACCAAAACAATGAATATAAAGAAAGGCAGAAAGCAAAGAATAAAGGAGAAAAATAAGACTGACTTAATTAAAGGCAAAAAGAGAAGGAGAGGGGTTGGAGAGAGAGGACACATCAGTTAAGAGCACTTCCTGCCATTCGGGAAGACTTGAGTATGGTTGCGAGCACCCATATAGGGCAGCCCACGGCTGCTTGTAATTCCAGTTTCATCAAATCTGATGCCTTCTTCTGGTCTCTGAGGACGCATGTGTACACACACACACACACACACACACACACACACTCACACAATTAGGTAAATCTTAAATTTTTTTTAAAAGAGGAGCGCAAGGGAAAAGTATTAAAAATTAAGGATTAAAAGGTAAATGTGGTAACTCACATCTATAGTTCCAGTGCTTAGGAGCGAAAGCAAAAATATGGGTAGCTCTGGTCCAGCCCTTCTTAAAAACATCCCACACCACCACCACCAACACCACCACCAACGACAAGACAGGTGCTGTGATTTCAAAGAAAGTACCATCATAATGAGGGAAATAATTACAAAGACTTCAAATATTTTCTATCAAAAGAAAGATCACAGGAGCGTAACCTTTGTAATGCTATTTTGTAATCTCTACCCCTTGTGAAACTTCTGTTTATACAAAGGCCTTGCTACTACATTCCCAGAACCTGATGGCCCCATAAGAAAACCTGTTCTGCATTTTCTTCATTTCCTTTGCACAGATTCTGTTAAAAGTAGTTAAGCTGGAAGAATGACTATGAGGTCTGACCTCAGACAATGGGGGAAAGCACAGTATTCCTGTTTTAGGATAAATCCTACAAATTTCCTGTCTGTTGCCCTTGCACACCACACAAATGAGATAATGCAGCCTTTTGCAAAAATTAAAACTCTCTTCCTGAATTACTTTTGCTTTTCTATGTGTTCCTTGGGTAATTTTGTGGTGATTCTTGACCTCAGGTTTTATTTTTAACAATGCTTGATGATATTTTATATGTTTTTCATTATATATAACTATACTTCTAAAAATACTTGTTAGAAAGACTAATTCTAATTTTCTTTCAATATGAAATAGAAAAAACAAGCATGGAATATTTTAGTAAATATTATGAAAAAAGTATTTCAATGGTAAATTGATTTCATTGCTCATTCAATGCTTCTCAATACCAAAAAACCTTTATTCTCATAAGTTTAAACCCATAATTAACCTTTTACAGGAAAATTATGTAGCAGTATATATCAAGAAACTATAAGCATGCTTAACTCCACATGCTCCAAAATCTACAAAAATGTCACTCTTTCTTTAAAAAATAGATTAAACTGTAGAAACATTGGAAAACAATTTAAGATATTATCAGTGTGACACAAATTTTGAGAACTACCTGAGCAATAGAACAAATATTAGTTTGAACTGCCAGAACAGTTGACAAAGAGCACAGGGGCTTTCAGAAATCCTAAGATAAGCCAAGTTCTTGACAAAGAAACCTTGAATGATCTCCAAGCTCAGTATTAGCAAATCAACAGAATGAATGGGCTCAGAACCTACCTTGAGGGTAGTTCATTAAGGATGCTTCCTGCTGAGGACTGGGAGTCTACAATATAGATATAACACCTATGCATCAAGTAGCACAGGCCAATGCTTATTAAGAATAGACTTTATTAAATTCAAGAGCTTCTGTACAGTGAAAGAAACAAAGAAGTGAAGAGAAAACCCACAGAGTGGGAGGAAACTTTATTTTTACATATGCACGAACTTGTGATTTATTGAAGTTAGCAATTGTTAACATAGTCTATCATGAAACGCAAATAAATTGAAATGCATGCACTCTAATAACCATAGGCAAATTTGGCATATATGCAGTTCATGCTAAGCAAAGATTCAAATGCTGTATTTTCAAATTCACTACATTATTATATTTCCTCTTATTTTATGTAAACCAAAGCATAAATCTTAATTGCATAATTATTCTCCCCCATTCAAATATAAATAGCATTACCCTAAGAACTGTGTAGCTGATTTATTGGCTGTAATTTACTGATTGTGAAGTCTCTTGATGTCTCATATCTATCTCTGAAAGAAGATTAGCAATCTCTTCTGAACATCAGCACTGTCTTTCTGGGGATGTAAACAGGGATCAGGCAAACCAGGGCCTCTGGGGTTATTTGCTCTGAGTAAGATTTATTTGCAGGTAGCTTGTGGCCTTTCATCTTTGAAAATTGTGACTATGTTCATTGATACCAATAGGAGAGGTTAAAATGTGTTGCTAAGAAAACAAAAGGCAAATAATCTTTAATGTAGCAAAACAAAGCACTTGAGGCTTTGATGTTTAAGTCTTCAGAATTCAGAAAGGTGTTGACATTCTGGCTCTCCCGTTTACCAGCCCATAAATCCTTCATTCTGGATTAGGAACCAGATACAGTGTTGCATAAAACATGAACACATGCTTTCTTTTCCTTTTGGTTCTGCATGAATCTATGGCTATGAGAAGATCTATTGATAGTGAGCCTCAAGGAACTCTTGCTGTCTGCAAATAAGGATTGTACTGCGTTGTCTTGCACAGGGCTGATTTTGATTTCTTTTTTAATTTATTTATTGATGTTTTATGTATTTCATACATCATTTTTCATTTCTGTTCAGGCATATTCCCCTATCCCTTCCCCCCACCCAACCCCATCCCATCCCAGATCATGCATTCTGCCATAACTATCCTGCATCTTTCTCTCAGTCTTTTTTTCATGCTTAGGAATTCACATTTTACTCCATTAATTTCATATTACTCTAAAATATAGATACGTACTCTACACACATATACTAATTACAGAGTCTGAAAATAATTGGTGGGTGGATTCTAGAGCCCATTGAGAGATTCACACTATAACAACATAGTTGTTTTCAGATAAACAAAAATACAGCCATACTGTCGTTCAGCTTGCCTTTCATCTTAGGGATTTGGTGTTAGCATCCACAAATGAGGGAACCCATTCTCCCTTTGTCTTTCTGGGACTGTGTTACTTCACTCAGCATAATAGCTTTGAGCTCCATCCATTTACCTGCAAAGTTCATAATGCCATCTTTCTTTACCACTGAATAGTACTCCATTCTGTAGATGTACCACATTTTTGTTATCCACTCATCTGTTGAAGGGCATTTGGGTTGGTTCCAGCTCTTTGCTATTGTGAAGAGAGCCACAATAAACATGGATGTGCATGTATCTTTGTGGTAGGATGAGTCTTTGGGGTATATACCCAGGAGTGGTATGACTGGGTCAGGTGGTAGGTTCATTCCAAGTCTTTTAAGGGTTCTCCACACTGCCTTCCACAGTGGCTGTACAAGTTTACATTCCCACCAGCAGTGTATGAGTGTTCCCTGTTCCCCACAACCCCTCCAGCATCTATTGTCTTTTGTTTTCTTGATCTTAGCTAGCCATACTGGAGTGAGATGATATCTGAGAGTGGTTTTAATTTGCATTTCCTTAATTATTAATGATGATGAACACTTTTTAAGATGTTTCTCAGCCATCTTTAATTCCTCACTGGTGAAGACTCTGTTCAGCTCTTTACTCCATCTTTTTTTTTTTTCAATTTCTGATTGTCTTTATTAGTTCTGAGGTTATCCTCTCATTAGACCCTCACTATAGTAGCTATTTGTCAAGAATGAGTTAAATAAATTAATATGATCATGATGATATTAGAATTATACTTTATACAATGGGGATGGAAAATCATAATAAAGTAGTTACAATCCTTCCTGGAGGAAAGGGAAATGCCCTTGTATCTTTTGAGTAGGTCATTTGTCTTCTTACTTCTTTGTTTTTTTGAGTAGTTTGTATATTCTTGACGTTAATGCTCTGTCAGATGTGTCACTGGTAAAGATTTCTTCCCACTCTGTGGGTTTTCTCTTCACCTCCTTGATTGTTTCTTTCACTGTACAGAAGCTTTTGAGTTTTATGAGGTCCCATTTGTCAACTGTTGACCTTACTTCCTGTGCAGCTGCTGTCTGATTTAGAAAGTCTCTTCCTATGCCTATGTCTTGTAGGTTGTTTCCAACTTTTTCTTTCATCACCTTCAGGGTTTCAGGCTTCATGTTGAGATCTTTGATCCACTTGGAGTTTATTTTTGTACAGGGTGAGAGGTAGGGGTTTAATTTTGTACTTCTACAGGTGGTGATCCAATTTTGCCAGCACCACTTGCTGAAGATGCTATCCTTCCTCCATTGAGGGTTTTTTGCCCCTTTGTCAAATATGAGGTAGCTGAAATTGTATGAGCTCAAATTTGGATCTTCAGTTTTGTTCCATTGGTCAATTGGTCTGTTTTTGTGCCAGTACCAGGTTGTCTTTATGACTATGGCCCTGTAATATAGTTTGAAGTCTGGTAGGGCAATCCTCCCTGTATTGCATTTTTCACTCAGGGTTGCTTTAGTTATTCAGGGTCTATTGTTTTTCCATATGAATTTAATGATTTTTTTCCAAGTCTGTGAAGAAGCTCATAGGGATTTTGATTGGGATTGCGTTGAATCTGTATATCAGTTTGGGTAAAATGGACTTTTTTTTTTTTTTGTCTTTTCGAGACAGGTTCTCCCTGTAGCCCCAGCTGTCCTGGAACTCACTCTGTAGACCAGGCTGGCCTAGAACTCACAAAGATCTGCCTGCCTCTGCCTCCCAAGTGCTAGGATTAAAGGCGTGCGCCACCACGCCTGGCTAAAATGGACATTTTTACTGTATTAACTTTCCCAATCCATGAGCATGGGAGGTCATTCCATCTTTTGATGTCATTTTCAATCTGCTTCAGGGGTTTAAAACTTTTGTTGTAGAGATCTTTGGTATCTTTGGTTAGGTTTGTTCCCAAGTATTTTATTATTTTTGAGGCTATTGTGAGTGGGAAGGTCTTCTTGTATTCCTTCTCCACATGTCTATTGTTGGTGTAAAGAAAGGCTACTGATTTTTTCTAGGTTAATTTTGTAGCCCGACACTTTAATAAAACTCTTAATCTTTTCTAGAAGTTTTCTGGTGGATTTTTTAACATCCCTTAGGTCAACTATCATATAATCTGCAAAAAGGGATAGCTTAACTTCTTCTTTTCCGATTAATACTCCTTTAATTTCCTTCTCTTGTCTTATTGCCCTAGCAAGTGTTTCGAGCACTATGTCGAAGAGGAGTGGGGATAGAGGGCAGCCTTGTTGGGTTCCCACCTTTAAGGGAAATGGTTCCAGTTTTTCTCCATTTAGGATGATGTTGGCAGTAGGTTTGCTATATATGGCTTTGATCATGTTGAGGAATGTTCCTTTCAGTCCTATTCTCTCTAGGGTTTTAGACATGAAGGGATGCTAGATCTTGTCAAAGGCTTTTTCTGCATCAATTGAGATGATCATGTGGTTTTTGTCTTTAAGTCCATTTATCTATTTTATGATATTTATTGATTTACATATGTTGAACCATCCCTGCATCTCTGGTATGAATCCAACTTGAAAATGATGGATGATCTTTTTGATGCGGCTCTGTATGAGATTTGCAAGTATTTTCTTGAGAATTTTTGCATCTATATTCATTAGTGAGATAGGTCTATAACTTTCTTTTTTGCTTGAATCTTTGCCTGGCTTTGGTATTAGAGTGATGCTGGCTTCATAGAAGGAGTTTGGGAGAATTCCCTCTTCTTGTATCCTTCTAAACAGTTTGAGTAGCAATGGTTGTAAAACCTCTTTAAATGTTTTCTAGAATTCTTCCATGAAACCATCTGGACCAGGGCTTTTTTTTTTTTTTTTGGTTGGGAGGTTTTTAATTACATCTTCAATTTCCTCTAATATTATGGGTATATTTAAACTGTCAATCTTCGTTTGGTTAAACTTTGTTGGTTCCCGGATTTCAGATACTTGCATCCATTTCTTTGGTTTCAAAATTGTAGTGGAGTATAATATTTTTAAGTATCCATATGATTTTCTGGATCTTTTCTTTGTTCTGTTTGTGATATTTCCCTTTCATTTCACGAATACTATTGCGCTTTGGAGTTGTTTTCTCTTTTTTTGTTAACTGGGCTAGAGGTCTTCTATTTTTTTTACTTTTTCAAAGAAACGAGTTTTTGGATTCATTGATTTTATGTATTTTTTTGTTTTCTATTTCATTGATTTCTGCTCTGATTTTTGTTATCCTCTTCTGACTGTTGGGTTTAGGATTCATTGGTGTTTTGTCTCTCAAGTGTTTTTAGCTGCAGTGTTCAGGTCATTTATTTGTTCCCTTTGTGTTTTTGTGCTGTGTATGGGCACTTAGGTCTATAAATTTCCTCTTCAGGACTGCCTTTAAAGTATCCCACATGTTTTGTTTTGTATTGTATTGTCTTTTCATTTCAGTTCACGAATACTTTTATTTCACTCTTATTTCTTCCCTGACACCCCATTCATTGTTCAAGATTGTGTGTTCTATCTCATGTGTTCTTGTAGCTCAGTTGGACTTATTTGGGTGTTCATTGAGCTTTAATTGCACTGTGCGTCTGATAAAATGCATGGAATAATTTCTATCTTTTGTATTTTTTGAGGTTACTTTTGTGCCCCAGTATGTGTCGATTTTGGAGAATGTTCATGAGGTGCTGAGTAGAAAGATATTCTCTAGTTTATTGGATGGATGGGAATATCTGATCTGTCTGTGAGGTTCATTTGGTTTATTTATTGTTTATTCTGATTCTCTCTGTTTATTTTTGTCCTGTTGATCATCAAGGGATCCGTGGGGTGTGATTGAGTCTCCCAAAATTAGTGTGTTTAGGATTAACTCTGTGTCTTTGGTCCTGCAGAGTGTGTTTGCAAGGTTAGGTGCCCTGAGATTTGGTCCGGCACACATTTAGGATTGTGAAGTCTTCTTCATGGTTATTGTTCCTTTGATAGGATGTAATGGCCCTCTTTGTCTCTTCTGATTAATTTGACTTTGAGATCTATTTTGTCCATATAGATTAGAATAGCCACCCGCTTGTTTCCTAGTACTTTTTTTTTGGAAATGTTTTTCCATCTTTTCAACTCTAAGGTGGTGTCTGTCCTTGCTGGTGAGATGGGTTTTTGTAGACAGCATATTAGAGGGTTCACTTTCCTAATCCATTCTCCTCATGTCTATGCCTTTTGATTGTGGAGTTTTGACCCATTAAGTATTTAAGTTAATTATGAGAGATGTGTATTGCCTCTTTTACCTTATTTTTTGGTTTGCATTCTTGGTCTAGCGTTTATATTTACTCTGTTATGATTTTGTTGCTTTCTCTCTTTAATTACTTAGGGGATAGTTACTTCTTTATTCTGTTCTTTGGATTGCTTCGAGAATTTTCTGAACGTGTTGGTTTTCTCAGATATATGTATTCTTTCATCTTGTTCATGTCTGAACGGATTCTTCTTTCTCCTTCAACTATGATTGACATTTTTGTTGGGTTATAGATCTGGGTTGCATCTAAAGTTTTTAGAACTGGGAATATTTGGTCCACATTTTTCTAGCTTTCATAGTTTGTGCTGAGAATAAGCTGTGATTCTGTGGGTTCCCCTTATATGTAACTTTGCCTGTTTTCTCTTTTGTTGGCTTTCAGTATTTTGTCTTTGTTTTGAGCTCTAGTGTTTTAACAATTATATGGCATAGGGAGTTTTCTTTTCTGGTCTTGTTGTTTGGTGTTCTATGTGTTGTCCTCATATTTGTATGGGTTTGTCATTTTTCAGTTTGGGGAAATTTTCTTCTATTATCCTGTTGAAGATCTAGTCAATAGTGTTGTCTTGGGATTCTTCTCCTTCCTCTAGCCCTATGATGCAGAGGTTTGTTTGTTTGTTTTTTTTTCATAGTGTCCTACATTCTCTGGTTGTTCTACTCTTGTGTTTTTTTTTTTAAATTTTTCATAATCTTTTACTTGAGCATTCTAGTTTGGACCATGTTATCCTGCATGTCGGATATTCTTTTTTCTCCTTCTTCCATTCTGTTCCTGAGGCTTTTTCCCATCCTTTCCTGTTGATTGGATGAAGTTCAATTTCTTTTTCATTCCTCTTGTGATTTCTTTAGGTTTCCACTTCCTTTGGAGCCTGTCATTCTCAGCTTGTAGGTCCTTGGGTTGTTCCACTTTCTTTTTCCCTTTCAGTCTGGGATCTTTCAGCATTTCCACTTCTCTTCTGGAGTTTCTCATTTTCTCCCTTCAGTTCTTGCCAACGTTTGTCATTTTCTCCCTCTAGTTCCTTCTTGAGTTTTTCAATCTCTCCCCTTAGTTCTTTCCAATTATTATCATTCACTCTGGTACTTGTTGAGTTTTTCATTCTCTCCTTAGTTCTCTAATTTGTTTGAATATGTCCACAATTGTTTTTCTACAGTCTGTGTCTTGGTTTCCTTCCAGGGAGATCTCATTGAGGGTGCTTCTGTAGGGTTGGTAGAGTTCAGTGTGGATTTAATTATGAGCTTTTCCATGTTGGTTTTGTGTGTGTGGATGTGTCTTTGGGCATGTGGATTTGTTTGTTTATTTGTTTCTTTGGGTCTGGTGCCTCAACATTGGCTGCACAGCTAGATACTCTGCACCATCACTTCCCTAGGCTGGTCTTTTGCAGGTTGGTGTTCTGCAGGACATGGATGAAGTCCACTTGCCCCGTGGGGTGCACACATACTGGTCTTTTGCTGTGAGGAGTGTGGCTAGCTCCACCACAGTAGCACACTGGGGATGGAAGGTTGGAATGTCCCAGGTGACACCAGGCCTCTACAGGGCACAGGGGTGCCCAAAGTGCCCAGGAAGGCAGCCCTCACCTGGTCCTTTGCAGGCTGGCATTCCGCAGGACACAGGTGAAGTCTGGTCTCCCAGAAGGGTGCACTCTGGTCTTGTGCTGTGTGGAGCATAGCTATCTCTTCCCCTGTCAGCAGGAAACTTTCACCAGTGATACATCTGATAGAGCATTAACATCCACAGTATATAAACTACTCAAAAAACAGAGGAGGTAAAAATAAATGACCCACTCAAAAGATGGAGTAAAGAGCTGAACAGAGATTTTACAAATGAAGAAATAAAGATGGCTGGGAAACATCTTAAAATGTGTTCAACCTTGCTAATAATTAAGGAAATGCAAATTAAAACTACCTTAAGATTTCATTCTACTGTAAGACTAGCAGATAAAGATGGCTGGGAAACATCTTAAAATGTGTTCAACCTTGCTAATAATTAGGAAATGCAAATTAAAACTACCTTAAGATTTCATTCTACACCTGTAAGGCTAGCGATGATCAAGAAAACAAAGGATACCAAATGGTGGAGAGGTTGTGAGGAAAGGGAACGCTCATCCACTACTGGTGGGAATGCAAATTTGTACAACCCATATGGAAGAAAGCAATGTAGAGAACTCTTTTTTTTTTTTTTTTTTTTTTTTTTACCTTTTTAGACAGTGGTCTCCCTGCAGCCCCAGCTGTCCTGGAACTTCACATGGTACACCAGGCTGGCCTGAAACTCACAGAGATCCACTGCCCTGCTCCCAGTGCTGGGGTAAATGTGTGCACACCCAGCTGGACTGGAGTAACTCTTGAACTGAAAATGAGCCTACCACCCCTAACCCAGTCACACCACTCTTGGATATTGACAAGACTCATCTTATCAAGAGATATTGCAGATCTATGTTTATTGCAGCTCTCTTACAATCAATACAAAGTGCTGAAGCCAACCCAAGTGTCCCTCAACAGTGGATGAAGAAAATGTGGTACATCTAAATAATGGAATTCTATCGCAGTAAAGAAAGATGACATATGAACTTTACAGATAAAATGATGGGAACTAGAAGCATTATGCTAAGTGAAGATACACTGTTCCAGAAAAACAAAAGACATATGGTGCCCTATTTGTGGATGCTAGCACAAAATGCTCTCTTTATAGAGGCAGAACTGAATAATTCATTTTTATTGCTTTGGCTTTTTTTTTTGTTTGTTTTATTAATTTTATTTATTTCTGATGTGTATGAATGTACGTTTTTTTTGTTCTGCATGCAAGTTTGTGCCCAAGTGTAGGCATGCCGCGGAGTGTCAGGAGAAGAGGGTGTTGGATTCCACCTGGCAACTGGAGCTCTCCTGAACTGGAGTTCCAGACGGTTTTCTTTGCGCCATGTGGGTGTGGGGTATCGAACCCGGTCCCTCTGCAAGAGCGGTCGGCGCTCTTAACCGCTAGCCTTTCTCCAGGCCCATTCTTTTTTCTTAATAAATATAATGACCTGAGGTTATTGAGTTATTCAATCAACTTGCTGTGTAATATGTGGAATATAAGTAATATTGTCTCCTTTACCTGCAATACGACTGTCTAAAATGTGAATCTCCTAAACATGTTTTAGAATTAACCATATAGTTTTTATTTTTAGCACGGTCATCTCAATTTTGCTCTTCTGTGTGTGGGTTATCTGTGCCATCTTTTGAGGTATACAAATTGGAAGGAAACAACGGAAACGACAAGCTCAAATAACTGACTGAACCAGTCAACTTCTGCCCAAAACAAAACTTTGGCATGCAAAAGAAACTTAAAAACGATTGGAATGAAAGAAGATGAATGAGACCAGAACATGTGGCAGAATGCAGGAGCTCTGGGGGGGTGGGTAGTCAAGGGAACGGGAATGTTGGTCAAATGTGTGATTAAAAAATGTGTTTGTAGTATGAGATGCCAAAACTTCACAGAATAGACCTTTGCAGATCACCAGAAAGGAGGAGACATTTGGGGAGTTCTTGATGATTCTCTAACTTTTGCTTATTGCTCAAAGGAAAAGTTCCTCAATGAGCACTTAAAAAATTCTGGCATTCTTTTAAAATGTCATTCTCACTTTTGTGACATCAAATCATTCATGCTCAGAAAAGATTCAGGCTGTATAAATTATAAAATGATGACTGTGCCAAGTGAGGCCAAAGTGGAAAAGATGAGGAAAACATTCAGGGTAAAGAAATTGAATACAGCAGTGGGCGGAGAAATATAGCAAGGTGAACATTACATTGCATGCCATGTTCTTTTTAAAAGTTGAGGCAGTGGGCTTTCTTTGCAATTAGAATTTATTTGACATACATTTTTTGACCAAGTTCTTAAAGGACTCTTTTAACTGTTGGTTCCTTAGGGAGTAAATGAAAGGATTCAGCATAGGGGCAACAGAGGTGTTGGGCACAGCTATACCCTTAGTAAAAGCCACTCCTTCCTTTGCTGAAGTCTTGACATACATGAAAATGCAGCTTCCATAAGAAATGGAGACAACGATCATGTGTGAGGAACAGGTGGAGAAGGCCTTTTTCGTTTGCTCGGCAGAAGGGATTCTCAGAATTGTCCTGAGAATGAATAGATAGGAAAGAATCACTAAAGATAAGGTTCCCATGAGAGTGAATACTGCCAGGATGAATGCGATGAGCTCTAGAGTGGTTGTGTCTGTGCAGGAGAGGATCTGGGTGGGGGCAGAGTCACAGGAGAAGTGGTCAATGATGTTGGAGTCACAGAAGTCCAGCTGCAGCCCCATGATCACAGGTGGAAAGATGATGAGAAATCCAGCCAGCCAACAGCTAATTACAAGTTGATTGCAGACCCTGCCGTTCATTACTGTGGTGTAATGCAGGGGCTTACAAATGGCTACATAACGATCATAGGACATGACAGTCAGAAGGAAAAATTCAGTCGCACACGGGAGTATGAAGAAAAACAGCTGGGCCATGCAGGCATTGTAGGAGATGGATCTCCTGATACAATGCTCACCAGGAACCCAGGAATGCTCACTATCCTGAATGAGATTTCGAGGAAAGAGAAATTCCGAAGGAAGAAATACATGGGTGTTTTGAGGTGCGAATCCACCAGAGTGAGGGTAATAATTGTAAGATTTCCAGCAATGCTCAATATGTAGGTGATAAATAAGAATATAAAAATCAAAATATTTAGATTTGGGTCATCTGTTAATCCCAAAAGAATGAACTCAGTTACAGATGTCTGATTGTTCATTTCTTCTGTTCTGCCAGATCTATAAAGTGATCAAGAAATCAGCTATAGATAAGGATAAATTGATGATGTATTCTGGATATGTGTTTGTTTCATCTTATCATATAATTGTATAACAATAGAAAACCAGAAACATTAAGTCAGCTACCAATTGTTCTGAATTTTAGAGGTGGCGAACACCTTTAATCCTAGCACTCCGAAGGCAGAGGCAGGCAGATCTTTGTGAGTTCAAGACCTGCCTCGTCTACAGAGTGAGTTCCAGGACAGCTGGGGCTACAAAGAGACCCTATCTCGAAAAAACAAAAAATAAATAAAAATAAAGGTGCAGGTTAGCTACAACAAACCATTCCAATGTCTGGTAATTGCCTTATATTAAGTAGCTATTTGATATGAAGCAGTCCTTTGATAGGTCTAACAAATCCAGCAGCATAAGAAACAAGTGCCTCTGCATATCTTCCACTTTAAGAACTGTGAGCAAGATATATGTGAAGATGAAAGAGAAACCTGTAAACATTACAAACACCTGCTTTGTTCTTAGTATATTTTCTCAATGAAGGCATGGATTGACTTTCTGATTATAAGATTTTAAATATTTTAAGTGCTATCTTTAAATTTAAATACATACAAAATCATTCTTGCTTATATAAAAAAATTTATAATTTAATAAATGAGTCAGGATGATCAAAAGTAATATTTATATAACCCTAAAGTAACAAACTCATAATTTTCCAAAGTGTATAATTTGTCTTTATTGAACTGAACAAATATTTTGACTTTAAAGATGAGTGTCCATCATCAGCTATTTAAATAACCCAGGGTAAAAAGTTATTAGAAAATGGAAAAAAGCACAAGTGGGGAACAGAATATAAAATGGATCATTTACAATTATTTAATGGCACATGGTTAAAGCTGAAGAGCTCAAATAAAAATGATCTATTGTTTTCAACTGACCATCAATGTCTTATGATTTACTTTTGGACAATTGTACAGACCTTTCAGCTTATATATGCCTTCAATTACATATGCAACCAGAAATGTACAGTGCATGGATCATATATAGGAAACTAATTAGGCTGCATACAGTGATGAGGAACATATAGTAGAGATGAATACAAAGGAAGTATAAAAGTTGGGGAGGTCTGAGAGGTGATACAGTCCTGGATACTGGTAGAAAGTTCTGCAAATTGTTATTGAAGGAAGATTTAGTGACAGGAAAGTAATCTGTCTGTCCTAGTAAGTGTAAAACCTCAAGGGGCAGCCCCTAGGTCAATTCACACTATGTCTGAAAGTGCAAATTATTTTTGGTGAGTATAAGTATCTCTAGCTAAACTTACTATTTTGGAGTGTGTCTAGATAATGTGTAACACAAGAGGTTGGCAGGAAAACAGACAGTTTTCTTCTGGTTATATAACAAGAATTGAGAATTAGAAACCAGGATGTCCTGGAATGTGGATAAGATTCTGAAGAAAAGATAGCGGAAAGAGAAAAAGATGGGTAAGAGGAGGAGAGAGAGAATAGTGGAATAGAGGAAGAAACAAAGTGAAGAAAGTAAAAAGGAATCAAGGGAAGATAAAGGGAGAGGAAAGCAAGCACTGCCCAGATCTTCGTGGCAGAACTTACAATGCATCAAGCAAACAGAGCAATTGTCTGTATATTGTGTTTGTTCCTTAAATGAAGCTCTTAGTAAGGACAAACACACAAAGCATGAGGGGGAATCAAGGATCAACTCCTGTGGAGAGAGGAGAGCTACATGGCTCATGAGTGGAAATTGCTGAGGGAGAACATCCTTTGAAATTGACAGGAAAGGATTAGTTGGAACTGTATGCTCCAGGACCAAATATTTGGTACCTCCTGTTTTCTATAATTCCAAGAAAAAACACAGTACTTACCATAGATACTATGAAAAATGACTAACAGCATTTTGTCCCCTTGGCTGAAAGAAGTAGGAGCTGTAGTCTTAGCTTTACTTTATGCACAAATTGGTTTTCTAAATATTCTTTCCAAAGAAGCATTTTTGTTGTGTCTGTATTTTATTCCTCTTTAAAATAGACACAGGGGATTCTTCTCATAAAGCAGATGTCTCTGGAGAGTGATGTGTTGATGAGTGTGCCCTAATGCTAAGTTGAATAATAATAATTGGGTGAATTTCAGGAATTACCTTTGAAACATTCAATGTCAAAAACCATAGAAAGCAGCAGCACTAAAGACACAATAGCACCACATTTGTTTTGGAATTCATATTGTCAATATTATTTTAACATAGACCTTTGAAGTAATAGAATCCTGTTTTATAGAAACATGGAACAAAGGATGAGGAAAGGTCCGCAGGGACATGAAGTGTGCCATTTAATTGTTTCATTTCTAGAGAAAAACAACTGAGTATATTTTGCTTGATGTAGTTAATAGATAGGCATATCATCAAATACAATAAAAATTAAGGGAGTATAATTGTGGAACTCCTGAAATTAGTATGCAAAATATTTCCTTGCTCATTATTTTATTCATGTTAGAATAAGCAAGCAAAATTTATATGCCTTTTTTAATTTACTTGTCTGATTTTTTTCCCCCATTGGACAGCTTGGGGTGTGGTGTATGGGTTTAGGTAATGAAAAATTTAATGTATCAGCTATGGATGCTGAATTGGAATTATTTTTTGTCCACAAAACTGCATTTCTCTTTATATGGACTTATTACAGCAGGTGCATCTTTGGAAACCATAGTAACATTAATTTGTCTTATATTTTGGGAAATTTTAATGAAGGAACTAAGTAAGTGGTTAATTTTTCCCCTTTTTCTAATAATCTTGGAATGCTATTTAGTATGTTTCAGACACTATTACTTAACAGGACTTGTAGAATTTTAAATAAAATGAACATGGAAGGAGATGTATTCCAGCTCAGCGTAACAATGGTGAACGAGATGGACAGATGTTAATGTCATGGCTGTGATTCCCACAACTGCAGCTGAACTTTCTGATAAAATTGAGAGAATGGTGTCCCTGTTGTTCATAATTATATACTAACAGAACATACTACTTATTTTACATATTATTGCTGAAGACATTAATGCTGAATATTTGCAAAAACACTGAAGGAATATTGAGGAGGTGACGAGTTTATACAGGACACACAAATTACTGACGGGGGCATAATAATCTATTGACTAGTTTTTTAGTGCATGCTTTATAAAATGATAATGTTTTCAATGTCTATTAAATTGAAAACAGAAGAGCTATATATTGCTAAGAGCCCCATATAGTGTGTGACAGTTTACATGGTTGTGTAGATTTGTGTCTGTACATGTGTTTATAAGCCTATGCTTCAAGGAGTGTCATCTCCTTAGCTAAAGTCTGATGGTATTTTTTGCCAAGGTTAATAGTGTTTCCACTAGCCCTTTTGATCCTTTTGAGTTCTCATGTTTTTAAAACAGAACACAGTCTTTGTATATGTAGATTCTCTCTCTGTCTCTCTCTCTCTCTCTCTCTCTCTCTCTCTGTATGTGTGAGAGAGAGAGAGAGAGAGAGAGAGATAATTTTCTGTGGTGCAGAAACACCTGATGTTCTGTAATTTATTTTAGCTTTTGATTAATTTCCCTCCATTTTTCCATGCTCTCCATTTCTTTCAAAAATCTCCCTGCCCCCATTTCTTCTATTGAGTTGAATTTTATTACCTCTGTCCTACAGAAAAGTAACAATTCCATTTTTATTTTGATAAGTAGTTGAATGATTTCACTCTCATGTGGCTGGTCTTCTGTGTTCCCTCCCTCCTTCCCTCCCTCTCTCCCATTCCCTCCCTTCATCCCTTCCTTTCCTTCCTTCGTCCCTTCCTTTCCTTTTTCTTCCTTTCTTCCTTCTCTTTGTTGGTTAACAGTTATTTTCATATATTTTATTTCTTCTCATTTTTCCATGTTTTTGAAAAATCTTATTTATTTATTCTTATTTTATGTGTATAAGTACATATTTGGAATGCGTGTGTATAAGTACATATTTGGAATGCCTGTGGAGGCCAGAAGAATATTGGATCCCCTGAAACAGCAGTTACAGAAGGTTGTTAGTTGTCCTGTAGGTACTGAAACCAAACCCAACTCCTCTGCATAAGCCAGCACTCTTAACCCCTGAGCCATTTTCCCAGCCCCTGTTGTCATTTTTCATATACTATTTATAGCTTCTGCAACAGACATGAGTCACGCTCTCGCTCACTCTCTTTCCACTGCCATCTTGGTTCCGTGTTCTCACACAAAATGCCTGAAGGGAAGGGGAGGGGAGATACGCCTGAACTGAATTGGAAAATGATGTATGAAATACACGAAGCATCAATAAAAAAATTAATTAATAAAAAAAGAAAAAAAAATGCCTGGTGAAGCCACAGAAACCGTCCCTGCTACAGAGCAGGAGTTGCCACAGCCTCAGGCTGAGACAGGGTCTGGCACAGAATCTGACAGTGATGAATCAGTACCAGAGCTCGAGGAACAAGATTCCACACAAACACCCACACAACAGGCCCAGCTGGCGGTAGCAGCTGAAATCGATGAAGAACCAGTCAGTAAAGCGAAAGAGTCAGAGAAAACAAGGCAAGGAAGGCAATGTCCAAACTGGGTCTTCGACAGGTCACAGGGGTTTCTAGAGTTATTATCCAGAAATCTAAAAATATCCTCTTTGTCATCACAAAACCAGATGTCTACAAGAGCCAAGCTTCAGGTACTAAATAGTTTTAGGGAAAGCCCAGATTGAAGATTTATCTCAGCAAGCACAGTTAGCAGCTGCTGAGAAATTCAAAGTTCAAGGCGAAGCTGTTTCTAATATTCAAGAAAACACACAGACTCCAACAGTACAAGAGGAGAGTGAAGAGGAAGAGTTTGATGAAACAGGTGTGAAAGTTAAAGACATAGAATTGGTCATGTCCCAAGCAAATGTGTCCAGAGCAAAAGCAGTCCGAGCCCTGAAAAACAATAGTAATGATATTGTAAATGCTATTATGGAATTAACAATGTAACTATATGAAAACAAGGATCCTTTTTGGTGTTTCAAAGTGGAACTCAGCTTGGCTTGAAATTTGTACTGTTTCCATCATTAATAAAGTTATGGCTTCTGTTGGATGAAAAAATTATTTCTTTAGTGTTGCTGTTTTCTTAGCCAAATATCTAAAGGAATGTTTTTATTATGCAAAATATCCTATGCAGCTCCCACTAGTTACTTTTGTGTCCTTGGAACCTGAGTGCCTGGTCCATGTTTTACTTGTGTTTCTAGCACCTGGTACTAATATGTAAGGGGTTTACAGACTGTGAGCCCCCATCTTAACTTCTACAATTTTCTTAGCTCCCAGTGATGACAGGCAACAGGACGGGAGACTGGACCTCTGAGCCCTATAATTAAGAGGGCCCCAGACACTAAGACCTGACCCAAAAATCTGCCTCCCTGCTGGACAGATAAGGTATTTTTTTGGATACAATTGCCCTGTATTTGGCCAGTTGTCCTTGCAAGGTATGGGCACATGCTCTCTTCCCAAGTTTGACTTCTTGCCTCTGATCATCAGGAAAATTGACTGTAGATGCACCACAAGAAAGGAGGGCAGAGAGAGTCATTCATGACTCCAAATTAACTAGTGGGCCTGAGTTGTATGTGTGAGGGACTAAGGGCATAAGAAGAGAAAGCCAAAGAGAGATGGGCTCTCTCACCATTTTGTGTGTCTCCTGCCATCTCTGTATTGCCTTGGTATGAGAACCTCCCCCACAATTCTGTAAATAACTCTTCACACACTGCTCTGTTAGTGAGCCCAATAAATTTGCTATGGTTTTCCAAACTGTGGTTTGGAGAATTTGTACCTTGTTTCGTCATTAGGGACCGAGGGAGAAGTAATTTTAGTACAATTGGCATAGTCCACAGGATAGACAGAGCCAAGGATGACTGGCAAGAAGAATGGTGTTTCCCCTGGAGGATGGAGAAGGGGACCATCAGTCAAAGGGAAATTGAGTGAGAGGAGAGTGTGGGTGGAGGAAATTTTGATATGGTAGGCTATCCCCGTAGCCCTGGTAGGGGTAGTGGCAGTAACATGTATCCTGCAGTGGAGAGTAAGATGTGTACCTAGTGTGAGGCCACCTAAGTGGATGGTGTCAGTGGGGGAAATCCATGGATGGCAGTCCTCTTCTAGTTGGTATATGTGAGGAACTCTGGGTTCTGGGACCTGGACCACCACTCTGATAAAGGACTTGGACAACCAACTCAAAGGAAGGCTGACAAAGTTTTATTTCTGAGTCTTAAGCTTTTATATCTCACATAGCTTGCAGAGGTTACCCCAGGACAATTTTCTGCATGACAAGAAATTACTACAGCGCTATGTATATGTGCTAGATGTAAGGAAAGCTTCAGGAGATAGACAGAATCCAAGGTTCAGCAGGCGTAGCCATAAAAGTAAACAGGGAACATAGTGACATTGGGTTTTAGCAATAATATGACTAACGATTCCTGTGTTTACATTCCATGCTCAAACATTCAAGAGCAGGGTCTCTGCCAGCTCTCAAGGCTTCCTCCAAGCCTTTGGCATTCATCCAGCAGGAGTATTCATAATGCAACGGTATAGAGTGGCATGTCTTATGAGTGGTGGAGCATGCCATGTGAATATGGAGATTCTTTGAGGACAGT
This sequence comes from Rhizomys pruinosus, assembly GCA_009823505.1. Classification (NCBI taxonomy): domain Eukaryota; kingdom Metazoa; phylum Chordata; class Mammalia; order Rodentia; family Spalacidae; genus Rhizomys; species Rhizomys pruinosus. Next base: position 676,799 of record VZQC01005652.1, on the reverse strand, counting down.
ATAAGGTCTATATCAAACTTTGAGACCCCTGGAAGTAGTGGGCCACGGGTGGAAGTTTCATCAAACACTTTCAGATGCAGCCTGGCCACTGTGTTATGCAATAAGAATCTGTCCCTCTTGGTGGCAGTGGCCCTGTGTGAGACTGAAGATGTACAAGAGGAATTAGAGAGGAAGGGATAGTCCCCAGGACTCTTCAGTATTGGCCTTCAGTACTGGATGCCTTAACAGTGGTCTGGGGTGAGAGGTCATAGAAAGTAGAGAATATTTAGCACTGGAGGTGTTTGAACTAGGGAAGCCTTTCAAACAAGCCCGTTGAAAATAGAGGATAAAAAGTCTAAGAGTTTAGTGTTTAGCTATAGTGAAAGATTATCCTACATCTTTCATCTTTACAAATCTCAGGGACTCTTCCAGGAGAGGGTGGCAGAGTAAATGTAAGATCAAGAGCCAGAGGCAGGGGTGGAGTATTGCATAGAATTGTCTTCCTCCTGGCAAGCTAAGGAAGGATGTCTTCTTCCCAAGTTTGGTTGCACCCACTTGCCTCACATCATCACAAAACTTGATAGTTGCTACTCTGTAAGAAAGGAGGGGCAGAGTAGTCGTGCCTCCCAAGCTACCTGTTCACTTGAGTTGTACATGAGGGAGGGACTAAGGGCATACACAGAGGAAGGCAGATAGAAGCAGACTCTCTCTTGTTATTTAGTGTGGCTGCTAGGATGTAGAATTTACTGTATGGCCTTAGTAGAGAAGCCTCCTGTTTCTGTAAGTAACCCCTCACTACTCTGTTTGTAAGTCCAATAAACTCACTATGATTTTCCAAAGTGTAGTTTGAAGAATTTGTGCCTTGTTTTGTCACTGGGGACCAAGGGCAGAGGGGGCTGGATTTCTCATACTTCCCAAAAGGAATTTAAGACAGTATACTTATCTCCTAGCTCAAACATCCTCCATCTCCCTAGGTCCTGGAGCATACATGCAGGGATTCTGTGGACATTGAGCCTCCTGCCTAAACATTAACTGTCCCCCCTAGTCCCTAATGTGGACAGGTAGTAGTGGGTCCCCATATCCTCCTCATTTCCTGGCCCACTGTTCTACTCTATCAAGTTACTCCATATTTGTTAGTCCCAGTGAAGAACCAAAAACAACATAAAAATCAAAGATAACATGGATCCTCCAAAGGTTGCTAATATAACAATGGCTCATAATGAGAACATTAATAATGAATATTATTTATTATTGTATTAGCAATATATAATTTTATTAATGAATAATAATCCCCAGAAGAGTGGGCATGAAGTAGGGAGTGAGATGTATTGGGACATCTTAAGAAGATTTGAGGGAGGGAATAGGGGGTGAATGTGACCAAGATACCTTGTATATATATTTGAAATTTTCAGAAAATGAAAATGAGAAAGAAAAAAGCCTATCCAGTGAATTTAAGTACATAATAGGAAGGAGTTTTGAGTGATTTCTCCTCCTCTTCCTCCTCCTCCTCCTCCTCCTCCTCCTTCTCCTTCTTCTTCTTCTTCTTCTTCTTCTTCTTCTTCTTCTTCTTCTTCTTCTGTCTTCATCTCCAGGTAGTTCCACCTTGAGATGATCACCATTGAGGTGATTCCTTCATACACTCATTACACTCATTATAATAGCCAAGAATTGTGATTTTTTTATTTAAATTTCTTTTTGCTCATTGATAATTTCATAATTCACTTAAGTTTTCATTGGAGGGTGTTCTAAAATCCTTCAGTGAATCCTCTGCTTTCTGTTTTTATGTGAATTCATGTAGTTGTATATGTGTCATTGTGATTATCAAAGTTTTCATTACATATTCATTTAAATTCCTAACTATTGTGTGCTCATGGAGAAAGCTATTCCAGACAGAAATTATAACTGATTCTTTCGGAAAGCTAAATGTTTTATCTTTCATATGCAACATCAATGAATGTTTTCCATTCTTTAGATGTTCTAAAACGTCTTACATTCCATCATTTACTGTCCTCACCAACACACTTTTATTCAATTTGTGTATAGTTTTTCATTATAATATGTCATTATTGATTTTCAAAGGATAGAAAATAATGTAGAATGTATACTTTGTGTTCTTCCACAAAAATGGGTTTTTAAACTGCTTCTACAAATATCTGTCTTCCAATAATCTGACAAACTTGTAAATTAATTACTGTATTCCAAAGCATGAGATTTAATTTATGAACATTATTTTTCATCAGCATGATCACACTAAGTCCCCAAGTATTTATTATTTCAATATCAGTTAGTTTGCATAGAACACATTTATATAAGAGATTAATAATTCATTTCATGTATAAGAACATTGCAAAGATATTTGTGGTCAATTCAATGACTATGTAAAGGCAAATGAAGATTGCTGGAACAGATTGCTGGCATATATATATATATATATATATATATATATATTCATTCTATCTTTGGCATTGAAAGAACGAAGAACCCTTTAAAAAACTCAAAATGAGCCTACCACCTGACCCAGCCATACCACTCCAGGGTATATACCCACAAGACGCATCCTACCACAAAGATACATGCACAGCTATGTTTATTGCAGCTCTCTTCACAATAGCAAAGAGCTGGAACCAACCCAAATGCCCCTCAACTGATGACTGGATAACAAAAATGTGGTACATCTACACAATGGAGTTCTATGCAGCGGTAAAGAAAGATGACATCATGAGATGGATGGAACTCGAAGCCATTATGCTAAGTGAAATTAACACAGTCCCAGAAAAAAAAAGGCAAATGGTTTCCCTCATTTCTGGATGCTAACACCAAATCCCCAGTTGGCAGGCAAACTGAGCAACTTTATTATTATATTTCATTGTATCCAAACACAACTGTGCTATTCCAATGTGAATCTCTTAATGGGCTCTAGAATTGTCCTACCACTTGTACTCACACATTGTAATTACCATATATGAATGGAACATATGTATTCATATTCTACTTATATTCTTTTTGTTTTTCTTTTTTTTAACTTTTTTTTAATTTTATTTATTTCTGTATGTGTATGAATGTACTGTCTGCATGCAAGTCTGTGCACCCGTGTCGTGCAATGCCGCGGAGGTCAGAAGAGGGTGTCGGATTCCCCTGGAACTGGAGTTCTCTTGGAATTGGAGTTTCAGACGGTTCTCGGCCGCCATGTGGGTGCTGGGGATTGAACCCAGGTCCTCTGTAAGAGCGGTCGGTGCTCTTAACTGCTAGGCCATCTCTCCAGCCCCATCTACTTATATTCTTTTTACCTGTATGAAATTTATTGTTAAAATGTGAATCTCTAAATTTGTTTAGGAATTAACCTATAGTTTATTTTTCAGAATTTGTAATTTTATGTGTGGAGTGTATATATGCATATTTTGGAATAATATAAAATTAAAGGGAACAAAAAGAGAGAGAAAAACATAGTCAAAACCTGACCAAAACAGTAAACTTGTGCATTTAAAACGTTATAAAAGACTGAGAAAAAGATGGAAGGCAGGACTTAACATGTATGACAGAGTCCATGAGCTCTGGCGGGGGGCAGGGGGATGTAAGGGGTGGATATGGATAGGGGAATGAGTCTAGATTTGATTGAGAAATGTTGTATGAAATGCACTCAATAAAAACTAACCTAAAAAATAGTGGAAAGTTGAATGTAGGAAACTTTATTTTTGTGGCAACAGGGACCACACAGCCCTGCTAAGGGGAAGGGGAACACAGTGCCCGCTTTGCAGACACTGTGGGGATAGCCTCAAAAAATAATCTCAGAACAAATCTGACTAAAGATATTAAAGATCTCTACAGTGAAAGCTTTAAATCTTTGAAAGAGATTGAGAAAGACACCAGAAGATGGAAGGACCTCCCATGCTCATGGACTGGAAGAATTAATATTTTAAAAATTACCATCAAGATTCAATTAATTCCAAAAGAAATCCCCATGACTTTCTTCACAGAATTAGAAAAAAATCCTAAAATTCATGTGGAAATACAAAAGACCCCAGATAGCCAAAACAACTTTGAGCACAAAGAAAAATACAGGGGGATTGCTATACCATATTTCAAGCTATTAAAGAGCTATAATCATAAAAACAGCATAGTACTGGCACAAAAATAGACCCATAGATAAATGGAACAAAATTGAAGACCCAAATTTGAGTACATGCAATTTCAGCCACCTGATATTTGAAAAAAAGGCCAAGAACAATTAATGGATGAAAGGCAGTATCTTGAGCAAGTGGTGCTGACAAACCTGGATCACTACCAGTAGAAGAATGAAACTAAATCCCTACCTTTCACCTTGCACAAAAGTCAACTATAAATGGATCAAAGACCTCAGTGTGAAACCTGAAAAATGTTAGAAGAAAAAAACTGTCAGTAACCTAAAAGATATAGGTGTAGGAAAAGACCTTCTAAATCAGGCAATAGTTATGCAAGAAACAAGGTCAACAATTAACTAGTGGGACCTCATTAAACTAAAAAGCTTCTGTACAGCAAAAGAAACAATCAAAGAAGTGAAGAGAGAACCCACAGAGTGGGAGAAAATCTTCACCAATTGACACAACTAACAGAGTTTGACATCTAGAGTATATAAACTACTCAAAAAATAAAGGAACAAGAAAACAAGTGACTTAATTAAAAGATGGGATAAAGATCTTAACAGAGAATTCTCAATAGAAGAAATAAAGATGACTAAGAAACATCTTTAAAAATGTTCGTTAGAAAAAGGAGAAATATGATGATGATGAGATCGCTCTCCAACTGTAAATTGGAGACAACTATTATAGAGGTAATCTCTTATAAAACCGGTAAAACTGCCTTCCTTAATTGACTAATAGACATAAGAACTGTGAAAAGGATTATTCTCTGTTCAGAACCAAATATAATACTAAAGTCCTTAAGCTATGCACTTAAGCAAAATATATTAATACAGGAGCTCTGACATCAGCAATGGATTATTCTACCAGGGAGATGTTGGCCAGGGGATCCAAGGCCCCACAAAAGGTAAAGGCTCCTTGCCTCTAAACTGGGATACCTGCAAGAAGAGAGGCAATAAGGCCCTGCTGCCGAAGACCTGACGTTAACATGGGAAAGATGTATTGAGACCACACATGCAAGTGTACAGATGGCCTCTGGAATACCAGAGAGTGTTACCAAAGGCCACTCAACCAATAAAGCAAATACGGGTCTCCCTGAGTCAAGCAAGACTCCACCGTCAGCACCAGCTACACCTTACCTGCCTGGAAATACTGTGCAGCAGAGGCAGCCATATGCCTGTATATCCCAAACCTAATGGGCTATTGGCTCTCTCCTTGGAGGAATAACCCATGGCTGATGCCACAAGCTTACATCCTCTACAGGTTAGGAGATGTTATAAGCCACAGTAAGACCCTGTCATATTTAACAGGAAAAAATGTAATTCATGGATTAACATATCATCCAAACATCTGTGTCTATACCAAAGTAACCAACCATAACTATTAGTGCTGTTTAAATACCTATATATCTAATTGCTTGTGCTTCATTAGTAGGATTGAAAGGTTATTCCTGGACAAACTGTCAGCCCATGAAAGGAAACAGCCAGAATTGACCAGAGTCCAAGACAATAGCTCCAGAGAGAGTGGACTGTTTTGCTTCTCATCCACCTGTGCCCCTTTCCTAAGCCTAGGGAACAATCTGCAGAAGAGGGGGTGTGGTAGAATGTAGGGCTGCGATTGGGGTGAATGGTGAAACTACAGCAATGTAGTCTGGACACTCATTTGATCAACTTGATTGAACATACAACCCCTCGCCCCCCGCTGGATGGTGGGGCTGTAGGGGTTTGGGCACAACAGCCTGCAAATTAGTTTCATATGAAGGATGCTTGTACTCATGGATCATCACTTATAGCTAAAAAATGAAAAAAAAAAACTGAGAGAAAGATGCAGGACAGTTATGGCAAAATGCATGATCTGGGATGTGGTGGGGGTAGAGGGGAAGGGAAAGGGAAATATGCCTGATCTGAATTGGAAAATGATGTATGAAATGCACAGAGCACCAATTAAAAAATGTTCGTTAGTAGTTAAGGAAACACAAATTAAAACCACTTTAAGATTTCATCTTACCCCTGTAAGACTTGTTATGATCAAGAAAACAAATGATACAAAATGCTGGAGAGGTTGTAGGGAAAGGGAAATGTTCATTCACTGCTGGTGTGATTGCAACCTCGTGTAACCATTATAGAAAGCAGTGTGAAGAACTCTTAAAAAACTAAAAATCAACTTACCATTTGACCTAGTCATACCACTCCTGTGTGTATAACCAAAGGACTCATCCTATTGCAGAGATACTTCCACATCCATGTTTATTGCTGCTCTGTTCACAATAGCAAAGAGCTGGAAGATACCTAGTGTCCCTCAGGTATGAAAATATGGTACATTTACACAATGGAATTCTATGCAGTGGTAAAGAAAAATTACATGAAATTTGCAGGTAAATAGATGGAACTAGACGCTGTTATGCTAAGTTAAATGACACAGAATCAGAAAAACAAATGATGCATGCTGTCCCTCATTTGTGGATCCTAGCACCAAATCCTCATAAGGAAGTGTATATCCAGATATAACTGCAGGAACTTCAGGTAAATGAAAAAGAACTCGGAAGGCAAAGGGAAGGAAGGAACGTGGGACAGAAGGCTAGGAGGCGACAGATTATACTAAGGGAGAAATGGATAAAATCAAGGCATCTAAATGGGAGGGGAGAGGAAAGGTTATAGAAGAAAAGGTGATAACGAAGACAAAGGAGAAAAAGGGAGCCCAGTAGAAGTGGGGCCATAGGGGACTGGCAGTATCCAGGAGGAAATGAGGATACTTTACATGGAGAAGACATGGAGGGAGGGGTAGACAGGTAAAGGGAGAGAGGGGAGATAAATAATGACTTGCTGGGATTAAAAAAAATCTGAGAGTATCATATTAGTCTAACAACCTATTGACAAGTTATACATACAATAGGTCTACATGAGTCCATTTGCAAAGATGAAGCTGCATATCAAGAAACAGTACCAGACAAGAGAAACCTTCCTTTGAGTCATTGGCCAGGATAGTCCAAGAGACTCCCAAAATTACACAGGCTATTGCCACAGCCCTTGATTGTCTCCCAGAACCCAAAGGTAAGAAGACCCTATTACTAAAGACAGGACATGCTTCGGAGACTGGATCTTGAGCAATGGAGTTGGACCCAACCTGGAAGCCACCTCCCCTGAAGGCTAGCTCACATAACCCTGGAGAGCACTATGGAAGCCACAAAGCAGGAACATCAATAGATGGTCCAACATCAGCCTCAAGACCAAATATCCATGTCAATGACCAGGACAGCATATGATATTGGTGCAATAGCAGCACTTCTATCTTGGGGAAAATCAATGTCTAACCAATTGGACCTAAGGCTGACTCAGTGGAAGAAAACTCATGTGTGGTGTTATTAACATAGCCAGATGCACACAACTGGAGAGATCATAGATACTAGACAATTCCCCAAGGTTGACACATCCCTAGGCTAAGGTCACATTTTACTAACTACAAAAGAAGTATCCTTATATTTACGGGCAAATATCCCAGACACCACTCAGAAAAGAAGCTTCTGTTGCACCAGATGAGAATAGTACAGAGTCCTAGGACTGGACACACACAGACATGATCTGTAAATTGCTCATGCCTAGGCAAACATCTACAATGCAACCTCTCTACATAAGCCCCAACCATCACAGAACAAGGCACCAAGAAGGCACTAACTACCTCTTAACTCTAATTAAGGAAACTCCTCCATACAACAGAAGACCAGGAACTCAAAAGGGCATGGATGGCCAAACCATGAAGATTAGGAGTCTACAGAGTGTGGTTCCATGGACAGGATGCCTATATTCAGCTTCACCTACCCAGGGCTCAGGGAACATTTCAGAAGAGGGGGGGGGTTGTAAGAGCCAGGGAGGTGATGCAAGACCAAACAGAAATGAATCCTACAAGCTCTTGGGACCCTGTTCATGTGAACTTATGACATTGGTATCAGCATGCACAAGACCCATGCAAACTCAGCTGGACACCCCAGCACAGAACTGCAGAAATGGAAGCAGAGCCCAACCTTGGCTGAGGAAATATTGGCAGCAGATGGTAGTTAGGTGAGGAAGATCTGGCCTTCTTTTGGAAAGAGACTCCAGATGGACTGACTAGAGCTCAGGGGATGAGCTGGCACTGAAGAGTGAGCAGGGAGAGTAATTTGGTGCAATGGACCCTAGCACAAATGACAGAAGGTATGAACTCTGGTGTGGGGCTGTCTGTGGAAGGGTGCCAAGGGAGAAGTAGGTATAATGGTGTATAAGACTGGCTGAAAAATTATGTATGATACACATAAAAATTTTTAATTCAAAAAATAAAAATAAATTACTCTCATTGTGTCCTGCTTCTCCAGACTGTATGAGGCAGACCACAAGCTTCCTGGCAGCAGGTCTTAATCTGGTGCCTTCACATGCTTTTGGCATGGTAGCTGTTCCCCAGTCTATTTCCAAGAGATGCTGGTGATCAGAGGATGGCACAAGTCCATCATATTCTTCCCAACTTCCCTATTGTCTCTACTAGTGTACAGCTCCTTAAAGATAGATACAGTTTTGTCCTGTTGACCCCTAGATATAGTATTCTAATAAGAGCCACAAATAAGAGATTTAACACTCAGAATAGCCCCAGAATCCTGGCATGGAAAGCCAGCAGCCGGCAAGCTGATTTGAGTTACCCAGACAATTGACTGAATAATACTCCAAAGAATATAAACATCACATTTTCTCTATTTATATACTTATGGGTACCTAGGCTAATTGTATGACTTGGATATTATAAGGTACCTCATTAAACATGGACATGCAGTTATTTCTGTTGTATACTGTAGACTTCTTGTCTTCATAATTTAATTAAAATGAGCTTATTACCTGGATGTAACCCTAGCACCGAGGAGGCAAAGCTAGAAAGTACACCAGTTCCAGAGTAGGCTATGTAAAAAGACTGTCTCAAAAAATATTCTTACAAGCATTATGACATGGAATACATGATTAGATTTATCACATCAAAGCTAATAATTTCAGCCAAATGCGGTGGCACATAGCACTGGGGAGGTAGAGGCAGAAGACTTTTTTGTAGCCAACCTGGGCTACAAAATGTGGCCTACAAAATGAGTTCTAGGTCAACCTAGACTCCATGATGAATTCTAGTTTAGCTTGGACTACTTAGAGAGGTCCTGTCTCCAAAAAACAAAATAATCATCATTTTCATTATCATCCTCATCCTCATTTCAAGACAATCATGGAGACGCTGCAACAAAGCACCAAGTTACTTTGGATCATAAACAGTGTACATGTGCCATGAATTAAGATAATTACTTTTTAGGGACTATCAAGATAATTCCTTTGAGGACCAACTCCTCCAAGGGATATGGTCGTATTTCCACATGAGTCTATCACTAGGACAATAGTAACTGCATACTTAACCCAAATATTACTCCTACTTGTTTTTTTTATAAAGTGATTATGCTTAATATTAAGGAAAAATATCATCTATTTCAAATCATAGTATGATTTGAAAATGAAATTTTTAGCATTTTCTTCAGGGATTAAAAAGATACACACAAAAATTCAACCTTTCTGAGGTATTGTTAATTATAACATATACGTGAAGCACTGCACTAATTGCTATGCATATATTACTCAACATGATCATAACAAGAGGTAAAGGAGACATAATCATGAACTTTATTGTTGTTAAAAAACAAGAAGCTATGTTGTGAGTCAGCTGTGGTGCCACACACCTTTAATCTTAGCACTTGGGAGGCAGAGGTAGAGGTAGGTGGATCACTGTGAACTCAAGGACAACCTGGTCTACATAGCAAGTTCCAACTACAGGGAAACCCTGCCTCAAAAAGACTAAAAGGGGGTGGGGGGGGTGGAGAAACTATGCTGTATATACTCATGACAGAGTCTAGGAATTATGGAGAAAGGGTCAGAATGAGTTGTTTCCAAAACCACTATGCCATACTCCGATAAGGAAATTGTTAGGCTTGGTTCTCCCAAGACCTGAGCACACAGATTTTCCACTCCCTTCAGAAACTGTCAATCAATTGCCTCACTTCCTCTGCACCTGATGTTCCACCCAAGATATTTAAAAGGGCCTGGCATCTCACCTGCTGGCTGCCATGCTCTATCAAGCCCAGCCTAAACCTGGTGTTTTCCTTCATTTGGGGAGGTCACACCAACATAAACCTAACAGAAATGATGCAATGTGTCTCGGTTTACCAATTTGTGACTCTTGCCTTGGGATACCCAGGTAATGCCTCTGGTGGACCAGCTACCAGTTGCAGCTACAATTTGGCCTAAGGTACTGTTCTCATCCTGCCTCCTATCCTGTCTCTAAATTTTTACCCGGCCTCTTTCTGGCCTTCGGGCTCTGCTTTTCTCTCTCTGGCCTCCATCCTCCTGCTTTCCATATTTTGAACCTACTAAAATTAGCCAGTTTGGGGTTCTGGTTCCCAGGCTCTGCTCCTTACTGACTTTTGCCCCTAGGACACTGGACACAGACCATATATGGTTACATTCCAGCTTCGTGACTAACAATAAAGACCCACTTTGTCCCCTCCCACTGTACCAGTTTTGCCTTTATAAGTACATGCTTTGTCTCACCATCATTACCTCATCTTCCTCTCCCCAGAACTTATAAAAACCCTCAGCCCCAACCTGAGCCCAGGACTCCCCTGGCCTCCCTCTCTGAGACCTGTGGACCCACCTGGGAGTGTGTCCTAATAAACCTCCTTTTATACTTTGTTAATCTGGTTTGATCTGGCCTGTTTTGCATTAGGAAAAAGCCTTTCACTCACCTCCTCCAACTGGAGACTCTGGACAGGGTCCTCCAATGGCTAATGCACTTATTAGGCCCCCTGTTGGTACTGGGAAATCAATGTACTGTGGCACCATGCCTCTTAGGGTATTTCCAAAACCAAACCCTACAGCTCACTCATAGAAGACTTAACCAGCTTGTTCTTTCAGTTGTAGAGAGAAACTGAACCAGTTTCTATCTGGCCACTATCTATCCAAACCAAACACCAGTCATCCAGAGTGACTAAGACAGAGACCAGATTCTGATTTTCCAGCCTGAAATCCCCCTTTTTTTCCAACTATATCCCCTATCAGCTAGAAGCAGTAAGAGAAAAGAATATGACGTTCCTCTATTATAACCAAAAGGCTGGACTGTTAGATTTGTTTCTCCCAAAACATGAGCACACAGATTTTCCACTCCCTCCAGAAACTATCAATCAGTTCCTCTTTACCTGATGTTCCACCCAAGACATTTAAAAGGGTCTGGTTAGACACCATCTTGGCTACTGACTGCCATGCTCCATCAAGCCCAGCCCTATTTCTGAAGTAAACACTCCCAGACTGCCTAAACCTGGTGTTTTCCTTTTATTTGGAGGTCGCGTTGACATAAACCTAATGGAAATAGACAGATAGTTGCTACATAAATAACTAATGCATAAAAGATATTTAATTTAGAGACAATAATAAGTAACCTAGCAAATGAATGCTGAACAATTTTGACTGAATAAATAACTATATGATCAAAAGTGATATTTTAATACTATAATATAAAATTTTTAAGGAACTAGAATAAAAATTTGAAGCTTTTCACAGCTTTATTTTTAAATATAATTTTGATTTTTTTTATCCATATGACAATTTTATATTGTTTAAAGTTTTGAGAAATACCATATAATATAATGGGTAAAAACATTACAATAGAACAAGTAACGGTATTTTGGAATAAGTAAATACCCATAAGAATAAAAGCAAATAATAATTTAGTTTATAACTTTCTTCTTTTTGGTAAACTTTTATTGAAAGTTGTGTATTTCATACAGAACATCTTAATCATCTTTATATCCCCTTCTCCACTGACACCCTCCACAGCCACCTGCCACTATAGTTCATGCACTCAGTCATTTTTGTTAAGCCCTATCATGTCCAGTTAGTGTTCTCAGATGTCCCTCAGTGCAGGTTCATCCACTGAGGTCTAGTCAGCCTAGAGTCCCTCAATTTAAGTTCAGCTCTTCCTCACTGATGCAAATGAGTAAATTTATTTGACCAAATTAGCAAATGTATCCAAATTAGCAAATGTATTTATGTGGGAACTAAATTTCTCGTATAATAAGAAAATAACTAAAATTCTCATGTAATAAGAAAAAGGAGGAGAATCAGCTACATATTGAGAAAGGAATTACTTTCCATTTGATTAGAGTCAGAGACATGAGTGCAAGTAATGATTTCTTAATTTTTTTCTGAGCTTTGTCCTTTGAAAAAAACATTAAAACATTTTTATGTCATTGGCTCCAAAAACAACTGGACATTTTCAGAATTGAGACAGGAAACTAATTAAAGATCACATTTGCAAAATATTGGGTACCAAACAGAAATTATTTTGAGAAAACATAAGAGCTAACATCCTGACAATTCACCATAAAATTTTTAAAAATTATGAATCAAAGGACAGTTAGTACCCTAACATAGTAAACATCATAGCTTAGCACTACAATGCTCTGTAGAGTTCTCTGAGTATAGATTGCTTACCCTAAGGGTTATGTGGTTGATTATAGTTGCAGCTCAGAATTGAGTGTCAGAATCTTACCACACAGTACTAGCTGAGGAAAAGACCAATCTGAAATATGGTTTCTACTCTTCAAGAACGTTCACATACTCATAAATTAAAAAATTATTAGTTAAACCATAGTAACTCAAAGACCATTTACATTTATATTATACAAAAAGAGCCCACAGCATCACACTACAAATGTAGATGTAGGTATGGTTACAGATCTAGGTGTGGTTATAAATATACAGAGGAAAAGAAACCTTATAGAATAATTCTGATGTAATATTATGCATGTCTAATGAATGACTTTAAAAAGCTCCATTTTAAAAAACATAACAATGATCTATTAAGAAAGAAGATCATCAATAAATGTTAAACCAATCGTGATGTGTTGTAGTGAACAAGACATTCACACTCTCAAAGCACCACCATTATTGCAAAAGAAAAGAACTTCATGATGGAGGAGGTGGATGACCTACTTTATCAATAATCAATCTTAGTGGCATCAATTCTTAGACCCTGGTATTTGTACTTCTTGATGTGAGGAAATGAGAAGGAACCAATGTAACTGCAGTGTTATACAGAATTTAATTATTCTGAATATCATCATGAGAAAATATAGAGAAGTGTTTATTACACATTGTGCAAAAGTACTAGACTGAACTCTTCAAAAATATAAATGCTTTAAAGATAAACCTGGTTTGTGTCCAAAACTGATCATTGAATGGAATATCTGGATTAATTGTGACAAGAAGGACAAGTACTCATAAAGATCACTATTGAGTCAATTGAGAAAATTTGAATATGGAGTCCACTTTTCCAAATGATTTTATTTGATCCATATAAAATAATAAATAACGGGCTGGGGAGATGGCCTAGCAGTTAAGAGCGCCGACCGCTCTTACAGAGGACCCGGGTTCGATCCCCAGCACCCACATGGCGGCCGAGAACTGTCTGAAACTCCAATTCCAGGAGAACTCCAGTTCCAGGGGAATCCGAGACCCTCTTCTGACCTCCGTGGCATTGCACGACATGGGTGCACAGACCTGCATGCAGACAGCACATTCATACACATACAGAAATAAATAAAATTTTAAAAAATGAAAATAAATAACGCTCAATAAAAGTGCCTTATTCTATTTAAAAAAAATATTATGCCTACATGTAAATACTGAAAACAAATGATAATAAATCACTGTTTACTGTATTAAGATGAGTAACGATTTTCACAGTATGAGAAACATTTTATTCATGAGTTTAGTAGTTTTTGCTCAAGCTTCACCATTATCCTCATCAGTATTCATATGCTCCTTAGTAGAGATAGCATATAACAGATCCTTCCTGTGCACAAATTATATTTTATATGTTTTCAGGCTTGTACTTGTTCAGGAGGAAATTACTGAAAACTAAAAGTAAAAATGTGTAGAGAATATAGAGTTAAAAAATAAACTAGAGTTGCTAATATCTTGAATAAGGAAGACATAACAGGAATTAGTAGTCAAAACTAGTCTCTTTGGTGCCCCACAGGTTTTCATGCCTCAAGTCCACATGTTATAGTAATAGACCAAGACAGGCTAAGTTAGAAGACTGTGTAACTGATTTGATTTTCCTGTTACAGGTTGGCCATATAAAACCTTCTGTCATGTCTGTGGTAAAATTCTTAAGGCACTCATTATGTATTGAGAGGTCAGAGCCTTGACTTTTTAGGAATTGAAGAGAATTTCTAATTCTCACCAGGAAGGATTCACTCATGGTATAGAGAATAGGCTTGTTTTTCCTAAGAAGGAAGTTAAGAAACTTCCCTTTCGTGATGGGAGAAAAGAACAATCATGAAAAGTAAGTTAAGAAGGAAAACCAAGCCTGGCCCCTATACTATGAGTGAGTCCTTCAGTAAATATATTTTAGGAAAGAGAACCTAGAAAGAAGGACTAGCCAGAAGCTGTGTTTTATACCTTTTGTCCTTGAATATAGTATAGGACAGAGTTAGATATAGTAGGGTGCCAGGTAATTCCAAATTCAGGAGATACTTTTGATTTGTTCCTGTTTTTTCCCCTAGTTGTTCTGTGTCCATTATTGTTGCTACCCACTGTGCTTGAAACTGAAGAACATGAACAGAACAATACATCATTTGTATCATTACTTTTAACAAAGATCAACCTTAATGTTATTAATGCACTTTCCATTCCCCCCAAGGAGACTATCACAATTCCTAGGTGTGTTCTTAAGCTTTTGTTTTGTTTTATCAATAGTAAAAATTGCTTTTACTTTGAAGCTGGGTCAACAAACCATGTGTGTTTATAACTGAGGTGATTTTCCTGTTCCATGCTGGCCATAAAAACCATTCTTGACTGTGTCTGTGGTAAACCTCTTAAGGGATCCATTCTGTACTTAAAGATCAGAGCCTTAACTTTTTAAGATTTAAAGAGAATTTCTCGTTCTTACCTACATCTTCATTAGTCTTTCCTTCTGTTTAGCTACTCAGATTAGGAAAAATAATTCATTTTAAAATTCAATCTGATATTGATATTAATGATGATTGTTGGGCACATGAAAGTAAAATTTGAGGTAAGTTTGTGTGGGCATTTCCCTTATCTTACCATGACTAAATTATATCCATTTCACTACTGATAAATTATTTTCCTAGTTGTGCATTAATTTTTTTGTGGTACTGGAAATTCAAACTAGGATCTTGTACTTGCTAACCAAGTGCTATATCACAGGGTTATTATCTCCAGAGTTATAGTTCCATAGTGTTTATGAATACAATATGTTTTCTAGGCCCATCTTAAACTCACTTGATAGGCTAGGCTGCCTTCAAAATTGCAGTCCTCCTGTCTCACCTTCCCAAATAACTGAGCTGACAATCTTGTGCCACCAGATCCAGCTTAACTATGAATTTCACTTCTCAGTGCAAATAAAATAAAATTAATTCCTAGAAGACAGACTAAGAGGTAAGTGCTTCATATTTTTCAAGGCAATAATCTTTTGTGAAATTTGGTGAACTAAAATATTTCTTGTCACTTTCAGCTATAGACATATGTGTGTGCATATGTGTGTGTATTTAGCTTGGATAGAACATATATATATGAGAAATTAATTTTATTTCTTCAATGTCAATTTTTTTGGAGAATATTCATCACAAATGCAAATTAACATGTATATGACCCTGCTTTGTGAATTGTTAAAATAATATAGGCAATGAAATCATCAAATTCAGTGAGCATGCAATATAGCTATTGATCTTGCTCTAAACTGGTTGCACTGACTTTAACAGTGAAAATTACACGTATCCCACACTATTATGAAAGCTTCCAGGTAAATATAACACCTGGATTAGTTATCAGCAGCTAACATCTACTTTTTATCTAAGATCTCATTTCCTATAATTAAATTTAGACTATTTTCACATGGTCTATAGTAGAATAAACGAATAGTCCTCTAGAGTTATGAACAGGTTAAGTGATGTAATACCTAGTCTGAGCATCATACCACTCAATAATTGTACTGAAGCATCAGAAAAATACAACACCATGTCTTATATTGAAGGAATGACATTTGGTTTAGATGCAGTACCTTCTCTGTGGACTACAGGAGTAAAGCACTTCTTAAAGTAGAGATTTGAAAGAGTAAAGAATTTATCCTGGTACTTGTGCATGATCCAGTTCATTTGTACCTCCCAAGAAACTATCGTACTCTATGATATGTGAGGGGATATGAACTAAAATAAGATAGGTGCTATCAAGAAGCTTATTTAACTGGAGAGCTAGAACAATAAGCAAGCAATAGGAAAGAGACAAGATGGAGATAACAGCTCTAGGGATGGGCTAGAGGTGTGACTAGCCATTCTCCGAAGAATTACAATGGTATCTTGGAACTTAGGGCAAATGAAGCAAGAAACAGGGCAAAGGTGATTTGGAACAGAGAATATGAAGTTAGTCATGTATGAATGTCTTATTCTGAGTATAGATCAAATACAAGCATGAAGGAGAAAATGTGAGTATATTTATCATTTATTTAGTATCTTAATAATGCCAAGTCTAAAGATATTGGTAATAATCCAGATGTCAATAATCAGGTAGAACCCCTAGGAGAAGTCTATGCACATCTGCCTGTGACCAGGGAAAAAAAATCTATGAATGTGTTAGTCAAAATTAGTGACTTAATAAAGAAGGCTGATTGATAGTTCAACAATGAAGAGCCATAATAATAACAGCCAGGTCAAAAAATAAAGAACTAAATGCAGAAATATTTACAATGTAATGTGTGCACACACATGCATGTATGCATGTGTATGTACATGCACCACCATGTGTGTGCATGTGTACTGACTACATGAGCATGGATTGAAAGGCTTGTTCCAATATTATAGCCTTTGATTTTCACTGAGTGAAATAAAGTTATTTCGGCTACAGATTTAGCTACAGTAAATCAATATAAATCATACTAAACATTTCTTCATCTTGCAATAACTCATTATATATAGTTTCTTCATTAAATATTAGTAAAAGGTATAACAACTATTACAGAATACTAAAGAATCAGATGAGCAATCCAAGTGCCACTTTCTATAATTATTAAATTTTAAGAAATACTTATATTTTTTATCCTCATGCATTACTTACACATCATTTAGGTTCAATGTGATATTTCCACTCACACAGGGCATACATAATCAAAAAGTGTACCACTGCTGCACTTCCAGGTGCACTCTTTTCAGCACCCCACATTTCAAAGAGAACATGCAGTACTTAACTGTCTATGTCTGGCTTATTTCACCCTGCATAACATCAAGTTGCATCCATTTCACTGAAAATGGCAAGATTTCTTTCTCTTTGACTGAATAACATACCACACACACACACACACGCACCACACCACACTTATTTATCCACTTATGAGCACCTAGTTGCCTCCATAACAGTGTGGGCAAACATGAACTTCTTTGATTTCTTTACTTCATTTTCTTTGGTGACTATATACCCAGGTGAGGATGCCTGGATCATTGATAAATCTATTCCAGTTTGGAGATTTTAATTTGATGTCCTCAATGCTGTTGTCTATAATAGCTACAGTAGCTTATATTCCTACCAACATTCCTACGCATTTATCTTTCTCCATGTTCTTACTAGCATTAACTTGTGATTACAGTTGGAGTTTGAAAATAGCCACTTCTGTAAAGTGAAACATAACACATTCTAGTTTTCATTTATATTTCGTTGACGTGAGATCTGTGATCCATTTGCTCCTCTTAGCAATTTCTTTATTTTGTTTTTATTGTTTGTTGTTTTGTTTTAGTTGCTTCACTTTGTCAGCCTGGCTAAGGGCTTATCATTGTTACTTTTTTCATATTTCAAAATCCAAGTTTAACATTTTACTAATTTCTTCTTGTCTTTTCTGTTTCTCATCTTATTGATTCCTTTGGTACACAAGGAGCTTATTTCACTAATTCCTTTTTTTTCTTGTGTGCAGCCTTTTGATCTTAATTCACACCTCGGAGCAGTTGCCAGCAGTATAGAAATAGGAACCCAGTCAAGAAGTACTTGTGGCTGGGCGTGATGGCGCACACCTTTAATCCTAGCACTGGGAGGCAAGAGGCAGGCAGATCTTTGTGAGTGTCAAGGCCGGCCTGGTTTACAGAGTGAGTTCCAGGCCAGACCAGCTGGGGGACTACAGGGAGACCCTCTCTCGGACAAAGAACCAAAAAAAAAAAAAAAAAAAAAAGTACTAATTGTGAATTTCACTAATTCTTATCGTGTTTCATTGTGAAAGCCTGTATGTTTCATTCATTTTCTTTTATTTCCTTTCTTATGCTGAAATAATTTGATATTTTTTTACATGTAGATTGCCTAAAAGTAACTATGAGCAACCACACAGTAATAACAACATTCATCTTGTTGGGACTTACAGAGGACCCACAACTCCAAGTTCTGGTTTTTATCTTTTTATTTCTGACATACATTCTGAGTGTAACTGGGAACCTGACCATTATCATTCTCACCCTGACAGACTCCCATCTCAAGACACCTATGTATTTTTTTCTTCAAAACTTCTCCTTCTTAGAAATCTCATTCACGACAGTCTGTATTCCTAGAGTCCTCTACAGTATATCAGCCGGGGATAACACCATAACATATAATGCTTGTGCTAGTCAGATATTTTTTATTGGACTTTTTGGAGCCACGGAGTTTTTCCTGCTGGCCGCCATGTCCTATGACCGCTATGTGGCCAATCTGCAAGCCCCTGCACTACATGGCCATCATGAACAACAGAGTCTGCACCATCCTTGTCATCTGCTGCTGGATGTCTGGGCTAATCATCATCATCACTCCACTTGCCATGGGTCTCCAGCTGGAGTTCTGTGACTCTAATGCCATTGATCATTTCGGCTGCGATGCGTCTCCTCTTTTCAAGATCTCCTGCTCAGACACATGGTTTCTGGAGCAAGTCGTCATCACCTGTGCAGTGCTGACTTTCATCATCACGTTGATAGGTGTGATTCTCTCTTACATATACATCGTCAGGACAATTCTCAGGTTCCCTTCTGCCCAGCAACGCAAGAAAGCCTTTTCCACCTGTTCTTCTCATATGATTGTGGTTTCCATCGCCTACGGCAGCTGCATTTTCATCTACGTGAAGCCTTCAGCCAAAGAACAGGTAGACATCAATAAAGGGGTATCTGTGCTCACTACATCTGTGGCCCCTCTGTTAAATCCATTTATTTATACTTTGAGAAACAAGCAAGTAAAACAAGCTTTGAATAACACAATCAAAAAAATTGCATATACTTTATACAAATAAGAACATACTGGATTCAAAAAAAGAATGAAAATGAAAAGTTAGTTCATTTACAGTTTTTCTGGAAGTCTTAACTAGTTGTCATATTAATCTACTCATGGTTCCTTAAATCTTGATTTCTTTTTTATTTTTATTTTTTTTTATTAATTTTTTTATTTATTTCTGTATGCGCATGAATGTACTGTCTGCATGCAAGTCTGTGCACCCGTGTCGTGCAACGCCGCGGAGTTCAGAAGAGGGTCTCGGATTCCCCTGGAACTGGAGTTCTCCTGGAATTGGAGTTTCAGACGGTTCTCAGCCGCCATGTGGGTGCTGGGGATCGAACCCGGGTCCTCTGTAAGAGCGATGCTCTTAACTGCTAGGCTATCTCTCCAGCCCTGTAAGAGAAATTTAAATCGGGGCTGGAGAGATGGCTCACACAGAGGTTAAGAGCACCCATTGCTCGTGCAGAAGACCCGGGTTCACAGCACCCTCATGGCTGCTTAAGAACCGTCTTTAACTCCAGTTCCAGGGGAATCCGACACCCTCTTCTGACTTCCACCGCAATCCAGGACACGGGTGCACCAACCTATATGCAGCAGTGCACTCATACACATAAAAAATTAATAATAATAATAATAATAATAATAATAATANTTTTAATTCTTTCTCTTTTTTTTATCTTTTTTTTTTTTTTTTCGTGTTTTCCCTTCATTTGGGAGGTGTCGACACACCAACAAAACCTACGAAGAGAAATGATGCAATGTGTCCTCGGTTTACCAATTTGTGACTCTTGCCTTGGGATACCCAGGTAATGCCTCTGGTGGACCAGCTACCAGTTGCAGCTACAATTTGGCCTAAGGTACTGTTCTCATCCTGCCTCCTATCCTGTCTCTAAATTTTTACCCGGCCTCTTTCTGGCCTTCGGGCTCTGCTTTTCTCTCTCTGGACCTCCACCTCCTGCTTCCGTTTTTGAATCCTACTGAAGATTAGCCAGTTTGGGGTTCTGGTTCCCAGGCTCTGCCCTTAACTGACTTTTGCCCCTAGGAACACTGACACAGACCATTATGGTTACATTCCAGCTTCGTGACTAACAATAAAGACCCACCTTGTCCCTCCCACTGTACCAGTTTTGCCTCTTATAAGTACATGCTTTGTCTCACTCATCATTCACCATCATCTTCCTCTCACCAGAACTTATAAAGCCCTCATGCCCCAGCCCTGAGCCTCGACTCCCCTGGCCTCCCTCCTGAGACCGTGGACCCACCTGGGAGTGTGTCCTAATAAAACCTCCTTTTATACTTTGTTATCTGGTTTGATCTGGCCTGTTTTTGCATTAGGGAAAAAAGCCTTTCACCTCACGCCTCCAACTGGAGCACTCTGGACCAGGGTCCTCCGTGGCTAATGCGCTTACTAGCCCCATTTGCTACTGGGAAATCAATGTTCCCTGTGGCACCATGCCTCTTGGGTATTTCCAAAAACCAAAACCTACAGCTCACCTCCATCAAGACTTAACCAGGTTGTTCTTTCAGTTGTAGAGAGAAACTGAACCAGTTTCTATCTGGCCACTATCTATCCAAACCAAACACCAGTCATCCAGAGTGACTAAGACAGAGACCAGATTCCTAATTTTCCAGCCTGGAAATCCCCCTTTTTCCTCCAACTATACCCCTATCAGCTGGAAGCAGCTAAGAAAAAGAATATGACGTTCCTCTATTATAACCAAAAGGCTGACTGTTAGTTTGGTTCTCACCAAGAACTGAAGCACACGATTTTCACTCCCTCCAGAAACGTCAATAATTCCTCTTTACCTGATGTTTTTCCACCGAAGACAATTTAAAAAGGGTCTGTTAGACACCACTCTTGGCTACTGACTGCCATTGCTCCCATCAAGCCAGCCTATTTCTGAGAGTAAACACTCCAGACTTGGCCTAAACCTGGTGTTTTCCTTGTTATTTGGAGGTCGCGTTGACATAAACCTAATGGAAATAGACAGATAGTTTGCTACTAGAATAACTATATGCATAAAGATAGTTAATTTAGAGAGAAATAATAAGTAAAACCTAGCAAATGAATGCTGAACAATTTTGACTGAATAAATAACTATATGATCAAAAGTGATATTTTAATACTATAATATAAAATTTTTAAGGAACTAGAATAAAAATTTGAAGCTTTCAACAGCTTTATTTTAAATATTAAATTTTGATTTTTTTTATCATATGACAATTTGTATATTGTTTAAAGTGTTGAGAAATACCATATACATATAATGGGTACACAACATTACAATAGAACAAGTAACGGTATTTTGGAATAAGTAAATACCCATAGAATAAAAGCAAATAAACTAATTTATTTATAACTTTCTTCTTTTTGGTAAACTTTATTGGGGAAAGTTGTGTATTTCACGATAGAAATCTAATCAATCTTTTCTCCCCTTCTCCACTGTACACCCTCCACAGCCACCGCCATCTATAGTTCCTGCACTCAGTTCATTTTTGTTAAGCCCTATCATGTCCAGTTAGTTCCAGATCCTCAGTGCCAGAGTTCATCCACTGGGGTCCTAGTCCCAACCAGAGTCCCTCATTTAAGTTCAGCTCTTCCTCACTGATGCAAATGAGTAAATTTATTTGACCAAATTAGCAAATGTATCCAAATTAGCAAATGTATTTATGTGGGAACTAAATTTCTCGTATAATAAGAAAATAACTAAAATTCTCATGTAATAAGAAAAAGGAGGAGAATCAGCTACATATTGAGAAAGGAATTACTTTCCATTTGATTAGAGTCAGAGACATGAGTGTCAAGTAATGATTTTTCTTAATTTTTTTCTGAGCTTTGTCCTTTGAAAAAAACATTAAAACATTTTTATGTCATTGGCTCCAAAAACAACTGGACATTTTCAGAATTGGAGACAGGAGAAAAACTAATTAAAGATCACATTTGCAAAATATTGGGTACCAAACAGAAATTATTTTGAGAAAACATAAGAGCTAACATCCTGACACTTCACCATAAATTTTAAAAAATTATGAATAAGGACAGTTAGTACACCTAACATAGCTAACCAGCATAGCTTACACACAATGCTCTGTAAGAGTTCTCTGAGTATAGATGCTTACCCTAAGGGTTATGTGGTTGATGTATAGTTGTCAGCTCAGAATTAAGTGTCAAATCTTACCACACAAGTACTATAGCTGCGGAAAAGGACCAATTGAAATATGGTGTCTACTCTTCAAGAACGTTTCACATACTCATAAATTAAAAATTATTAGTTAAACCATGAGTAACTCAAAGGACCATTTACATTTATATTATACAAAAAGAGCCCACAGCAATCACACTACAAATGTAGATGTAGGTATGGTTCACAGATCTATGGTGTGGTTCATAAATCATACAGGAAAAGAAACCTTTAAAATAATTCTGAGATAATATTATCATGTCTAACGATATGACTTTAAAAAGCTCCATTTTAAAAAACATAACAATGATCTATTAAGAAAGAAGATCATCAATAAATGTTAAACCAATCGTGATGTGTTGTAGTGAACAAGACATTCACACTCTCAAAGCACCACCATTATTGCAAAAGAAAAGAACTTCATGATGGAGGAGGTGGATGACCTACTTTATCAATAATCAATCTTAGTGGCATCAATTCTTAGACCCTGGTATTTGTACTTCTTGATGTGGAAGGAAATGAGAAGGAACCAATGTAACTGCAAGTGTTAACAGAATTTAATTATTCTGAATATCAATCATGATGAAAATAGAGAAGTGTTTATTACAATTGTGCAAAAGTACTAGACTGAACTCTTCAAAAATATAAATGCTTTAAAGATAAACCTGGTTTGTGTCCAAAACTGATCATTGAATGGAATATCTGGATTAATTGTGACAAGAAGGACAAGTACTCATAAAGATCACTATTGAGTCAATTGAGAAAATTTGAATATGGAGTCCACTTTTCCAAATGTATTTATTTGATCCATAAAAATAATAAATACGGGCTGGGAGATGGCCGAGCGTTAAGGAGGCCCGACCGCTCCTTACAGAGACCGTGGTCGATCCCCGAGCACCCACAATGGCGGCCGAGAACCGTCCTGAAAACTCCAATTCCGAGAGAACTCCGTTCCAGGGAAATCCGAGACCCTCTGCTGACCCTCCGTGGGCATGCACTGACATGGGTGCACAGCCTGCATGCGACAGGCACATTCATACACAACAGAATAAATAAAATTTTAAAAAATGAAAATAAATTAATAAAAGAATTTCTTTTCTTTTGTAATAAATAAAAAGTACTTAGTTTGCCTTACATGTAGTTTATACTGAAAACAAATGATAATAAATCACTGTTTACTGTATTAAGATGAGTAACGATTTTCACAGTATGAGAAACATTTTATTCATGAGTTTAGTAGTGTTTTGCTCAAGCTTCACCATTATCCTCATCAGTATTCATATGCTCCTTAGTAGAGATAGCATATAACCGAGTCCTTCCTGTGCACAAATATATAGGTTATATGTTTTCAGGCTTGTACTTGTTCAGGAGAAATTAACTGAAAACTAAAGAAAAAGGTGTAGAGAATATAGACGTTAACAACACTAACTACGAGTTGGCTAATCCTTGATGCGAGAGCCTAAACAGGAATTAGAGTCAAAACTAGTCTCTTTGGTCCCCACAGGTTTTCAATGCCTCAAGTCACATTGATAGTGAAATAGACCCAGACAGGCTAAGTTTAGAAGACTGTGTAACTGATTGATTTTCCTGTTACAGGTTGCCCATATAAAACCTCTGTCATATCTGTGGTAAAAATTCTTAAGGCACTCATTGGATGTATGAGAGGTCAGAGCCTTGACTTTTTAGGAATTGAAGAGAATTTCTAATTCTCACCAGGAAGGATTCACTCATGGTATAGAGAATAGGCTTGTTTTTCCTAAGAAGGAAGTTAAGAAACTTCCCTTTCGTGATGGGAGAAAAGAACAATCATGAAAAGTAAGTTAAGAAGAAAACCAAGCCTGGCCCCTATACTATGAGTGAGTCCTTCAGTAAATATATTTTAGGAAAGAGAACCTAGAAAGAAGGACTAGCCAGAAGTGTGTTTTATACCTTTTGTCCTTGAATATAGTATAGGACAGAGTTAGATATAGTAGGGTGCCAGGTAATTCCAAATTCAGGAGATACTTTTGATTTGTTCCTGTTTTTTCCCCTAGTTGTTCTGTGTCCATTATTGTTGCTACCCACTGTGCTTGAAACTGAAGAACATGAACAGAACAACACATCATTTGTATCATTACTTTTAACAAAGATCAACCTTAATGTTATATAATGCACTTTCCATTCCCCCCAGGAGACGATCACAATCCTAGGTGTGTTTTACGCCTTTTGTTTTGTTTTATCAATAGTAAAAATTCTTTTACTTGAAGCTGGGTCTAACAAACATGTGTGTTTTATAACTGGGTGATTTTCCTGTTCCATGCTGGCCCATTAAAAACAACATTCTGACTGGGGTCCTGTGGTTAACCGCTTAAGGATCCATTCTTACTTAAAGATCAGAGCCTAACTTTTTAAGATTTTAAAGAGAATTTTCCTCGTTCTTACCTACATCTTCATTAGTCCCTTTCTTCTGTTTAGCTACTCAGATCAGGAAAAATAATTCATTTGTTAAAGCATTCAACCTGATATTGATATTAATGATGATTGTTGGGCACATGAAAGTAAAATTTGAGGTAAGTTTGTGTGGGCATTTCCCTTATCTTACCATGACTAAATTATATCCATTTCACTACTGATAAATTATTTCCCTAGTTGTGCATAATTTTTTTGTGGTAACTGGAAATTCAAACTAGGATCTTGTACTTGCTAACCAAGTGCTATATCACAGGGTTATTATCTCCAGAGTTATAGTCTCCATAGTGTTTATGAATACAATATGTTTTCTAGGCCCATCTTAAACTCACTTGATAGGCTAGGCTGCCTTCAAAATTGCAGTCCTCCTGTCTCACCTTCCCAAATAACTGAGCTGACAATCTTGTGCCACCAGATCCAGCTTAACTATGAATTTCACTTCTCAGTGCAAATAAAATAAAATTAATTCCTAGAAGACAGACTAAGAGGTAAGTGCTTCATATTTTTCAAGGCAATAATCTTTTGTGAAATTTGGTGAACTAAAATATTTCTTGTCACTTTCAGCTATAGACATATGTGTGTGCATGTGTGTGTGTATTTAGCTTGGATAGAACATATATATATGAGAAATTAATTTTATTTCTTCAATGTCAATTTTTTTGGAGAATATTCATCACAAATGCAAATTAACATGTATATGACCCTGCTTTGTGAATTGTTAAAATAATATAGGCAATGAAATCATCAAATTCAGTGAGCATGCAATATAGCTATCTGATCTTGCTCTAAACTGGTTGCACTGACTTTAACAGTGAAAATTACACGTATCCCACACTATTATGAAAGCTTCCAGGTACAATATACACCTGGTTAGTTATCAGCAGCTAACACTACTTTTTATCTAAGATCTCATTTCCTATAATTAAATTTAGACTATTTTCACATGGTCTATAGTAGAATAAACGAATAGTCCTCTAGAGTTATGAACTAGGTTAAGTGATGTAATACCTAGTCTGAGCATCATACCACTCAATAATTGTACTGAAGCATCAGAAAAATACAACACCATGTCTTATATTGAAGGAATGACATTTGGTTTAGATGCAGTACCTTCTCTGTGGACTACAGGAATAAAGCACTTCTTAAAGTAGAGATTTGAAAGAGTAAAGAATTTATCCTGGTACTTGTGCATGATCCGGTTCATTTGTACCTCCCAAGAAACTATCGTACTCCATGATATGTGAGGAGATATGAACTAAAATAAGATAGGTGCTATCAAGAAGCTTATTTAACTGGAGAGCTAGCAACAATAAGCAAGCAATAAGGAAAGAGACAAGATGGAGATAACAGCTCTAGGGATGGGCCCTAGAGGTGTGACTAGCCATTCTCCGAAGAATTACAATGTTATCTTGGAACTTAGGGCAAATGAAGCAAGAAACAGGGCAAAGGTGATTTGGAACAGAGAATATGAAGTTAGTCATGTATGAATGTCTTATTCTGAGTATAGATCAAATACAAGCATGAAGGAGAAAATGTGAGTATATTTATAATTTATTTAGTATCTAATAATGCCAAGTCCTAAAGATATTGGTAATAATCCAGATGTCAATAATCAGGTAGAACCCCTAGGAGAAGTCTATGCACATCTGCCTGTGACCAGGAAAAAAAATCTATTAATGTGTTAGTCAAAATTAGTGACTTAATAAAGAAGGCTGATTGATAGTTCAACAATGAAGAGCCATAATAATAACAGCCAGGTCAAAAAATAAAGAACTAAATGCAAGAAATGTTTACAATGTACATGTGTGCAAACACATGCATGTATGCATGTGTATGTACTGCACACACATGTGTGTGCATGTGTACTGACTACATGAGCATGGATTGAAAGGCTTGTTCCAATATTATAGCCTTTGATTTTCACTGAGTGAAATAAAGTTATTTCGGCTACAGATTTAGCTACAGTAAATCAATATAAATCATACTAAACATTTCTTCATCTTGCAATAACTCATTATATATAGTTTCTTCATTAAATAAGTATAGTAAAAGGTATAACAACTATTACAGAATACTAAAGAATCAGATGAGCAATCCAAGTGCCACTTTCTATAATTATTAATTTTAAGAAATACTTATATTTTTTATCCTCATGCATTACTTACACATCATTTAGGTTCAATGTGATATTTCCACTCACACAGGGCATACATAATCAAAAAGTGTACCACTGCTGCACTTCCAGGTGCACTCTTTTCAGCACCCCCCCTTTCAAAGAGAACATGCAGTACTTAACTGTCTATGTCTGGCTTATTTCACCCTGCATAACATCAAGTTGCATCCATTTCACTGAAAATGGCAAGATTTCTTTCTCTTTGACTGACAAATAACAACACACACACACGCACACACCACACTTATTTATCCACTTATGGCACCGTTGCCTCCATAACAGTGTGGGCAAACATGAACTTCTTTGATTTTCTTTACTTCATTTCTTTGGTGACTATATACCCAGGTGAGGATGCCTGGATCATATGATAAATCTATTCCAGTTTGGAGATTTTAATTTGATGTCCTCAATGCTGTTGTCTATAATAGCTACAGTAGCTTATATTCCTACCAACATTCCTACGCATTTATCTTTCTCCATGTTCTTACTAGCATTAACTTGTGATTACAGTTGGAGTTGTAAATAGCCACTTCTGTAAAGTGAAACAATAACACATTCTAGTTTTCATTTATATTTCGTTGACGTGAGATCTGTGATCCATTTGCCTCCTCTTAGCAATTTCTTTATTTTGGATTTTATTGTTTGTTTTTTTGTTTAGTTGCTTCACTTTGTCAGCCTGGCTAAGGGCTTATCATTGTTACTTTTCATTTTCAAAATCCAAGTTTACATTTTACTAATTTCTCTCTTGTCTTTTCTGTTTCTCATCTTATTGATTCCTTTGGTACACAAGGAGCTTATTTCACTAATTCCTTTTTTTTCTTGTGTGCAGCCTTTTGATCTTAATTCACACCTCGGAGCAGTTGCCAGCAGTATGAAAATAGGAACCCAGTCAAGAAGTACTTGTGGCTGGGCTGATGGCGACACCTTTAATCCTAGCATCGGGAGGCAGAGGCAGGCAGATCTTTGTGAGTCAAGGCCGGCCTGGTTTACAGAGTGAGTTCCAGGCCAGACCAGCTGGGGGACTACAGGGAGACCCTATCTCGAAAAGACCAAAAAAAAAAAAAAAAGTACTAATTGTGAATTTCACTAATTCTTATCGTGTTTCATTGTGAAAGCCTGTATGTTTCATTCATTTTCTTTTTTTCCTTTCTTATGCTGAAATAATTTGATATTTTTTTACATGTAGATTGCCTAAAAGTAACTATGAGCAACCACACAGTAATAACAACATTCATCTTGTTGGGACTTACAGAGGACCCACAACTCCAAGTTCTGGTTTTTATCTTTTTATTTCTGACATACATTCTGAGTGTAACTGGGAACCTGACCATTATCATTCTCACCCTGACAGACTCCCATCTCAAGACACCTATGTATTTTTTTCTTCAAAACTTCTCCTTCTTAGAAATCTCATTCACGACAGTCTGTATTCCTAGAGTCCTCTACAGTATATCAGCCGGGGATAACACCATAACATATAATGCTTGTGCTAGTCAGATATTTTTTATTGGACTTTTGGAGCCACGGAGTTTTTCCTGCTGGCCGCCATGTCCTATGACCGCTATGTGGCCAATCTGCAAGCCCCTGCACTACATGGCCATCATGAACAACAGAGTCTGCACCATCCTTGTCATCTGCTGCTGGATGTCTGGGCTAATCATCATCATCACTCCACTTGCCATGGGTCTCCAGCTGGAGTTCTGTGACTCTAATGCCATTGATCATTTCGGCTGCGATGCGTCTCCTCTTTTCAAGATCTCCTGCTCAGACACATGGTTTCTGGAGCAAGTCGTCATCACCTGTGCAGTGCTGACTTTCATCATCACGTTGATAGGTGTGATTCTCTCTTACATATACATCGTCGAGGACAATTCTCAGGTTCCCTTCTGCCCAGCAACGCAAGAAAGCCTTTTCCACCTGTTTTCCTCATATGATTGTGGTTTCCATCGCCTACGGCAGCTGCATTTTCATCTACGTGAAGCCTTCAGCCAAAGAACAGGTAGACATCAATAAAGGGGTATCTGTGCTCACTACATCTGTGGCCCCTCTGTTAAATCCATTTATTTATATTTTGAGAACAAGCAAGTAAAACAAGCTTTGAATAACACAATCAAAAAAATTGCATATACTTTATACAAATAAGAACATACTGGATTCAAAAAAAGATGAAAATGAAATAGTGTAGTTCATTTACAGTTTTTCTGGAATCTTAACTAGTTGTCATATTAATCTACTCATGGTTCCTTAAATCTTGATTTCTTTTTATTTTTATTTTTTTTTATTAATTTTTTTTATTTATTTCTGTATGCGCATGAATGTTACTGCCTGCTGCAAGTCTGTGCACCCGTGTGTTGCAACGCCGCGGGAGTTCAGAAGAGGGTCTCGGATTCCCCTGGATCTGGAGTTCCTGGAATTGGAGTTTCAGACGGTTCTCAGCCGCCATTGGTGCTGGGGATCGAACCCGGGTCCTCTGTAAAGAGCGGTCGGCACTCTTAACCGCTAGGCTCATCTCTCCAGCCCTAAATTTTTTTTTTTTTTTTTTTTTTTTTTTTTCTTTTTCTCTTTATTCTTCGTCAAAATTATTTTACTAGTA
The DNA here is from genome assembly GCA_009823505.1 of Rhizomys pruinosus. Lineage (NCBI taxonomy): Eukaryota > Metazoa > Chordata > Mammalia > Rodentia > Spalacidae > Rhizomys > Rhizomys pruinosus. The sequence continues at coordinate 646,974 of VZQC01005652.1, read as the reverse complement.
TATATAAATAGTCTTAAAAGTTGAAATATAATAAAACATTGCAGCTTATTTGTGCTATCAATAAAAATTCAAAATTAAAAGCTCAAAACAAACAAATTAAGTAAAATAAGTCATACATATTGTAACCAAAGAGAGGATAAATACTAAAAATACAGATGACATAAATATAAGGCTTAAGAATTTAAGCCAGAATAATGTACTTTTGCTTCTGCTCAATAACAGCACTCATGTTTGCACATATGCAATCAGAAAAATTAAACAGGAATACAAACAGTAGAACTCTTTCTTCTGCCTCCATTAAAGTAACAATGACAACTTCATACTTCCTGCCAGAAATAACCTTAAAACTGAATCAACTATATAAGGAAACTTCTCAAGTCCTTTCTTTCCATTATTATTATTATTATTATTATTATTATTCATGTATGCATGTGTGTTGGTATGTGTGTGAATGATAAACTTACATTCCATGACACACATGTGGAGGTCACAGGGCAAGTCTGTGAAATCGGTTCTGTCCTTACACCTTTATATGACTTCTAGGGACCAAACTTAAGTTGCCAAGAAGCAGCAAGCACCTTCACCAGCTGAGCCATCTCACCAGCCCAGCTTGAGGAGCTGTTTTGTTTGGCAGCTACCCTGAATGAGGCCAGAGTTATTACTCGGCCAACCTACACCATGACACCGAGAGGAGAATCAGTCATGAGACTGTCTCTGAGATAAACTGGCAAAGGTGAAGGAAGTGAGATAAGGCTGTACCTGCAAGTAAGGAGGAAGGTTCCAGACCTCACTGTTCATGTATGGGGAATCAACTGAACAAGTGGAGGTAAAGAGCAATTAGCACTAAATATAAGGCCAAGTGTTGAATAAGATACTAGAGTCAAGTAATCTGCACTTAGAGACGGACTCCCTCAAGTAGAGTGAAAAGACTTCTCTGAAAACCACAGGCTTCTAGCTTGAATAATGGAGGAAGGGGGGAGTAGGTATACACTGGGAATAAGGGCCACATCCCTGGGCAAGAGTTAGTAAATATAGGCCTGAGAGCAAAACTTAGCACATTGCAGCTTCTTATAAGCAAGATTTTTTTGAAACATGTCCATATTTACAGTGCCAATGACTGTTTTTCCAAAAATAGTTTTTGTTTTCGTGTATGAGTGTAATATTCACGCATGTATGTAAGTGTACCCAAGTCATACAATGCCCTCAGAAGTCAGAAGACAGCTTCAGATTCCCCTGGAACTGGAGTTATGGACAATTGTTAACCACAGTATGTGTGCTGGGAATTGAACCTGGGTCCTCTACAAGAGCAGCTAGTGCTCTTAAGCACTAAGCATCTCTCCAGCACCTGCCCCCATGACTGCTTTGAATGACAGAGTTCAGTGCTTTGAAAAAGACTCATAGTCAAAAGACTGAAAAACATTGTCTGATGTTTTGCAGGAACAAAATCCCACCTATCTTTGCCATTGGATTTGCACTTATATTTTAACAATTTTCCATTTTTTAAGATGAAATTGTGAGTCATGTTACCATGTAGCCACATCTTCTCTTCCTCGGCCACTCAGATATTTCTAGTGAGCAACTCTTTTTATTTATTTATTTATTTATTTATTTATTTATTTATTTATTTATTTATATATTCATTCATTCATTCATTTGAGGCAGGGTCTCCTTATAGCACCAGCTGGCCTGGAACTCACTCTGCAGACCAGGCTGGCTTGAACTCACAGAGATCCACCTACCTCTGCCTCCCAAGTGCTGGGATTAAAGGTGTGTGCCACCTCTCCCAGCTTAAAGATGGTTCTTAGTCACCATGTGGGTGCTGGGAATCAAACTCAAGGTCCTCTGCAAGAGCAGTCAGCACTCCCAACCACTGAGCCATCTCTCCAGCCCATGAACAACTCTTAAGCTTGTCAGTTTGCTAACAGAACTCACTTTGTCTCCTCATCACTCCTTCCACTTTGTCTCCTCATCACTCCAAATATACTTGAACACAGATTATGAATGAATGAAAAATTTGGAAAACCTGCATATTCTGTCCATCAGCAGTGCACCCTGACAATAAAACTTATAGGTACATCAATATCTTATAACAAATAAGGAACTCTGCACTGGAGAGATGGTTCTGTGGTGAAGGCTACTGGATGCTCTTGAAGATGACCCAGGTTCAATTCCCAACACCTACATGGCAGCTAGCAACCATCCTTAACTACAGTTCCAGGGAATCCAATGCCTTCTTCTGACCTCCAAAGGCATTGCACAAACTGGGTAGACTTAATTACATGTGGGCAATATACTCATACTCATAAAATTAAAATAATAATAATAAATTTAAGAAGATACCAAATAATGGAAAAACCTCCCATATTTATGGGTCAGTACGATTAATATTGTGAAAATGGCCATCCTACTAAAAGTAAACGACAGATTCATTATATTGCCAATCAAAATTCCATTATGATTCCTCACAAAACTTGCAAACATAATCTGAAACTTCATGCTGAAACACACACACAAAAATAAACAATCCTGAATGATACCAAAAAATCAGTTAGGGGCATCACCATCTGAGATGTGAAGTTATAATTCAGAGCCATAGTAATAAAAGCAGCATTGTGCTGACATAGAAACAAAACATTGATTAATGAAGTACAGTTAAGAACACACATGCACACGTACGCCACACTACTACAGTCACTTGATCTTCAGCAATACACATTAAAGAAAAGGCATGATCATCAATAGATGGTGCTGTTCAAACTAGATAGAGACATGTAGAAGACTGAAACTAGATCAAGATCTCTGACTCTGCACAAAACTCATTTCCAAATGAATCAAGGACTTTAATTTTATTTTTAAGGGATTCTATAATATAATGACACAGTTGTTTGCAGATAACATTGATGTTACTCAGTATGTCATACAATTAGGTAATTGGTGCATTTTGCAAGTATCTATGTCCAAATTTTGAACAACCCAAGGTTCCCATAGTACAGTTGGAGAAGCTTGTATGCACAGGCATGTTGATCAATCAGGAGTCCAGACTATAT